>CM031084.1:600000-1150025 GCA_018257905.1 Gillenia trifoliata
AAGTGCTTCTAACAATGATTAGCAGAAAGCCAGAAACAGTTAAAAGTGCTTCTGGACTAGAAAAACATCTGGAAGTGCTTTCTGGAAGAAGCACATAGCAGGTGCTTCTTTCATTAAGCTTTTCCAAGAAGCACTTTGGATTTTTATTGAAAATTTTAAATGTATTAAAAAACAAAGCCTAAATCTTTCGATCAAACACTCACCATGGCAAACCAGTGAGATCATGGAACCCGTCGAGCACCGAGATCAGCGCTCGAACAGGAAGCACCGAGTCTTCGCCAGCAAAGCAACCTAAACTCAGAAGCTCCGACTGAGTCGCCGCCGAGTCGACGGCGGAGACACCGAGCTGATCAAAATCGGAGTCATCGGAAGAGCTGGTGGAGAGAAATCGAGAGTGGGAGAAAGCGAGAGATTGAGCACGCGCTTGGGAGTTGCGAGGAGGCGAGTGGCGGTTGGAGTTTTTGGGATTAGTGTTTGTGAGGAGGTGGAATTGACGCGCGTGAGAAAGAGTGGGGAGAAAGTTGAAAGCGGAGGGGCGTATGCGACGGAGGAAGGAGGAGAGCTTGGAGGAGGTTGCCATTAGTGGCGGATGCGGAACGATGCGGAGGAGTAGGGTTTTAGCGTCTTTCCCAAAAAAGGGGAATCTACTCGCTCGCCATGTAAGCGCGCCAAACAAACTAACAAGTGCGTTTTTTTTTTTCTTCTTATTTTTTGCTTTACTTTGTCACATTCCGTCAATTTGGTTAAAAAATTTGAGCTTCATTACACACACGTTGCATAAATAAAAAAACTTGTGTTCGAAAGGAGTCTTTATGGTTTTCTCACTCGATATGTAACTTCAGTTATTCTTAATTTGAAGTCTTGTGTTTTTATAAAATTTAGAATAATTGATGTTGGTACAGTGAAATTGGCTATAACAGTGTGTGTGTGTTTTTTTTTCTGTAATTTGAATTCCTCTTATGTAATTAAAATGAATTTCGTATGATTGTCGAATAGTTTATCAAGAAAAATAAAATTGATGCTAGAAAATTATAGATACATTTTTTACACTATTTTTTTGGTCAAAAATACTTTTTTTACACTATTACTTGTATAAAAAATAAAAGAGGTCTTCAAGCTCCAGTCCCTCTCCAATGGATGCCAACAAACTACTTGCATTGCATTCATTTGCCCCTCTGAAAAGAAACCTTGTATCATAAGTGTATTTACTAAAACTAACTTTATTTGAGGCACATTGGAATATTTATTAAAAGTTTAATTGTTTTTTGAAAAAAAACATGTGGTAGTTGTTTTTTCAAAAAAGAATCTTATATACATGATATAATTTATAAATATTTTTAATTTTTCTGTCAAATTCAATCAAAATCACTTTTAATTATTCTAAAAACAGTCGCACACAAGTAAATTTATAAGATTAAATAGCATCAAAATTTAAACTCACCAAATTTTTTTGTTTTTAATAGACTTGCCAAGTTAATTTATGGACAAAGAAAGAAAGTACACATTGTAACTTTGTACAGTGAAGTAAGTTGCACCTAAAGTGCACCCTAGAACTTTGTCAAAAAATTAACATGCGATGAGCTCTTGATTAAATCATCTCACCGTCACAGTTAGAAACCTCCTCCGGTATATACCTCCCCCAGAACCAATGCGCCCTCCACACACTGGCCATGTCTTCAATCCGAACGTTCTTCGTCTCCGGCACAAAAAAGAACACGAAAACCGTCATGATCAACACGAATCCGGCGAAGAGGAAGAAGAGACCGAACTTGAGGTGGCAGAACATAGTGAGGGAAGATTGAGCAATTACAAATGTGAACAACATGTTGACAGACACATTCAGTGCTTGCCCTGCTGATCTCACCTCCAATGGGCACATTTCACTTGGTACTAACCATCCCAAGGGCCCCCAAGACCACGCAAATGCTGCTACATAGAAGCAAATCAAAATCAACAAAAAATCCGCTTCGCTTTTCGACATGTTCCCTTGTCCCGAAACTCCAAACTTGATCGCCACCATCGCTGCCACCGCCATATGACATATAAACATTTGTACACCACCTACAAGAAACAAGGGCCTCCGCCCGAATGTGTCCACGCCCGAGACAGAAACACATGTAGCAACCACGTTCACAACCCCGGTTATAGCGCAGGACACAAGAGAGGCCTTGGGACCGAACCCTAATGTCTTGTATAGGACCGGCGCGTAGAATGTGATGGCGTTGATGCCGGTGAGCTGTTGGAAAATCGGAATAAAGATGCACATGACAAGGTGAGGCCTATACATAGGATGCAACAAGAGATTTTTCATCGGAGAGTCTATTTTTTTTGCAGCCGCGGACGCGAAAACAAGGTCTTGGAACTCTTCCTCCACATTTACCGTGCCGCGAATTTGCTGTAACATTTTCTTTACCTTGTCAGCCGGTTGGCCTCTGTCAAGCATGGAATTGGGAGTGTCCGGCAGGAAGAGAGACCCGACGAAAAGCAATAGCGCCGGAATAATTGCCGATGCTAAAGAAACTCTCCCTCCCCATCCACCTTTTATTTGTCCGGCTTTATAGTTGACGAAATTAGCCACTAAAATCCCAATTGTCACATTCATTTGGAGGCCAAGGTTGAGAGCTCCTCTGATAAATGCCGGCGCCATTTCTGACAAAAAGATTAGACTCGACTGAATGGCGAAACCAACGCCAATGCCGAGGAAAATGCGACCGATGATGAGCATTATAGCGTTCACTGTAGCGGCACTGAGGATGGCACCGATCAAGTAGGTAGCGCCGCCAATGCGCATGGAAATGTGTCGGCCGAATGCCCTGGTCACTGAAGAAGCAACCAAGGCGGATACCATTGCTGCAATGTAGAGAGAAGAGGTGAACAAGATCATGAGATGTTTCTGTGGTTTGCAGTACATGTTTTCGTTGTCCGCTTCGCTGTCTTTGGATGCCGATGGAAAAAACTTCCTCAGAAAAGCTTCCCTCGAAATCGCGCCTCCTGCAACACATTTCCCCATTTACACATAAATAGCTTTTTATTGAACAGAAATTCCCTGTGCAAGACGAACGGACACACATCCACATTGTATTTAATACGGTGAAAAATGTATCGATAACATGTTAATAGAAAACGAAAATTGAAATTACATGGATGATGAGAGCTTGAGGCCAACCTGAGTCATAACCAAAGATGAGACCTGCCATGGCAGCAACCAGGCAATTCGCCAGCACGAAGTTGGTGATGTTACCGTCATTTTGCCTCACCCCGCCTACAACCACGACAACTCCTCTCGGCATCTTTTCAACAATCTAACCAATTTTTTTCTGGTTTCTTGTTCTTCAAGAAAGGGTTTGGCAAGAAACCGAACTTTTGCTGTGGAAGCGGGGGCAAGTACTACAGCATTGGCGCCATACAAATACTTTAGCCCCCCCTCAATAAACAACCACCAACAGAGAGGTAATTAGCTTTCTTAGCCAAGATTCATCAAAGAATCAAGTAATGCTGTGAATTTAGGATAACTGTTCATAGCATTCGAGCCTAAGAAAGCTAATTACCGCCTTCGTTAGCGTGGATTAATCGAAATCCACCGAAGAAACGAAAGAAACAGCGAAGCTGCAATCTTTGTTTCTCCTGTTTCAATGTTTTCCCTCGTTCTTTGGGATAACAGATGATTAATAGTTGCTCTTAAGATAGCCCCTATATTCATGATTTCGGCCCCTTTTTTTGGTTTCGACCACCTGTGTTTGTAGCCAACTTAGTCAAATATCATCCGTTTTGGGAGGAGATTAAGGAGAAGGAATTTACTAAATAGTACGTGGATTGGTAACACCAAGTAACTTGTGCTGACGCAAAAGTTTTCGTACCAACCACAATTGGGTGGTAATGGAAGTAAATCAAAATATACAGGCCGGTATTTTTCTACGACACTCGGAACACCCCCGTTTTTCATGTATTTACAACGCCTAAAGATAATTAAAACAGCCGGAAGCACTCGAATTAACGTCAAAATATACTTCACGCCATACGATATAAACAATACTCGTAACAGTTTAACGAGTCATGTGGTCAAACAAATGAAAATGTCAAGAAATTGCTAAAAGCCTACCCTAAATGTTTACAACTGTTATTTGCGTAGGTGTACAATATGTTATAACAAATTGATGGCTAACTATAATCTATAAGTTACAACACAAGCCTCATGATTTCCAACAGATCGCTTGTTCCGTTACATCTCTATATCGTCCAGGTCGGGTAGAGGGAAACGAAGGATTGCAGCAATGCCAGTTATTTGCGCCAGTTCTGTTCATATCATAACATGATTAGAAAGCTTGGTTCGGGAAATTTTTTTTTAAAGTGTCAGATACTTAAAGCAGCATTCGTATGAACGATGCAAAAACTTACGTTCTCCTGAAACATGCAAAGACGAAAAGATATGAACAGTGCCCCCTGAATCCTTCACTGACTTCACCAAATTGGCATACCTTTGCCTCGCTATGACATCGGCATTTCTGTCCATCAAGAAATTCTTATTGTTACAGCCTTTAAGCTACATTTCTCCTGTAATGAAAAGACCTTTCGGACCAGTTCATTAATAGTAAAGAAGAGACAATTAAACTAACCTGAAGAGTTCATCTGTTATCAAAAGGGTTTGGATAGCCATTCGTTCATGAGCAACTTCAACATGCTTTGGTCCATAGCATGCACGATCTGGATCCTGCACGATGACAACAATAATTCAATAACTATGCTATGTTTGAGAATGTTGGAGGAAATGATAGATGAACATATGATAAAGCTATCTTCCGAGCACAAAACATCTACGAGTAAAAGTTACAGAGATTTTATCCCTCTGACAGACTAATAGACGCACATATATTAACTTTTAGGTTGGAGGGAGTAACTACTGAATTGAAGCTGCCTTTTTACTCATTCGTGGCAGTCACTCTCCATCCTGACATTAGTTTTCTTACTATGACCATGTATGCTCAAAGCTTCTTCTGTACCTACCTATACACAAATCCCTTAGCAAAGACCTTGTATTAAGTGATTTTTTTTTTATTTTTTGAAATGGTATTAAGTGATTTCTTAGATATCATGGAAATGGAATCTATCAAATTTCAGTGCTCGTTAAGAGGTCCAACCCACGTTTCTTGGTCTTTAACTATCACTGACTTGGCAAACATGCTTATCAAAATTAAGCCTCCAATCATTGTTCCAAAGGATAGTCTCAGTTGGCATCCCAGTATAACTTGAAAAATAAAGTAACAAATTATATATTTCAGTTTAGAACCTGACATTTGAAAGCATGCCGAAGAAATCTTGCAGAACTCGAACCTGAAGAAGAAAGGGTAATGTTACTTTTCTTTATTTTGGCAATGACAAGTAGGAGTTACGAATATTAACCAAGTTGGGTGTTGCACCTCTTGTGCTGCTTGAGTATCTTTTATCATATTCATAACGTTTGGAGAATCCAGAACCTCCCTTAAGCTATGCCTGTCATTGCACGAAGATAAAATGCACGGATGTAAATTAAGATTGAAAATCATAGACGATCAACTGAAATGGTGTATTGATTCTTCAAGTCAGCAACAAGATTAGATACTAAAGAGTACATAAGTATCACATGTACTGGATGTATGAACAGGTAAATCCCCAGTGACCCTTTAAAATACAAAAGTTATAAACATGATGTGTTCCCGGCTCATTGCTAAAAAGTAACACCAGTAGTCGGTAATCCCAACTCCCAAGTGCTCATTATTGAATATGACTAACATGGAATGCAGACCACTCCAGCAATGGAAAATGAACAGTCGGAAATGAAAATGATACGAGAACAGGTTACAAAAAAAATATGGTAGTAGTTTGAACATGTGACCATACTTGTAACCCGAGCTTGTGTGCACAAGAATTATCCGCGACTTGTTCTCAATAATAGTTCTCAGCTGTTTTCTTTCTGCCTCCAATAATAGGTGACGATGAAACTGATCCTGAAGCAGATAAGAATGCATATATTAATATCAAATAAATTGTTTTACTCTTTATATATATAAATCCAGTTCGTAAAACCAGGTAAAGACTGATTCCACAGGTAACTAATTTAAGAAGAAAGCTCTATCTCTAGTGCTAATAAATAGTCCACTAGTAAAAATAAGGCGTGAAGGCAATTCACAATTTCACACTAATGAGTTTCGAAAGCTCAAACAAACTCATATCACACCTTTGTGAAACCTGGACTTGCTATCACAGCACAGCGAACAATACTGAAATCAACATGCTTCAAGAAAGCCTATAAGATATAGAAACCTGTCTCATTAGATGCAAGCTATGTTTGAAAGTGTGAGGAGCTTTCAAGTAAAACTCAACTTGAAATTACCTGTAACACGTTCTCAAAGAACTTATTCAAAGCCTGTCAAAGACAGAAAGATATTAGTGATGCAAAAATTACAGAAAATCATTTAACATCATTCTTGCCAAATAACTTGATTTCAAGAAAAACAAATTCTAAAAAAAAACAAACATACCGACTCATAACCTGCAATCCCAGGTCCATGCTTGCGAGGAATTGAAGTTTCTATTCGTGAACGAGTAATTGTCATACTGATAGAAATAGTTGCAAGAACATTAGTCTCGTAAGGTCATAATTTCAGGTGCATGGTAAGTAATAAAGGATAACAGTGTGCATATGCATAATCTTGGCCTTTGAGCTTTTTATGAGTGAGATTTTCAAAGTCCACAATTTCATAAAGAAAGCCCGAAAATTGAAGTTAACCAGAAGAGAGTTTAACCAATCTATCATGCCGTTTCCTAACACATATTATAAGGATATAACCAAGATCAATGCAAACAACTACCAGAAAAGGAGGGGAAAATAGTAACTACTATAATTAATGTGATGGGCAACAGGTCCACAATGATACTCCACCATCATCATCACTCATCACCGTTCAAACGAATCATGTTGGAAATGAAGTTAGGCACACCTTTTACCAATAAGGAGAATATGTGCTAATCCTTCTTGCATTAATACCACAGCTAGATCAGCACTTGCACCAGAATCTGAAAATTGTAGAAACAGGAGCATCACATAAATAGTAGACCCTAAACATCAATCTCTATCCCAATAATAAGAGGGAGGCGGTTCCACTATCCATTGTATCATTGGTATTTATGTAAATAACTGAGGCTTTCAGGTAATAACATTCCCTTGTCACACTGGACTGCCTCAGACTGGGAAGGACTAAAACCCTTGCATAGGCTACAGTCATTGATGAAGACAGACACGAAACGAGGCCATTTTAAAGAGTAATTGGCCAATATCACAAGAAAGAGAAATAGAGTATATACCGGAGGCTTGATGGAGTTCATGCAAGGCCAATGAGTCCCAGACATCCTATAACATACGAAATAGCACGACACAAGTCAATGCATTGCATAACAGGTTTATATCACACAGAATTCAAAGAAATCAACAGAAAAAAAAAAAGAAAATATGAATTGTTATAAACTTGCGCAGATTAACGAAAATCATACCTTTCTTAACACAAAAGGTCGGTGCAGCTCAAGCTCCAAAGTGTGAAATGCTCCTATCTGCATTAAGAAGATGAGAAGCTTAGAGCAGAACTTAAAAATTGCCAATTGATCAGTATTAAATTCAATTTAAGACAGCATTCACCTTTACATATTCATTCTCCAGGATATTCTTTCCACGTATACGCAAGACTCCTCCTACTTTGTCATAATCAGCAACCTAAAAGGAACATAGAAAATAAGAACATAACACCGAACAAAAAGCACAATTAGAGTTAGTGTTTCTCCATACCTCCTCGACTGTTATTTCTAACTTCAACTTCACGCGCTCTGCATCTCTTCCACCAGCAGCCCCTTCTCTTAGAACTTTCCTGTTACAAAATACATAGAGTTGTCACGAAAATTGCTACCGGATACATGTTAAGCAATCAGAACACGCTCTCCGCATGTAAGTAAAAATATACTCAGACATTGATAGCAAAGTAAAACCTGTCCTTCCAACAATTTCTAAGGCAAGTTACCACAAATACAAATAAAAATACACTAAAGCTTCACTCAAGCGTACTCTTAAGAAACGCTTTTCGAGCGAAATGAAAGTACTTTAGAAACAAATCCAATCAAGCATAAAATTTAATTCAAATTCCTCCAATTAAAATTAAAAAGTCCAATTCAGCTGGTGTAAATAACAATTAGAACTACAACTAATCAGTAAAATCAAAATGTTAATAGTAAAAGGAGTTTTACCTTACAGTGACAGCCATGACTGTGTCTCCCGGAGCAATCAAATTATACGCATACCACAGATCATCGGAATCCACCGGTATCATCTGCCACACCAACCAATTCCAAATTCACCCCAAAATTCATCTCATAATTACAGATTCACACCCCAAACCAGCAAAAACTAATCACTGTATTGACGATAAAAATTATGAAATAATCAATCATAAGTTACCTTAACGCTGCCGGGTCCGCCGGGAATATAGTCCTTCCGTACAATCCTCATGGTCGCGCTGTACCGGATTACTTCTCTGAATCAAATTCGAAAGAAGAACGCGTTGATTTTTGGGTATCCACCGACGACGAGGGAAGGATGACGAAGGACCGAAGGAGGAGCTTAAGAAGCTTTCGGTTTGAGTGGCGGTAGTGGTGCGCCGTGCACGTGCGAAATACTCGACACGAGTTTTTCCGAGGATGGACTTGGCGGGCGGGGCCGGGCCGGGCCCCAAGTATTTTGTAAGTTACGGACTCGTGGGTCGTTTACCTTGGGTTTTGGTGGGCTCGGGCTAATGCTCGATATTAGACCGATCACAGTTTTACACGTTTTTTTTTATACAATAATATATTTACACTACAGAGTTGAAGAATAAATTAGTTGCTAATTTCTCATTCCTGAGATTCGAACCTGAGACCTCTCACTTGCAGTTTAACACGTATTTAGAACTTTTTTTTGTGTGTTTTGATAAGTTGTTTGTACGGAGAAATTTAATAACACTACATGAACCATATTAACAGTATAAATTTAGTAACGCTACAAGAAATTTAGTGATGGTGTCTTTAACCAATGAGAAATTTAAAAAACGTGGTGTCGTGTGGTTGATCTTGGGTTCCACGATAGTTTTAGGAGGGAGTAGATAAGCCCTTTGTGGACCTCGTTTCACTTTGCCTCTAAAGTTTTAGTTCGGTTTCGAGGGCCCATAAACTTTCAATTCATGTCAACAAACGTCAATTTTGCTACGGTTTTTGGGAAAAATCTTGAGTGGTACATACCATTCAATGGTACGACTATTGAATGGTTCAGATTAATTTGCAGTGAGCCCCAAATGAATCTTAACCATTTAACAGTACGTACCATTCAATGGTACGTACCACTGAAGTTGGACCCCGGTTTTTGGCTAAATCTATCACTTGCAATGCACATGATAACTTTTCAGTCAAGAAAATAGGAAAATTCTTCAGTGGTACGTACCATTCAATGGTACGGCCATTAAATGGTCCAAATTAATTTGTAGCGGGTCCCAAATGAATCTTAAACCATTCAATAGTACGTACCATTGAATGGTACGTACCACTGAATGGTACGTACCACTGAATGGTACGTACCACTGAAGTTAAACCCAAGAAAATACTAGAAATAGAAAATAAATTGAGAGTACACTAAAATTTCGAAGAACTGAGCTCCGCCATGCACCGGATGAATGATGCGTTAGATGTGCTGTCAAGGACCCAACAACAAAGGATCAAACGGACAAGGATTCTGGTGCATTTTATAAGAAACTCAAATTTCCAGCAAAACAGAAACGTAAAACAATACAAATAACGTAACAAGGATACACCACTGGAAGTCCGAAACAAATTTATAACGCTTTCGGTCAATCACATTGGTTCGGAAACAAAAACAGAACATGGAAGATCAAAATTCATCCAAAAGCTCTAAAGCATAATCTAAAGATGTACTTATACAGTGTTCAAAAGACAAGATCTAGATTCATAAGCTCCAAAAATATACTCTGAACATCACTCATTCTTCGAAAGCAACGACCTCCTCCTGAACTTTCAACACCTCTTCAACCTCAATAGCTTTAGCCTCGTACTCCTCTTCCTCATCACTTGCCTCTCCGTCTCTAAGCATTTGCCTCTCCAACTTCTCTTTTTCGTGCTGCCGCTTCCACTCTGACACCCACTTCTCCCATTCTTCCTTCAGCATTCGTCTCTTCTCCCGGTCCTGCTCACTCAAGAATAATGAGACATCCTGGTCCTCGGCCTCGTACTTCTTGCTGTACTTCTTCAAGTTCTTTGCAATCTCCTCCTCTTTCTCAGGAGTCAGGAATGATGGTGGCCTTGGGCGCCATAAGAACTACAACAAAACAAGTGTCCCGGCACATGATTAGAACATCTACCTCACTTTTCTGTTCTTTTGGGCTAAGCAGTTAGAACATGCAAACAAATACGCAAACCAAGTTCTAAGAAAGTAGTCACCACAGAATGGCATCTATTACAACTAGAAATTTTCTATTATCACAAAGGGATGCATCCGGTACTTCCAAATCTATTATCACAAACTTCATCACATTCTACCACTAAGACATTACAATGAGAACAAAGAATTAGTAAAGTAAATTATTTTATACCCAATTTCTTCATTTCTTTTTCGGTTGTAAGAACCTTGATGCTGTTATAGAGATGATTAAAGTTTTTTAACAATTGAGTAACAAGTCAAAAATAAAGAGCATGCGAATAAGATTTAGTGCCTCCTCTATAATGGCGTTACCTGAAAGAAATGATCCTTTAGTATCCGATAAAGTAGCTTGCCATTGAATGTCCAGATGTTGAAGCCATTCTCCATCTCATGGACTGAGGTCACTGCGGTAGCTACGTATCTGAAAGACAAAACTAGCATGTCAAAATCAAGACAATAGTAAGAAACCAACTGAAAAGTAAGATATCCAAAATTATACCTTCCGGTAGGATCCCATTCAATATCTGTCGCCATGAAATGTTCAGCAGTGGCCATGGTTTCCAGCTCATCAACATTGTAAAACTCTAGCTGCCCATTAAAACCTTTCAATCCCGCCAGAATGATGAAGCGCCCGGTAGGTGACCAGTAAAGGGCATTTGCCTGCTTTCCTTTGAGAGTAGTGAGCTTCGAAACACGGCCAGAGTTGTGAGCACTTCGCATGGAGTAGAAACTTATGTCAGGCCTTGGGTTGTTATTCGCATTCGTGTTGTCACAATGAATTACTGCAAAGCGGTGGCCCTTGGGCTCCCAGGCGAAAGCAATAATTTTGTCGTTCTTGTTTTCGAGCTCTAAGACCTCTATGGGTATGTCCCGCTCTTTAATCCTGAAAAGCTCAAATCCAGTGTATGTGCTTTTCTTTGTTTTGGTGTAGCGGTCGACTTTAACAGCTAGATACTCCCCATTGCTCTGCCAGTACATTTTGCAATCGCTGACGCTGAAAAGATTCTTCTGCCTCAACTCCTCCTTAGAGGGGATTTGAACAAGACTCACCTATTTGTATCAGTGAAGCATTAGCTTAACTACCCTACAGTGAAATACAGAAAAGGGAAAAAGGACAAGACCAGATCTAGGAAAACAGACAGTAAAATGAAACAAGATACGCACCCTCGCAGGCTGGTTGCCACCACCCAGTTCTGGAACAAATAGCGCAAGAATCGGATCAGTTGGTGACCAACTGAAGTCCATAACGTTTTCCACCTTCATTGACTTTTTGTCTACAAGGGAAAATGTCTCCGTCTCGTATACAGAAATAACATTTTTTCCCATCCTGGCAAAGTACTTGTCATCTTTTCCCCCAGCCCATCTGCAAATATTAAAAGAAAAGGTAAGGCATTAGAATACTGTGTAACACTCAAAACACTCAAATTCACATTTGTGTCACATAAACTTACTTGAAAACAGGCCAAGACACCCCGCCAACACCTCCAGCTCCTCCAATAGCAAAATCATCTGGGCTTCCTTTAAAATCTCTCATTACTTTTCCGGTTCTCACATCAAAAATGTTTATTACGACTCTCTGCAAAATAATTTCACATTAGAAGCAGAAGCAAGGCAAAAGAAAAATCACAAAAAGGTATTGAATTTCACTCACATTTGCATCACGAGGATTGCTTGGTTCATGGCTGCTGTAAGTCACCAAGTATTTCTCACCAGGTGAGAAATCAATCAGTCGAACCTGCAGTTGACAGTTAGAGGTAAGGACCGAGGAAAAAAAATACAGATACCAATTAAAATTGAAACCGAAAAACCAAAAACAACCTGGGAATGAGCATAACGCATCAGACGATTGAACGTAGAGGCGCCTCCCCAGACTGCAGCACCCTGTCTGTGAACAGTAGCCAGGTAAGTCCCTAGAGGGGACCACTGCACGAAGCTCTCAGTCCAGAACTGTAACAGATAATACATATTATTATTCGTGATTAAAATATTCAATATAAGAAAAGGTGACTGTTTAGACGAAAAAATTAACAATGTGCAACAGGAAATCCACATCCACTTACAGTGCGTTTGTAGAACGGTTCCGGCTTCAGGTGCCTTGCATCATTCCATAACACCTCTGTATCAGCACCATAACGGATGACCATTTGATCCCTGGCCTTATCATCCGTTAGCCATTGCTGAAGGTTTTCCTGTAATGATGTCCAAGAAGATAACACAATAAATACTAGAGCTTATTCCTAATTCATGACGTCCAAGAAGATAACATAATAAATACTAGAGCTTATTTCCAACTCATGATGTCCAACAAGTGATTTGTTAGAGAGTAATTACCCCTGGAGTATACGGTTTACTTTCTGGAGGGGCCCATTGATCCGGAACTTTCATGAACCGATCAAAGTCGTTAAACATGTTGACAACAAAAATATGTGATCGATCCAGCTTGTATCCATGAGTCCTCTCTTTGGCAAGCTCAGCTTCCTACAATTACAACGATGCAAGGTTACATATCAATCATTAACACACACCGAAACATAGTTTGGGACCCAAGTGATGATTAATCATTACGCTTATCTATCAATCTGCGAAATTTCATTCGAAACACAAAATACACATAATTTGACATTTCTAAGAGAGAAAAGATACCTGAGGAGTATTAAACTCAAGGAAGCAATATCCCAAGGTTTTATTGGTTTCGGGGTCAAGAGGCATCCAAAAGCCATCGTCCTTGATCACACCAATCTGACTGTAGATTTTACGAATGACGTTTTCGAGCTTCTCAAACTTTTCCAAAGGAACAACAGGGAGGTTATCAACAACAATTATGTTGCCAAAACCTGCGTCCAACTCCGAATTGTCCACTTTGTATATATCCTCATCGTCACTACGCAACCATAAAAATCAATCAACTAATTAGTAAAACAAAAATACTCAAATCATGCTGCTACAGAGCAAAAAAAAACACAAATTATAAATTCCAAACAGCGAAATCTTGCTATCAAATTTCTGGAAACGATAGGGTTTGGGAAACAACGAATCTTGTTATCAAATCTCTGGAAGTTTAGGGTTTGGGTCGGAGCTAGGGTTACCTTATAATGCCAAAGTCTTCGCCGGGAGGGAGGCGGATGGAATCGAGGTCGAGCTGCGAGAGGTCGATTTCGATTCGGGCCGCCGTCGCCTCTATGTCGTTGTACGAAATGACGTCCGCCATGTTTGTATCAGAGAAGCCGGAGATTCGAGAGGGCTCGAGCAGCAGTGCGACGGAGGTGAAGAGTGTGCTTTTTAGGGTTTTGGTGCTACTGTGTGTGGAGCAGCTATCGTTTGTGTTGGGGATGCGTTATTTGCTCAGTTGGTCCATACGAAATAAAACGAAAATATAAATATTAATGTTTTTTTTTTTCTCAATTAAGGTAAGGCCAAGCCCAACAAAATAATGACAATCATGGGCCTTTCACCAAAAACGATTATCATGGGCCTAGATATTGTTTCCAAAACTGTGCAACCAAAGCCCAATACTAGCCACGTGCCCGAGTCTAAAAACCAAAGTGGGCGCAGGTAGATAACGAGTTTTAGGGCTTGTTTAAAACTGCTTTTTGAATATTAAAATTGTTTTATAATAATAAAAACATGCCTCCAACTGCGTATAGCTGATTATCGTTTGGAAAAGAAAAAATAACTTTGTATAGCAGAAAAATGTAAAAGCGGTTCTCGCTGTAAAAGAGTCTTTGGTCGTTTCCAAAACCGTGCAACCAAAGCCCAATAAAACGTTTCTCACTATTGGTTTGTTTTTAGTAGAAAAAAACTTTATTTTTAGTCGCAAAAGAACTTTATGAAGTGCTTATTATGTGTTTCTTCGTAAAAACAGTTGAATTTTTAATAATATTTCTACATATTCGCAATAAAAACACTATGCAATAAGTGTTCTTACATGAATATTCTCAAAGCATTGACAAAGTTAAGAGCAAACAAAGGTTGAACTTTTTTAGAAATTCAAGTGACATACTAATTCGTCATAATTTTTTCTTGAATTTTTATAGAGAGTCTAGATCGGACAGCGAAATTCATGTATAAAAAGAAGAAAAAAGCATAAGATGTTGACTCACTCAGTTGTTATTTTGTTCTTCATGTTTAACACCCGGAGAACAGCAGCTGCAATTGGTACAAATTCGTGAAAGACTCAGAGAGCAAAAAAGCATAAGAAAGCTAGTGCTCAGACAACCTATTTAAAGAGATCCTTATTTGCATAAGGAATTCAAGAGTATAAAAAGGGAAAGATTTGGGTGTGGAGAGAAAATCAACCAGTCCCTATGGAAGCTCGATGCATTCTTGTCATCTTAAATTATAAAATTATATGAACTCTCGTACCATCTTATAAATTGTAAAGCTCGATCCATCTCAAATTGCAGGGTTTATTCTTTACTTATAAATTTCCCTCAAATTGAAAAGTTTTTGCAATCCCCATCATAGCAAAAACTGCACAAATACAACATGAACCTTTCCTTCTTTGTGTAGCTTGATTGTTATGTGTAGTCGATTTGCTAATTACCTTATATGAACGGAGTCCATGAGTTCGAGAAGAGAATAGTAGGGCCTTCGGTCAACCAAGATAGGTCTAGCCATTCTGATAATTTTCGTTGCGTTATTTTTTCGAGCCAATCAGTCAGCTTATAGCCACTCTATCAATTATGTTGATTTTGACCTACATAGAAAGGTGAACATTCTCATCATTTTATCAATTAGAATATTCAATTTCGAGAAATTAATTTTGGTAACGTGACGAAAATCACCTCAAAAGATGACTTTAATTCATAGTTGTAGTTGTGGCATTGATGACATGGTATTACGAATCAAATGTAATTACAACATAGTTATAAATTATTTGTATTAATTAGATCCTAAGCTCAATACATGTTACAATCTGAGTAAAATTCAAACTACATGATGTCATTTACCTGTGTATTTTATATCATATGGAAGGGCTTTAAATAGTTTGTGGGTGTTTTGCCTAGTCAGAGGCGGAGGTGCAGGTGGCGGTGCTTTCTGCAGCCACGTTGAGGACAATTATATGATCATATCCGTCTGCATGTCGCATGCAGATATTTATGAACGCGTGTCGCATGCACACTTGATCCGCCGTCTGCTTTTAAACCCTTCCTCTCCTATGACTACGAGTCATTTTTATTAGGGTTTTTGTTATATATGCTTTCACTTCAGCTGAAGAGCTTTGTGGTGGTAATTATAAAACTCCAATAGTTTTTAATTTTCCTCTAAATTCTAATAGCTGGATTACCATGAAATCAAGTCACGCTAAGTAGCAGTTCGCACTAATCAGGTAATTAAACTTACGTTTAAGATTACTTTCGTTTGCTGAATTTCTAGAATATTTCTTGCTGGGGGGAAATTAAACTGCAGATTGAATGGTTAATTAATTGATTTCCATTGCCTTTAAATCGGAATTATTTTTTCCCTATTCTTTGATTTTCATTCATTTTTCTAAACATCGCCGCATCTTTTAAATTTTTTATCACTCAAAAATTGAATAAGAAAATCAATGATTATTGGGATTATTATTTTATGATGTTTGTTTCAATTTTCGTTTTTTTTTTTTACTTGGGCTAGTTTTATTTTCGGAGTTTGCTTGCTTGCTGAATGATGCCTTTCAATTGTTGGAGAAATTTTCTTTTTTGAACTTTTGTTTCTTTTTTTTCCAATCAATTTCAAGTGTAACAGGGAATTGATGCATCTCAATTTAGAAATTCCTCCTATTGTCTAAATTCTAAATTTATTTCACTCGTCGAAATCCAAAATTCAAATAATTAACTGGAAATAATTTGGTTGCCGATGCTATATGTATCATATATATGTATAGGCCATGGAAGATCCAAGTGGGGAGTCCGAGCTAGAAGAAGACTCTCCTGAAGCTAACTGTGGGAAGGTGAGGTGGATCTTGAACAAGGGATGGGGACTTGGGAAGAAAGTTCTGGTCACTGGGATGGTAATTTCTTCTGCCCCAATTGTTCTTCCGCCGCTTGTGGTTATTTCCGCAATTGGGCTTGCAGTTTCTGTTCCGTCCGGCGTTGTCTTGGCAAGTTATGCTTTTACCGAGAAGATCATGAGCAAGTTGCTCCCTTATGGTGAACCTCCTCTTTTGTTGGACAATGATGATGGAACGTTAATGTCGAATTATGAAGAATTGGAGCAAGATGAGGAACGGGAACGGGGTACGTGGGTAGGAGGGAAGACTGATATCGAAAAGGAAGAAGGATGGGATTGGAGGGATAGACTCGAAGGCGGTGAGATGAGAGTTGAATTCGTAGATGAGGAAAATGATGACATTATTGAGGAGAATGCACAAGGAAATGTAACTGAAGATGGGGATGAAATTGTAGAAGAAAATGGATATGAGGAGGATGTTGATGAGTCTACGGATGCGGAGGAAAAGCTAATATTGGATAGTATTTACAAGGCGAAATTTGAAGGAGTCGACGAGGTCTGTGGATTGGTGTTCAATGTAATTGAGGGTGTTGAGCAAACGGGAGTGACACCGGTTGAAGTGACTACCGTAGCAATCGAAGAAAGCGAGGGTCAAGAAAGAGTAAGTGATATAGTAGAAGAGGAGGAGTTGGTGGAAGAGACGAGGGGGTTGCTAGAAAAAATTAGGGATGAAGGCATATATGAATGTGTAGGTATGCAAGGATTCCAACAAATGCGGCATGCGAACGATGCAAAGACCATTTATGAGGATGTCAAACCGACTAGAGACATTGGGAGTGTTTTGGAGAGCAAGAATGCCGAGAATAATTTAGAAGCGGAGAAGCCAATAGGGGAAACCAAGAATGTTAACAATGTTTTAGTGGAAGAAAATTCAATGGCAGAAACAGGAGATTTGAAGCCTGTCGCGAGCAGCATCGTGGAAGACAAGCAAAAGCCTGTGATAGACAAAGAGGAAATAGTACTGCAAGGAAGGAGAACCGAGGATACTGTCAATGAATTAGATTTTCAGTTGATTAGAGAGAAGGAAAATGTGATTTCCTCAAATGCAGATGCAAGAGAGATTGCCGATGAAAGCGGGCTTCATTTGTTTGATGAGAAGAATGTATCTGGTCAGCAAGACTGGCATGCTTCTTATGAAACTTCCAAAGGTAAATTTTTTAAACCGATCCTCACAGTAATTTCATATACTGCATGTAGTTTCTTTCCCTTACGAATCATTTGTTCCCTAATTCAAAAATTCTAATTTGACTCATAATTTTGGATAACCTTCAGGTCGTGTGGGTGATGAAGGTGCAGATTACGCAGAGCTTCCTGTTCCCGTTTCAAGCAGTGCGCGTGAATCTACAGATGCCGGGATATCATCTGGAAAGGACTTCACCATACATTCAAATCAGGTTAGAGCTTGATTTATGTCTTTCTAAGATGAAATAATCTCATAGATACTAGTTCATAAATTACTGGGGGAAGCAATCGTTGCACCGATTTGTTCTCCTTGTAATGTTCTTGTTGAGTCTATCCGCATGCTTAATAAGCTCATATTTTTCTTTGCTGCCCGACACCATTCAATTACATGATGAGTGTGAGTTCTATCAAAAGTTGCACCTAGAATGTCAGGTATTATATCCATACCGTGTGCAAGACGATAGAGGTGAATTGACAATTAACAGGATAGAAAAGATGTTGTAAGCAAAACGCTATATGTTCCGTTGATTGAGTTGTTGACTGCCTTTTAGAAGGCAAATAAGGCCGGTGATCACTGCACATTACTCTACCGATCGAAGAAGTGTAGTTAATGATATGTAAATTGTTTCAATAATTTAATGTGACCGAGAGCTGAGATAATTGACTTGCTGCATCTTCAGGTACTGTACGATGAGGCTAAAATATGGGCGAAGATTGATGCTATGCGAAGCATAGTCGGATACAAGGGCACACCCCATGCAACATGCATAGAGGAACTGAAGGCTCTTTACCGCTTCACCGGTGTGGAACCCCCTACGATATCATTCAGTGACCCTCCTGATCTAGCACAAGTTAATCGCAAACTTCGCTTTCTCATGTCCATAATCGGAGTTAAATTGGACTCGTGATTTGCTGGCGGCTTGCACTTGTAGGTTTTTTGTTGTCTGTTTCGGGTCGATGTCACACTAATAGCACTAGTAAAGTTAGATTGTGTGTATTGGTCTATCATTTGCTCTGAGAGTATGTTTGTAAGCTGCAGATACCAGAAAACGTTTTGATCCAAAGTTTCTGCTCCCCACAAGCTGGAAACTGTAAGGTTTCACATCCTTTGCCGTTTCATTGGCAACCGTCCTGCAGTGTGCTTTAGTATGGGGAGTCATAAGTTGTGTGTAAACTTTAGTACCTGTAACTGTAAGAGTTGTATATTTGGCTCTACTTTTACAAATTTCTTCAGTCGTTAATTAAATTGTTTGCTTCCCATGTTGGTTTATTGCTTCCCTTTTCCTTTCGCCCCTGATTGGATGTAGTATTAAACTTAAAAAGTATAATTAAGCAGAAGAGGTTAGAAGATCAAAAGAAGTACGAGTTCTCGAATGTTTTGATTTGAGATTTTCAGTGAGTGGATGACCTACTGATTTGGGATTTTCAGTGAGTGAATGACCTACTGAAAAAAGAAGGATTTAGTATTTGGTTTATTTGAACAATTCGGATGAGTGTTTGGAGTGAAGGAGGGGAATCACGTCCACAAGAAAATATTAATTTTGGATTTACTTTCAACCGTCCAAGCGTTACTTACAATGGAATGATGTATTGGCAGAGTTATGGTGGCATTATCGGGTTGGATCCGTTTGCACCGAATGACAGTAACTACGGATCTCGTTTCATTGAGTTTGATGAGCCTTTAGACTGTAAAACAACAGTTGCGTGTCTAGGGACTTGCCGAGGGCGGCTGCGGATGTGCCAACTGCATACGCAGCTGCCACCGGAAACAATTAGTAATCGCTCTCATGATGGTAGCCCCCTCATTGTATGTGTTTGGGAGCTGAAAGAAGATGAGGCTGCCGGAGGAGTCGTCAAATGGCCTTTGAGGCACGAGGCTTCCTTGGACGAAATGGATGAGGAATTTGATTTCATCCCCGATTGCATAAGCTTCGGGTGCTAGCTTTGGACCCAAATAATGCGGATATTTTCTACTTGGAGATGGGTGGACAAATAATCAAGTGCAACATTGAAGAAACAACGTTAAAGAAACCTAAAGGTCAAAATTATGGTCGTTTAAGTTGTCGTTTTTGGCCTTGGAGAGACGTCTGGCCTTGTTATTTTATTAAACATGTATGATTCAGTGACGAACAACGGACGGGCGGAGCCACCATGGCTTCGGGGCGACTGTCACCACAACATTTACTCTAATTGTTGTTCAATTTTTCTGAACAATTTGTATATTGTGTACTTCATTTTGGCTTGAGATCTTGAATTCTGTAACAGTGTGTATACGTTTAATCATATCGATAGTGCATCGAGTTAATATCGACTCAGTTGATAAATCAAACTAATATAAAAAATATCACATTGGTATCGATACAATATTAATTGAGCTAATACACATATCCGTGTAATTGCATAAACAATTAACCATTACAATAATAATTAAGTGTTAATGTGTAAGTAATATCAGTATCCATAACCACTGTTATTTTGCGAAATTCATGATTGTATAACCATTTAATTTCTACTTTACTATTAATCATGCTCTTTTATCTCACAATAATTGAAATCACCCCACGAAACTCAGATGTCCCACAAAAGTTTGGGTCTTGGAATCAAACTCAATTTTTTGACAAAAACGTTTATTTTAAATAAACTTTATTAGTTTTTATAAAATTATAAGTGAGGTATTAAATTTCGAATTTTAAATTAGCGAGCGTTGAAAAAAAAAAAGAGAACTTCGTTGGATTATCCAAGCTTTAGAATAAGAAGTGTCGGTTACACGTGCGAACGACAAGTGACGTGCAAACCCAAACACAGGTGGCCAATGGCCATGAGAGACGGAGAAAACACAGTCAGAAATCTCGATATCTAAAACCAAAAATAATCCTCTTCCTTCTCTCCATCTTCCCTGCAGTCTCTGCAATCCCGGACAAATCACGTTGGACCAATTCTTCGCTGCTTTTAATTTTCTAGAGAGAGAGAAAGAGGAGAGAGAGAGAGAGTGTGATATCTACGCACAAATATCCATGTTCATGCGAATGAGTGAATGAGAACTCCGCCTTCTCTGCTATCTCTCACCATTGACTCAGCTCTCCTCAACCTCCCCAGCATATCCGATCTCTCTCCTCTCCCTGACCACATCCTCCTCGATCTCTTCCTGGTACTCTCTCTCCTCCTCTATTTCTTCTTTCATTCATTGTTTTCAGCCTACATGACCAATTGGTAATTTGGTATTTTTGTTCTTGGTTTTACCTCGAAAGTAACTTTCTTTTGGGTCTCAAATGGATTGTTTTTCGCTTTTGGGGACATGGGCAGGCTTGATTTGGTGAGATATGAATTGGGTTTGTCTTAATTTTTGAAATTTTGATGTTAATAGATGTGGGTTGGATGAATTGCTGATATGCATGATTTGGGGATTTTAGGGATTTTTACCTCTTTTGGATTTCGGGTTTGTTTCGTAGTAGCATATGTATGTTGTCATCCTGCAAACATTTCCTGAATTATTCCTTTTAAAGATTTCGTTATCGCAATTTATCTGTCTAATCTTTTATGGTAAAGAATGTTGAAGATGTCTAGCTTCCTGAATCTTGGAGTGCTACCTGTATGTCATTTAAATTTTATGACTTTGCCAATGTTTATATTCGATCTGTTCATCGTGTGGCTCCACATGGTCAATCACGGTACCGATGTGGACTGCCTATGATTGAGATTTTTGTGTTTCCAGCAATATGTGTAAAAGATTGCTCTCATTGTTCACTAATGGATAGTGTCTATTTAGCAGAGTGAAAATAACATGCCCTCCCCCAGCCCCAAACCGATCCCTCTCCCCGTTGTGAAAGATTAGCAAGGTGTTTTTTGTGCTTGTTTCATTGTGAAACGTTCTGCTTGATGAGAATTATAGATTGAAATTTCAATTTCAGCTGAGCTTGACAAATAGTGTTCGATTCTAATCAAGAGAAAACTAGAACATCTTTTTTTTCATAGTCTGATCTTGTAGTCTTTTTTTCCTTCTTGCCGTCTATGCTGCTGTATGGATTTGAGACATTTGTTGAATTTGTAGCCACACCTTCGTCGTTTTTCCTTTCTAAGGTCTCTATTTGCTCCTTCTGCTTTCATGTATGATTATGCATTTGGTATATGGGAATTGTAACATTCAGTTTAATGACAGAAAACTTTGAGAGCGGGAAAGCTAAATGAGAAAGTGTTGAAGCTGTTTGTAGCAACTGGCAAGGATGAAGTCCTTTCACTAATCCAAGCACTTAATATTCGGCAGACCCTCACCCCTGTCCTTCCTACCAGTAAGTTTTGTTTGAAAATTGTCTCTTCTTTCCTGTAACCTTTGAACCGTTTTTTGCAGTCTTCACTTCTGACCTTCAATAATATCTCTTGCAGGATGCTCTGAAAAGTTTTGAGATTGGGCGTTATTGTGTGAGCACAGTATATAACATTTTGAAGACAAAGATCAACTAATTAAAACAAGCACGTGCAAGTTTTATTGTTTGTTCTCACAACTCCTGTTTGAAGATGTCTGATTCAAGCATCGACCCTAGTGAGGTTGACATTGTGATTGCGGCAATCAACTCTGACCTGACACCATTCTTGAATGAATGGAGACCAATATTCTCCCCGTTCCATCTGATTATTGTCAAAGACCCTGATATGGATGGGGAGCTCCATGTTCCAGAAGGATTTAACGTGGATGTCTTTACCAAGTCTGACATAAACCGGATGGTGGGCTCTTCCCATTCCATTCTCTTCTCTGGTTACTCATGCAGGTATTTTGGTTATCTGGTCTCAAGGAAAAAATATATTATCTCAATTGATGATGACTGCATCCCGGCTAAGGACAACAATGGTCATATAGTAGATGTAGTGGCACAACATATTGCCAATCTCAGAGCTCCAGCTACCCCATTCTTTTTTAACACACTCTATGATCCGTACCGGAAGGGAGCAGATTTTGTTCGTGGTTACCCATTTAGCCTGAGGAGTGGGGTTACATGTGCACTATCATGTGGACTGTGGCTCAATTTGGCAGACTATGATGCACCAACACAGGCCCTCAAGCCAGGGCAGAGGAATTCTCGATATGTGGATGCTGTAATGACTGTTCCGGTGAGATCCTTAATGCCTGTAAGTGGAATCAACATTGCTTTTGTTCGTGAGGTGGTGGGGCCAGCTTTGTTCCCGGCTTTGAGGTTGTCAGCAGAAGGAAAGATCAGGTGGGAGACAGTGGAAGATATATGGTCTGGAATGTGTGTAAAGGTCGTATGCGATCACCTGGGAATTGGCGTAAAAACTGGGATACCTTATGTATGGAGAAAGGAAAGAGGCGATGCCATTGAAAGCTTGAAGAAAGAGTGGGAGGGTGTGAAGCTGATGGAGGAAGTGGTTCCTTTCTTTCAGTCAGTTAGGTTACCACGATCAGCCGTGACAGCAGAAGATTGTGTTGTCGACATGGCAAAGGCGGTGAAGGAGCAGTTGGGAAAGGTAGATCCTATGTTTGCTCGTGCCGGTGATGCCATGGCGGATTGGGTGAAGCTCTGGAAGTCGGTGGGATCCAGCGCACCGGGAGTTTAATGGCTAAAATTTTGATTCAGCCTCTTCTGTTTTATTCCTTCTTTATTTAATACAGATTTTTCTAAGCTTCTAATGTTGATCTCCCTTATGACTAACTGATGATGAAATTATATGTGGGTGAAAATAATTGATACCTTGTTTGTTGTTTTCATGAAGATGGTTTATATGATTTGGTCATTTATGTTTTTCTAATTACTATTTTTTTTAATACAAGCGATTAGTCTATACTAAATTAATCGAAGCTACGAAGAGGGAAATTCAAACTTGGATACAAAGGGAGAAATCGTTGCTCTAGCTAACTTGACTAAGCTCAAGTTGGCGTGTTTTTCTAGTTACTTACTCGTGTTGGTACTTGGTAGTTTGGTCAAAATGGATGATAGTTTTAGAATGCTTGATCAATTGATCTCAAACTGCATGATGCATGATATATATATCATCAGAACATTAGGAAAAACCAAACACAAAAGCTGATCCGAAACATGCACAAATAAGCATATAGAAAATTGATTTCCGCGCATCTTTTTTTCCTTTTGCACACTCGTTTATTTTGGGTTTTTAGATTGAATAAATCAAATAAGAATCAAGAGATAGAAATAAACAAGGTGTGCAAAGAGAAAAGGGCATGCGGAAATCATTTCACTGAACGAGAACTGTTCGAAAACATGTACCAAAGTTAAGGTAATGACATAATTAAACAGTTAATCAGCTGGTCAGAAAAAAAGAACTATTCCTTTTGCTGCTAACTAGAGACTTACTTGTATCTAATTATTAGCTGCATTATTCCTTGCAGCTCTGCTGTGACTTCCTTCATAGTTGGCCTTTCTTCTCCTCTCATCCTTAAGCACTTGAGTGCAAGGTTAGCTACTTCCGTCAGCTGCTCGACATTTCCTGCGTTGACAGCGACTTGGTCGTCGAGAATGTCGAGCAAACGATCCTCATTCATATGAGAAACAAAATACATTGCCAGATTTCTTTCACGCTCCGGCCTTGAAAAACAAATGACCTGCTTACCAGTTAGCAGCTCCACCAAAACGACTCCGAAACTATAAACGTCACTCTTTTCTGTTAGCTGGCTACTCTGAGAGTATTCCGGATCCAAATATCCAAATGTTCCTCGTACTAACGTAGTTAACTGACTCTCATCGATCGGAATAAGCCTCGAAGTTCCAAAGTCGGAGATCTTTGCCGTGTAATCCTCATCCAACAATATATTCGCAGTTTTCACATCACGGTGTATGATAGGTATGAAAGTTTCCGAGTGTAAGTACGAAAGAGCTCCTGAAATCTCTATCGCAATTTTAAGACGTGTTTGCCACGAAAGAACTGAGGAAGAATCTCCTTGCTTCCTATCATGAATGTGGCTGTAAAGAGTCCCGTTCGTGATGAACTCGTAAACGAGTAAGGGCACCTCCGTCTCCAAACAACAGCCTAAAAGCTTAACCACATTACGATGGTTTATCCTGGAAAGCACGATCACCTCGTTAACGAATGTCTCGATTTGCTTTTCGCCACAAATTTTGGACTTTTTAATGGCGACCACCTTGTTATCTGATAGAACTCCTTTGTAGACTGTTCCAAAACTTCCTTGGCCAAGGATCACATTTTCATCATAATTGTTCGTGGCCTTTTCTAGTTCCTCGGCGCTAAAAATTTTCGTCATCTCAACGGATTCTCTATGATCGGAGAGTTGTTGTTGAAGCAATAGCCCACCATTTTGTTTGAAGAATTTCTCCTTGAGCTTCATGAACCTTCTTCTCTTTATTCCCCAATAAATCCATAAGCTAGCTCCTATGAGAATCGCCGAAAGGCATAGGCAAATACCTGAGCAAAATCTGAAAAAGCTTAGTACGTATTTCGTTTTTTGACAAGAGGACGGGCACACAATCATGACTAACTATCGTAACCCACATATGCGAGAAATGTTAGTATTCAAATAAGACAAGAGTAAAATCCTTCATCCTATTTATGATATCATAAAATTCTACATGTAAGGCAAACGAATAAAATGAAATTAAAGTACTTAATTACCTGTTGCAATAGCAAGCCTTTTAAATGCAGTATCATCGTTTCGGACGCAACCTTTTTCACTTGTCAATCCGTCTCCCTTGAATCCTTTTCGACATTTGCATTTTACGCCTCCAACTAAGTTTATACATTTTGCTTCACTAACACAGGGGTTTGATTCCTCACACTCGTTAATATCTAAAAACAAGCCAAAATCCCACACAAATTGGTTAAACTAGTTCATAAATAAATGCGCTTCATCCATTTGCAAGAATGGACATGTATTGATATTGCAACAATATTGTTGAAAATGTATCGATAACATGACAATATGACATAGCGACAGTTAGTTCCATAAAACAGAACTATAATTTCGTTACGTAACCTATGTAAATGTACCTTGGCAACCACCAGCGGAGTAAGGATTCCCTTGGTAACCTTCTTGGCATTTGCAGCGATATCCAGAACCATTAGATGAATTGTGACATTGACTAGAAGTTGACTGGCATGCATAACTAGTACTGTTTTTGTTCACTTGCTCACACGTTTGGTTCCCAACAGCCCAATCCAACACCACAGGGACAGTCTCTCTCTTGTGAAAGTCTAGAAGATCTGAAGACGAAAAGTTGTATTCCTCAACTTCGACAACAAAAGAATAATCGCACGGATTGAAATCGACGATATTAATATAAGGATGGGAATGGTTGGCCATGCTTTCAACAATGATAGAAAAATCTATCACATTGTCCGGGATAGACATTTGGCAACATCCGCTACCCATGCACGTCCCATTCTTTATTTCCTCTATTCGGTCACAAAGTGACAAACATCCGGTTCTGAACTGCGCCGACCAAGTATTCAAGCTTGCATTCGAGTATGCGTATGGACTTACCGGGCTTGTAATCATCCCGACCGTGTCACACCCGAGAGCAATGAACACGTTGCGCTTGCTAGAGATTGGAAACTTGGACTGGGTGATCATGAACTTGTTATCCATTATCTCAGAACAGGCTCGCGCGATAGGACTGGAGACTCGCATTTCGTGATTAGCTAGGGATATGTCACGGATGGCTATGTCCGAGTTAGGGAAATATGCTTGTTGGCCTCCGTTTTCTGTGTTGTTACAAGCAATGAGAAAGGTTTCATCGAAAGCGCATTCTAGAGATGTGCCAAAAGGATAGGGAATATCGGTAAGATTGCCACAAGTGCTTGAGCATCCAGGCGTCGGCTGCCCATATGCCACTTTTGCTGTCAAGCACATCATCACCATGATCATTATCATCATCATCTTCATCATCATCCGTACTACTCGTTCGTGCTCTTGTGATCTTCAGTTATATACTGATAATTAAGTACTGGCCGCAGCCAAATGTATACTAACATATACATGTATACATTACTAGCTAGGGTTACAGCTCTAATAATGTAGATGTATCTTTTGCACAATTTTCAGAAGATTTTGATATTATTTCTTGCCTTAAGTTTGAAGGTTTGGTATTTAATATTTACGAGTGAGAAAGAAACGGGGACCCTTCCTAGCCCACTCACTTACAGATTGGAAATTTAACAAACCCTATGTTTTTATTTATTTAATTTTTTTTTATACAACGACATATTTACATTAAGAGAGTGGGAGAATAAATTGATTGTGAATTCATCGTCCATGAGATTCGAACCTACCTCTTACTTACAAATAAAGAATAATACCACTAAATCATAGTATTAAATAGGAAATCCTATGGTTTTATTAACAAGGAAAATGCTTCATAAAGAATATTAGGACGTAACCCTGGCTAGCCAGCTTCTGAAATCAGATGTACAAAAAAAAATATTAATATTATTTATTAAAGGCTTTGGGTGGAGATTTATATATAGATAAAAGAAAATGAACGTAATCTTGGACAAATTACTTGATTCCAGAAGGGTTCAAATCAATAATTAATTAAATTAAGGGAGAATCAAAATCAATAAATCAAATCTTGTATGAATGCAACATTAAAACTTATAAACGTGTACAGGTAAGTGTCACTCAAACCATGAGATCGATATTCATCTCATTTACACAGGGAGGGAGTCGAATTCGACACTCAAGTCTCGAATTTAAGGTGAATATTATTGTTCTTAACAAAATGAGCTACAACCTTCTTAGTACTTCTAGCTTAGGGTTTAGGGCGAACTATTTTTAGCTATATAGCCTGTGGCCCTGTGTAGTAATAAGTCAAAGTCGAAGAACAGCGCCTACTATATTTACTAATTAATTAGCATTTAGCAATGAGAAGAAGCTTGTGTCCTCAATTAATTATAGTCCTCAGACTAATTTAGTGACAACATTAGCGAATCCCATTTCTTACTGACTGGGTCGTCCTATTGACCGGCCATTAAGGACCAATTTTCTAGCCAACCATTTGCGGAAAATACTCCTCCATGCAATTTGCATGCATGCACATCCACACCATCTCACTTTTCTTGCTTCTTTATATACTCGGCTTCCTGCAACCTCTTACAAATTCAATACAAGAATTAAGAAGCAAATCAACATTAACTAAGGATCGAAAACAACGATGGCAAGCTTAACTAGTCTGTTTACCACCCTCTCCAAATCCGGCCATGTCGGAGCAGCCATTGCAAGGAACGCCACTTCAACTCCTAGGATTTTTTTGGCTACAGCCCCTAGGCGTATTCAAGTAAGTATGAATATATGTATCACTAAACATGTTCGATTTTATGGTTGTATCTTTTTTGTTTACACAAGCGATATTGAGGGAATCAAACTTGGGGCAAGGGTGGATGTCCTTAACCAGCGAGCTCCAAGCCTTTTCTATTTGATGGTTGTATGTAATTTAGTGGAATTGATAACATTGCATGTATATTTAATTAATTTGGTTCATGGTCGCAGGCAAGTTCACAGCAAGATGCAGCTGCAGTAGTCAATGAAGCTAGGAATGCTGCTGAAAATGTAAAAAACAAGACTTACTCTACTGCGGAGCATGTAATTAACCACAAATTTATCGAGATTTTGTAGTAATAGATTCATCGTGTGAATGCAGGTTTCGCAGACAACCAAAGACATGGCCGGCAAGGTGTCTGCAACCGCACAAGATGTGTCTGACAAAGCAAAGCAGACTGCACAAGATGCATGGAACCAAGCCAAGGGCACCGCCCAGAAGGCGGCAGACACCGTGATGGGCAAGGCCGAAGAATCCAAGGAGTTCGTCAAAGAAAATGCTGAGCAGGTCAAGAAAAGCATGAATACCAAGAAAGAGACCATATAATTCGTCCTGTCCCTTGTCCATATTTCATTTTAACCCTCCATTTCAAAATTGTGTTATATATGTATTTCCCGTTTCAAATGTATCCACTATTGGAGAGAGACTTATCTAGACTACCGGGACGCATGGTGTTCTAGATCAATAGGCACATGTTTTAGCCTTGTATAATTGGTCTAGAACACCGCCACCTTAGCTTCTCCTTTCAAGCAAGTCCTTCTCCTATTGTTGAGATATTTGTTCTTATTTTTTGTTTTGTTTTTTGTTTTTGCTAAATTGGGATATTGTTCCTTACACTGCAAGAAAGTGTTTGGTCTTTCTCTCTTGTATCAAATGTAAAGGAAATTCAAGTGTCAATAAATCCTTCCCAATTATCTGTACAAATAGTTCAAAAGCTGTTAATTGTTATGAGATTTTTCATTCTCAATTTCTCAATAATTTAGATTCATGAGCGGCCACAGAAGAATATTATAAGAAGATCCTTGACATGTACAAGCACAAGCTGAGAAAAATAAGGCATTACAGGTTGCTGTAACCATTCGTATGAATCGTACTAGAACCGAAAGCAAGAGAATTTTTGCAAATGCGTGCGTTATAGATGCGAGAGTTCCCTTTCACAATAGTCCATGCAGAAACGAGGAAGCACAAAGAGCAAAGGATGTAGAGGCAAAACGCATTACAATATAAAAATACATGAGAAAGCAGAAGTAGCACTTGAGCCGTTCCAATTTCTCCGAAAAGTGCAAAATTTATCATCAGCCAGTACAGTATAGTTCATCAGATCGAATGGAACATATGAACCATAAATTTTAGAAACAGAAAGAGCGGAAATCGAAAAAACATAACACAAGGAAAAATGTTCAGAAGAATAGAGAACATCTCATCCTCTCCCACAGTTTTTTTTTTTTTGAGTTTAGGGTTTTTTGGTTTTTCTTTTTCTTTCTCTTGCCATAACACCAAATTATCGTCTTCATATTCTACAAAATGTATTTTTCGGTGCAAAATGTCTTGTAGTTCATGTTTAAACACTTAAAAAACAACTAAATAAAAGCTAAATCTAGCAGTTTCGTAGGAATGGTCGGCACGGCAATATTGGGAGAAATGATCGCCTTTGTACCAAATGCTAATGAGAAGGGAGTCTCGTTGGTAGCTCATCTTTTGGTGGTGTTACACTCCTATAGGACGTTGAGCTTCTGCGTTAGTTGGTGTGGGAGTAAACCCCACATGATATCTTCTAAATTTTGAAAATATTTCGGCAATATCGAGAGTTTTGGTGAACTTTTGATACTTCGGTCCAATATCTGACGAATTTGATAAATTTTAGAGATATGTCGATTAAAATTTTGGTGCAATTTGGATCATAAGATTTCTTATAGTAGCAAGTCAATATCTCAATTGTGCAATTTAAAATTGAAAGGCAATAAAAATAATTGTATCAACTACCATCCATGCGTTTGTAATTTTTAATTAAAACACCTTATCTTATACCATATACCAAGAAAAGAACGAAAACTAAACGAACTTAAAAAAAGTAATGCATAAAAGAAAAAAAACCAAACAAAAATCCAATAGAAAAAAAAAAAGAGAAAATGAAGAAAAATTGGACTAAGGGACGATCGGTATGACTCTACCGATACTCGCCCGGGACTGTTGGGGCGGTACAACCGATTCTTGAAAGGCAGGGTCGGTAGCATCATACCGATCCTCCCCTTTTTTTCCTTGTTTTTTTTTTTTTGAGTTTAGGGTTTTGGTTTTTCTTTTTCTTTCTCTTGCCATAACACCAAATATCGTCTTCATATTCTACAAAATGTATTTTTCGGTGCAAAATGTCTTGTAGTTCATGTTTAAACACTCAAAAAACAACTAAATAAAAGCTAAATCTAGCAGTTTCATAGGAATGGTCGGCACGGCAATATTGGGAGAAATGATCGCCTTTGTACCAAATGCTAATGAGAAGAGAGTCTCGCTGGTAGCTCATCTTTTGGTGGTGTTACACTCCTATAGGACGTTGAGCTTCAAGCTTCGCCTTGACCTTTCTTTGCAGGGAAATCCTAACTCAACAAGGAAAATCAAATCAAACAATAAACTGAGATTATCTGTGGAGCATTAAAGGAAACTAGGAATTCAAAATTCTAATTAACAAAGAAACATAAAAGGGAAAGGGAAACCCTAAATCAACGAGGAAAATCAAATGTCACCTGATTCAAGTTCAAGTCTTCATGGGCTTGTATATTGTAGCAAATACTCAGTTAAATTCCAAGCGAGACACCAACAGCTCAGCTGGAACCTGCTTAGCAGCAATCGAACCAACCCGAGGATTTCGAACACAAAAATTATATACCAGAAAGCAATCAGAACTCTGCCAAAAATCGAACCCTGAACCTGAGAGCAAGTAGCAGTCAAACCAACAAAAGGGAAATCCAAACAAAAGAAGGAAAAATCAAATCAAATCAAATCCTAAATGAGTTATCTATGGAGTATTAAAGGAAACTAGGGATCCCAAATCATCAAGGAAAATTTTAATCATCAAGGGAAATCAAACCAAACTCTATATGTTGGATTCCCGACTACACGAGGAGTCCCAACTACATGAGGTTCAATGTGTTTGTGTCGACTATATATATGGCTTATTACATTTGACTTATCACCAGTTAATCTCAAAACAGAACAAGTAATACATTGATTTGCCATTGCGAAGAAGTACATTGATTTGTTATTGCAGCATGTTTTCGATGGAGAAGGTGAGGCAATGGAGGAGATGGGGAATCCTTGGAGTATTATCAGCCGCACTACTTGGTCTTCTCTTCTTCTTGCCTGCTAATAATGGTGTGTCCAAGACGACGACGTTTTCTGGAAGGCGAGCACTCAGGAGCGTTGCTGGTAATGAGCTCAACTTCAACCAGATGCTAACGCAGCAAACTCCTGACACAGTGGAGCTGAACAATGGCATTGTTCGAGTCACTTTTTCTTATCCCGGAGGAGACGTCATTGGAATCCAGTACAAGGGAATTGACAACTTGCTCGAAATCAAAAATCCCCCAAGCAATAGAGGTTACTGGGATCTTGTCTGGAAAAATGGCTTGGACAGACTACAAGGAACAACATTTAAGGTTGTTACATCGACCGCAGACCAAATAGAGATTTCTTTTAAAAAAACTTACGATGTTTCCCTGGGTGATTGGACGCTACCCTTGAATGTTGACAAAAGGTACATATTGCAGCGTGGTCGCGCTGGGTTTTACACGTATGCCATTTACCAGCGTCTGGAAGGGTGGCCGGAAGTGCACATAGATCAAACCAGACTTGCTTTGAAACTTCGAGAAGATAAATTTCAATACATGGCTGTATCAGACGACAGACAAAGATTCATGCCAACAGCTGAAGATCGCGGCGGAGACCACAGTCAGACCCTTGCCTATCGTGAAGCTGTTCTTTTAACTAATCCAAGCAATCCCGAGTTTAAAGGAGAGGTGGATGACAAATACCAATACTCAAGTGACGTCAAAGACATTAAGGTTCACGGTTGGATTAGCACTGACGATGCTGTAGGGCTTTGGATGATCACACCTAGTACTGAGTTTCGTTCAGCAGGGCCTTTCAAGCAGGAACTTACCTCTCATGTCGGCCCAACTGCCCTCACTGTGTTTCTCAGTAGTCACTACGTCGGAAAAGATGTTGGACTGACCTTTGCAGAAGGTGAGGCATGGAAGAAGGTTTTTGGGCCTGTCTTCGTGTATCTTAACTCTGACGTTCCAAGCTCGAATGTGTCCTCTCTCTGGGAAAATGCAAAAGAGCAGATGTATGAAGAAGTAAAGAGTTGGCCGTACAACTTCACTCAGTCCGAAGACTTTCCTAGCTCCGACGGACGTGGATCAGTTGCTGGTCAATTACTAATACGGGATTCGTACATCAGCGAGAGCCTAGTTTCGGCAAGTTATGCTTATGTGGGATTGGCTGCACGAGGATACGCTGGATCATGGCAAACGGAATGCAAGGGTTATCAGTTCTGGACTCAAGCTGACAAGCAAGGTTATTTCTACATTAAAGATGTTCGACCGGGGAGCTATAGTTTGTATGCAACTGTTCCCGGCTTCATTGGGGACTACAAGTACGAGTATGATATTACAATTGAACCAGCAAGTGAAGTCAGTTTAGCCAATCTTACCTTCGAACCTCCGAGAAATGGTCCAACCTTGTGGGAAATTGGCATCCCTGACCGATCGGCCGCGGAGTTCAACATACCGGATCCATATCCAAGCCTTGTGAACCATGTGTTCACCAACAATTACGCAAACAAGTTTAGGCAGTATGGCTTGTGGGAACGATACGGAGATTATTATCCCGACCGTGATCTCATCTACACCGTCGGCACAGACAACTGCAATGATGATTGGTTTTACGCTCATGTGACAAGGAACAGAAACGGTACATACGAGGCAACGACATGGCAAATTGTATTTCAACTTGAAAACGTTTGGAGTACGGGAAATTATACGCTCCAATTGGCATTGGCCTCGGCCAACTATGCAGAACTGCAGGTTCGATTCAACAACCAGAACGACACACCTCATTTTTCGACAGGGCTTATAGGGAAGGACAATGCCATAGCAAGGCATGGAATTCATGGCTTGTACTGGCTTTTCAGTGTCGATGTGCCGAGCTATCGACTACAACAAGGATACAACACCATCTATGTTACCCAGTCAAGAAATTGGGGACCTTTCGCCGGAGTCATGTACGACTACGTCCGACTAGAAGGACCTCCTCCGAAGTAATTGTAATTTTGTTTTTTTTGTTTTTTTGTATTAGAGTTTTATAAATACAATGTTTCGACAAGTTAATAACAAAATTATGAGCGAAAAAGATATTCTTAGAAAAACACTAGTAACGAGCTCTTTCTCTAAAAGGGTTCGAACGTGCAAAATTATCATCAGCCAGTACAGTATATTACATCAGATGGAACATAGGAACCATAATTTTTAGAAACAGAAACAGCGGAAATCGAAAAACATAACAGAAGCGAAAAATATTGGGAAGAACAGAGAAAACTTCATTCTCTGCCGCTGTCGTCGTCAGGGCCGGCTGCATCTTTAATATCAAGAGTGAAATCATATTCCTGATCGCATCCCAAGTATGAATCACACATGAAATAAAGAATGTAGCTCTTCTCTCCGGGTTCGGCAGGAGCAGCAAACTCGAGCTTCACCTTGGCCTTCCTTTGCAGCGAAACTCTCTTGATGGCGAGCAACGCGTTTGTCCTGGTATCGCCGACCACGAGCCACCAGCCTTCTTCTTTGGCCTTGGGATACCTCAGGGCATCCACAGGACCTACCTCAGTCCTCCCTTCGAGGTCACGTTCGAGAGTGACTTGCAGAGTGATTTCTTCCCCGGCCCTGATGTTATCCCTATCCAGCACCTCGTACAGCATATCAATGTTAGGAAAGCGGTTGCAAAATCGGGCAATATCCAGCAACTGCGAATCTGACATCTGAAGTAGGTCGCGCCTTTCATCATCATCCAACTCAACCAAATCAAATACTGTCTCTATACTCTTTCCAGGATTTTCTTGACATCTCTTTGCCAACTCCTTTGTGAAGTGAGGAAGCTGTAGAAGCATCGAGTCACGGTCCCACATACCCTGAGTCACCATCTGGCTGACTTCCATGGCTAAGACAGCAAGGGTTAGCCAGCCATTACTGGAAATCACATCAACCATTGCCTGAAGCAACCTACTTGCGGAAAGGATCACCTCTCGCTGGTCCAACGCTAGGTTACCACCCAGAGGCTGCCTTGCAAAGTGGGCCTGAAGCAGAGCATTTGCTTTAACATGAGGATCTGTGCATTTGGGATTATCAAAGGAAAACCTCTGGTGGTTAATTAGCCTTCGAACCACCTCTTCCTCCCCTGGTCGAATAGGAAGTTGTGAATACTCTGAAGCGTGAGTGAGAATCTCAAGAAGGCCCTTCATCTTTGTTTTGGAAGTTAAGGAAGAACTGAAACGCTCAATGGTGGTATAACTGATGTAATAGTATGAAGCTATCATGCCAAGATTCAAAGGAGAAAGGTCCATATCATCCTCGATAGCAACACACTTGCTTGCCTCCAAGTCACTCAGTGTATTTTCAACAAGCTCGGAGAGGTGATCAGAAAGATGCCGCTGAGTAACTCCCTGAAGATTGTAATAGTTGGGATTTTGTGTGAGCCTCCGGTACAAGAAAGTCCATGTAAGGTAATCAACAGCATCTTGCTTGTTCTCGATTATTCCAGCAACAACTTCTGCATTCAGATTATCATGTAGGTAATGGTGCAAATGGCTTTCAACAGGGAATGCTTCGTACAAGAACTTCTTGTAGTATTCTTTACGAGGCGCGTGGCAGAGGATGACACATTTCCCAGAATTATCTAGCAGAGGGCGACTGGCATGACCCATCATCTGCAACAGATCAGTAACAGGGTAATCAGTGTGAACATTTTCCCGGCCATCATAATATTGAGTTCCCATCACAACCACCAAATGGGCAGACAACGGCACTCCCCAGCACATTGAACTGCTCATGACACAAACTTGAATCCACCCAGCTTCAAAAAGCTGTGACACAACTTCTTGATCTAAACTGCTTAAACCTTCATGCAAGTAGCCCACTCCACTGCGCAAAGTGCCTTTCAAAATTTCATCACCAAGTCTTTCAATGAAAGGCTCAATATCATCTACAGACCGCAACAGAAATGACGGTTTCTCCCCACCGTCTGCATTTGAGTAGGTCATCAGATCCACAGCCGTTAGTCGAACATGTTTCCTTGTAGGAACGTACACAAGAGCTGGTTTCCCATTCTTGGCATGCTGGACAATTGCAGTGTATGTGGGTTTTGCCATTGCTTGCATCCTGGCTTCGAAATTAGCCAAATCCACCCCCTGAATGTGTATTTCCAGAGGCACCGGGCGCACACCAGGAGGAAAATTGAAAAGGCCATGGGAGCTAGCCCCTATCCATTCTCCAAGATCCTTTGCATTTGCAAGAGAAGTTGACAGAGCCACAATACGAATCTTGTTCTCAGATTGACTCGCTATGTATCTCATTCTAGAGACTATTACCTCCAAGATGGGACCACTCTGACCGCCAATCAAGTGGAGTTCATCTATAATAAAAAGACTAACCTGTTGAACATGCTTTCTCTGTTTCCAGCGGCGGGATAAAGCATCCCATTTCTCTGGAGTGCTGATGATAATCTGACCTTTCTCAAGCAGTTTTAAGTCTGTGGCTGTTTCCCCTGTTAATAATTCAACTCGCAGATTGAGACCCTTTCCAAACTTCTTCTCCCAGTCACGGTAACGTTCCTTAGCAAGAGCTTCAATAGGTGCAATATACACAACACGCATGACATTATCAGAGCCCTTCTGATGATTCCTCAATACAGCAAACTCTGCACATATGGTCTTCCCACTCCCTGTTGGTGCGGCAACTAAGACATTGTCATCTGAATTATACAAAACAGTGAAGACCTGAGTCTGGACAGGATTGAAATGCTTGAAATCTTGATACAGAGCTTCATATAACGGATTCCTTAATGCAGTCACAGGAAGTGGTTGCAAGTCCAATAACTCTGTTGGTGGAGGATACTTTTCAGGTAAGATGAGGTGTCTGAAAGAAACAGGTAAAACAGTCTGGGACCCAAGCCACCTATCCGACACAACACGAATGAAGTATTGAGGTGGAAGGGGCTCATATATTGGCACTGTAAAGTTCAAAGTATGATCCTCATCAATATACTGCTTCTTCAGCAGAAAGTATTCATGATGAAGAACAAACTCGCCATCATTATCCTCCACTATTACCCAAAATGGCTCCACATATCCATGAACTTTGTCCTCCCACTGGAAATCTGGTGTTATAGTGAGCTCCACCCTCAATACAGTGCGAGTAATAGGCTGCACATGGGCTGCAAGGTTTAATTTGGGGAACTGGTGGATGAACTTATGAAGTGTTCTTCCCATCTTTGGCATACGAATAAGCTCCCCTAGCTCCTGCGAAGAGAGGTCATAATACCTATCCCAGGCCAAATCCTTCTTCTCCAGCTTCATCAAAATATCATTTGCAATACCAGTGAATTGGCGAAGAGGTGTTTGGACACTCCACATCTTCTTGTTAACCATCTTACACATGTTCAAAGCTTTTTCCGCTAGTTGAGCCCATCCTCGTTTCAAAACAATCTCGAAAAGAGCTCGTACAAGACGCCCCGCACTCTGAACAAATCCAAAGCCAAAAATAGAAGCAGACAAATGAATAACAGGATACAAGAGACGAAATAAATACATAAACTAGAACAAGCTGCAGCACAATAAATACATAAACTAGAACAAGCTGCAGCACAATCCTAACTGTATCTCAAACAATAAATGAGAAAAGAGAATGAAATTAATAACACTAACCTGAGTAATGTAGACCATATCTGATGTCAAAGAAAGCCCCTCAAGCTTCAGCTGTGAAATATATGCTTGCAGCAAGACATTGATCTTGGCACTGGGCTCTTCCAGGCTTTCCTTCACCGGAATGGGAACACGATCCAAAAGCTTTGCTAGCTCCATCTTTTCATCCTGCCGCACAGTAACGTACTTAAATTCTTCACTGAGTGAGAACAATCGACAAAGCTCAATATCCCCCATCGTAGGCTTCAAATGCTCATTATATCTGGATATTGTTCCATGAGTTATATAGTAATAACTCGCAATGCGACCCAAGTCTGTAACCTGGAAATATCCACTTTTTCTGTCGTACTTAATCAAATTGTTCTTGTCCAAGATGGTTGCAGCGGAATGGATCTGCAAAATGAAAAGGTTGACGACAACATTAGACATCCAAAAGAAATACAGAATGCATGAATCCAGATAAATGCCGCAAAGTGCCACAGCAACAATAAGAACAGAATGGACAAGAACTAAATGAGTCCAAGGGAAACCAGATAGAATTAAAGATAAAATATATCAAAACCCGAAAACCATCATGGTCAACACACAAGACTCAAATGCCATAAAATATCTAATAGAATGGGACAAACGAATTCCTATAACCAATACTATTTGTGAAATTACTATGTCAAGGCCCTTATGTTCGCGTGTTTCCTCTCCATTGATATGCACTTGTTTGTTATCTTGTGTAATTAAGATAATATTTATATACTATACTTACTATTACTAATGCTGCAAAGCAATGAAAATGGAAACAAACAAAAAAATGCTAAGTTTGAGCAATTCTTACCAAATCAGCTCGTCTCTCCTCCAATGTAATATCTCTGGAGAGAACATCAGCTTCCAAACCATAAAGTGTGGGGTTACGTAACATGCGAACATACAGGTAAGTGTATCCTATCCAATTGCAAGCTTCTCTAGCATTTTGAACAGTTCCAAGAACGATTTCAGCATTCAGTTGGTCAGCCAATTTGGATATGAATTGACTTTCAATGGGAAGCTGTTGGTTCATCAAAGAAAGATAGTATTGAAGTTCATTGTGGCCAGTAATGATAATCCCTTCTCCATACGAATCAAACTGAGGTCTTCCTGCACGCCCCAACATCTGCATAACATCCAAAGGACTTAGTTCAGTCCATGCTCCCTTTTCTGGATCATATATCTGAGTCCCTTTGATTATCACGGTGTGAGCTGGCAGATTCACACCCCAAGCAAGTGTTGCTGTGGAAACCAAGACTTGTACGTGCCCATCAGCAAAGAGATCCTCAACCAGTTGGCGATCTGCCCTGTTCAATCCAGCATGATGAATAGCAAAACCGTATGGCAGAAGATCTTTGAGATCATTGCTCTTGACCAAATCTGTATGAGTAGTTAGAATCTCGCGGCTTGCACTGTCTTCTTTCAGAAACCTACCAAGGGTGTCCTTAGCAAGTGCAGTATCTCTTATAGCACGAGCTGTTTTGGCTGTTTCTTTCCTCGAATGGACAAAGATAAGGACTTGATGTTTTCCAGCTACAGCCACGACCTTCTCATAGCAGATGTCATTCATCAACTGGAACCTCTGCAATGGTTTCCTTACCATGATTCCAATATACTGTTGAGAAAGGGGGACAGGTCTGTAACTGTTATCAAAATAAAACAGTCCCTTCTTAAGATCAACACGCAAGAACAATGCCACATCTTCATAGTTAGGGAGTGTGGCAGATAACCCCACCAACCGAATATGATCTTTCGTGGTCTCAATCTGCCTAACAGTTCTAGCGACGATACTTTCAAGAACGGGGCCTCTATTATCATGGAGAAGATGAATTTCATCAATGATAAGTAGTTTGACCAGTTGAGTGTAAGTCCGGTCTCCCGACTTTCGGGTAATGATATCCCACTTCTCAGGGGTTGTGACAATAATTTGAGTTTCTTCAATCTGTTGGCGAGTCAATGTCTGGTCACCACTTAGCTCCCTCACAGTGACACCATAATCCTTCAAACGATTAGAAAGATTTCCAACAACTTCAGCAACAAGAGCTTTCATAGGCGCGACATATACGATCTTATAATCACTGTGGTTTATCGAACCATCCTCCTTGTTCATGTTCAGCGCAAACTGCTGAAGTATAGTGAGCACTGCAACATTTGTTTTTCCAGCACCAGTAGGAGCACACAACAGGATATTGTCCGCTTTGAAAAGGGCAGTCTCATAGACTCTACTCTGTACCCTGTTCAACTGAGTCATTCCTTTGAAAGCCGGCTGAGCCCACTCTGGCATGGCAGATATTTTTACAAGCTTCTCATCAGGATTAAATGGTCTGGGTTTCAAGGCCGGTACATGGATTTCTTCATATCCCTTGCTGGGATGTCTGTAAGACCCATCTGGAAGCACGCACTTCTTTGAGACCAATAGCCTACTTTGCTCTTGTGCAAGGCTGTCAAGATCAAGTAGCTCCGCCTGGCCCTTCAACCAACCACTGTCAGCATCTCTATCGACAAGGCCCCTCCTACCCCTGTCCCCATCTCCACCACTTTCATCCTTCAACCTGCGAGCCTCTTCTCTAATACTCTTCTCCAAGTTCTTTTGCCTCTCCTTTGCACTAGCCCTTGTGGCATGCAACTGTTCTACAATTGCAGCCAGATCTGGACCCAACTGTAACATTTCCTCCTCAATTTTCTTCCTCTCATCTTGGTCTTCAGCTCTGGCCAAACGCGTGCACCAGACAATCTTCAGCCGGTTTCGACACAGAAACTTAATAAGGCTGAATTTGTCAAACTGAAGGTGAACCAATAGCTTGGTTTCAACTTCCCTGTCATCACCTTCAGCAAGTATCTTGAGCACCTCTTCAGCAAGCTTCTGGCATTGTTGTGGATCAATCTGTTTCTCATAAGCTTCAGATATCTTCCTCTGAAGCCAATAAGCATCAATGTCCTGAACATTAAGGCCCATACCCTCATTTGCTTCCTGCATTTCATCATCATCAATCCCACCACCCATTTGCATAGCCCCAGACTGACGTGGTTCAGCCACATCATCGTCCTCCTCTTCCTCGTCCTCCTGGACCATATCAAGATCACTCTCCTCATCATCATCTTCATTCTCTTCAAACTCAACCGCAACACCCACATCGTCATCAAGGGCTTCATCACCATTAGCCACAGCAGACCCTCCAGCATCACCCCCATCTTGGAAGTCAGTAATCAATCTCCCTATCGAAACCAGCTGATCAAAGACGGTGTTGGGTATAGGATTCAACATTTTCTCTATCTCCTTTTTCTTATCAGCGTTCTTAAAGTTCTCGTTTTTAAGAACGGCCAAAATCTCATCAGCAGCACCGCTTATTATACTCGAAGGCTGGCCACCCAACTGCTGCTGAATAACGCTGAGCATGGCTTCATAGGCAGCCCTGGTTTCCTTGGTCTTAGGCTGATAAACCCCTTCCTCAGTGGCCGTGAGCACGCTCTCTTCATGAAGCCGACGCTTTTTACTCTGCCGAACTGGGGCAGGTTCAGCATTCGGGTCCCGCTCCTTCTTCTTCTTCGACTTCTTTAGCTTGTCATCGAGCTCCTGCGGTCTGCCCCTGTAAGCTCTGTCACCGAAGTGCTTGGGATCAATCTTTCCCCACAGAGACTCAGGCTCGCCGGTGGGCTCGTGCGTGTCACGCGGGCGAGAGTCGGTGGTCAGTACCAAACTCGAGTTAGCACGGTACTCGTATTGCTTGAACCGGGCGTGCGCCTCCGCACCGCCACCCAAATGCTGCGCCATTTCGGGATCTCAATCCGAATCACAGAAACCCTAATAAACAAATTGAAAACCCCCAAACCAGTCAGTCTAGGGTTTTACTGCAACTTCGATTTCAAATTACGACGAATACGTAAAAATCTGAATTCAAAAAAACACACGTAAAAAAAAAAACCCTCGAATTGGACGCAAACAGAAACCCTAGCTAAAACGATGCGGAAAAGTAGAGAAGATAAAAACACTCACAGCGATTTGCGACTTGCGACTTGCGAGGGTGCGACTGGTTCTTATACTCGCTCTCCGTCGTCTCCGACGCCTTCGGAAAGTGTGGCGGCCAGGTTTTTACTATTGGCAGTCTGAGAGTGTAAACCGACCTTAACGATGATTTAATTTGATTTGATTTGATTTGATTTTCTTCCTCCAATTTTCTTCTTTTATCTCTCTCGCTCTGATGCAATTTTAATATGACCGACTTGCATTAATTGGGCCTATTTATGATTTGGGCTGCTTTTGATTGCGTCGATCAAGTGTAGGGTTTTGTGGGCCAGGATGATTTCTAAGTGGTTCTTTGTTTTAATGGGCTTCGGCACACAAATTACCCAAAACTTAAAAACTACTTTTATTTTTATTTTTCCTCTTTTTGGCATTACTATTATTATGCCATGTTTACTGATTCGTGGCCGGAGTGAAAGAATGAATTGAATTGAATTGAATTGAGGAGGAGTCAGATCGAAGAAGAGTCGAAATCAGTTTTTTTTTTTAAATTGTTTGTTAATTTATTTGAATCATGTACGAATATGTCTAAATCTGGCCATTTAAGTTGTTTACTAATCAAAATTAAAAATTCACTCACCCTTTGCACTCTCTATTTGGCCCACCCTCCACTACATCTTATGTTGAAAAAAATAGTAAGAATTTTTTTATATAGCTAGTAATTTTTTAAGGTAAAGATTAGCTAAATTAACAAAAATATGGCTAGTGTCATTGAAAATGTGGAAACGAAAATTCGAGCCAATTAAGAGTGAGAGGAAAAGTATTATCTTTGTTACTTGTGCCAAATTGTAAATCGGACCACCTATATATATAAACCTAAACATGGGTGTATCCATGTTGAGGAAAAACAAATTATTAGGTATGAATGTGCATAACAGAGGAAGAAGAAAGGTTAATTAACTCATCCAACCCAAATTATTATGAGATAATTATCTATAACTTCAAACCCAGAAATCTGAACATCGAAGATTTAAGAAATTGTCGATTTATAGACCGAAATAAAGGGAATAGTCTAAATATTTTGAACTATTTCACCGTCCAAGTGATTGGGTTGCAGACGTTCGCGAGGAAGAAGAAGAAGAACCAGTTGAAATCCTCTCTTTAATCTCTAAGAAAACGGCGTCGTTTTGTTAATGTATTTACTAAAGCCATGCATTTCAGTTGTGCTGTATAACTTGTGTTTGTGTTATCCTACTTTTATGCGTCGCATCAGTTTACTCACGTATGCGGCACTACACAATTTCTAAATATAATTAGTAACTAGCCTCTCTGCACGCACTGACGCGCGCGCGAGAGGCTTTTTTTTATTCACGGGCGCTATGCGCCCCGAAAGATATATTACGTTAGCCTTTCTGCACACGCGAGAGGCCTCTTTTTAATCACAGACGATACGTGCCACTTAGGTGATTTTGTATACATTGACGCTATAAATGACATGCAATAGTAGATAACATGATATGTATAAGATAGAATTAAGCAACCATCACTTGGTTTGAGCATGGAGAGTTTTGTTCTTTATTTTATTTTATTTTAGGTTTTGGGTCAAGTTTTTTTCATCAAACACAGAATATAAGATATAAATAAAAAGTACAGTACTTTATTGTCATACAAATGGTGGTTACCTGTCATAGAGCAATTCATGAGCTTGAATGAAGTAGAACTTCTTTAAATATCACATTTCGGGTGAATACTCCTTCTTGACCAGGTATTGAGCCTTTTTTAACCAAAACTTTTGTACTTGACTTTGAGACCCTCTAGATAGAGCAACATATAATTGACCATGACTGAACACATGATCTGGAAGGTAAATCCCGACATGGGGTACCGTTTGTCCTTGAGATTTGTTTATGGTGAGACAAAAACTCAACTTGACTGGAAACTGCTTTCTTGTAAGTTCAAATGGGAGTCCGGCATTATCGGGAGTCTTTAAAGGGATCCTTGGGAGAAACACCCTATTTCCTGCGCACTGTCCAGTTAGGATTTCAGGATCAATAAGGTTTCGATGACAGCCACGACATAGTAATCTCGTACCATTACACAATCCCAATTTTGGATCAATGTTTCTCAACAACATGATTAGAGCACCTCTCTTCAATGTCAATTTATATGGAGGCAAACCACCAACTGAGATCGAATTGAGAAATTCTGGTTGATACAAATTTCTGGTGTCATCTTCAACTGAATCAAAGGAATACATAGTCTGTTCTGGACCTGGAAACATATTGATTATTTTTTCATTAAGCATATCAACATCTTCATTGCTTGGAGTTATCACTACGCGTTCCACCATGTAAGTTGCATCATTTACATGATCCTCCAAATTCGGAAAAACTTCATCAATAAATTGATTGATGGACTGCTCACCCTCCCATGGTATAACCATGCAGTCAAGTATCTTTATCATTTCATCCATAAATATAGGTTCTTCCCCATTTCCAACTCGAAGCAAAAATTCTGAAAATTGTTGATCATTTCGGGATCTCATATTCTGTTTGAGTTTGAGGATCTTTATTTGTGACCAAAATGTTGCTTTTACCATATTGGCTTGAATTAGTTCAGATCTTGTTCCCTTGGGCACAACAGGAAGAACTTGACAGAAATCTCCCCCAAAAACCATAATCTTCCCCCTAAATGGTAAATTTGTTTCCATTATGTCTCTAAGAGTGCGATCTAGTGCTTCAAAAGCATAGCGATACGCCATTGTGGCTTCATCCCATATGATTGCCGTTGCCTTTTGTATTAGTTTTGCTAGATCATACTGCTTACTAATTGAACATGTTGATGATCCATCAGGACTGAGTGGAAGCTGGAATCCTGAATGAGCTGTCCTTCCTCCAGGTAATATCGTAGCAGTTATTCCAGATGTTGCTGTTGCCAGTGCTATATGACCAGATCTTCTCAAGTTTGCCAAAAGTGCACGATATAAGTAAGTTTTTCCTGTTTCGCCTGGACCATCCACAAAAAATATTGAATTCTCACCTCGTTCCATTGCCCCCATTATAGTGTTGTACGCAAACTTTTGGTCATCATTTAAGCGTTCAATTGCGTGGATCTGCTTGCATAACACTTATAGAGAGTTCATCTTCAATACATCTCGGAACTTCGGATAATGCTTCAACGGCCCTGTTCATCTGAGGCAAATCAAAATCTTTAATGGTCTTGTTGAACTGTACCAATAGTCCATTCAATTCTCGTAAAAGCCTATTTATAGTAAAAATAGTTGGTATGTTATTTGCATGTTACAACTCGTCCCAAATGTTTATGTAAAATTACCAAAATACCCCTAGTGGTCAAAAGTTGACTTTTTCGAGATGACTTGTGAAAATTATTTTCTTTACGTATTCAAGTAGTACTCATCGATACGAACACGTGGACGCAAACGGAACTCAATTTGGAGTTAAAACGAATGCTTTACAGAACTTTAAAGCTTAGGGGCATTTTAGTAACTTTCACACTCGTATGTGAATTAGGGTTTTTGGCTGGCTGCTGTGCAGCCAATCCCCTCACTCTCTCCCCACGACCTATCTCTCTCTCTCTCTCTCTCTCTCGGCCAAAACCTCACCAAACCGTAACAAAACCCTAGATTCTTGTTGAATCACAAAACCCTAGATTCTTGTTGAATCACAAAACCATCAAACCACGACACGAGACTATAGCCATTACGATCGTCTCGTCATTCTTGACGAGACTGTGATTTCAAAATCTTCAAACTTGAACCCAATCGGCCAAATCGATATCGGAACGGAAACAACAAACTGCCATTCAAGCTTTCGTACAATCCCGGCTTAGGTAAGCCTCAAAACCATTTCCATTGGTTTTATTACGCTGAGTAGGTTCAAATCGACATAAGGAACGTGAATTTTGGTACATTTTTGAAGGAGAACGAAATTAGGGTTTGTCTGTAGCTTTCCGGCCAATTTCAGGCCATCTCCGGCCATTTTTCGGGCCCCAATTTGGTATGAAAACATTCTACTCTTACATACCTTCAATTTGATATATGGCACGTTGAATTTGGCCAAGGAATGAAGAAGATATGAATTTTTAAAGTTTTTGAATTAAATAGGGAAAATTTTCCAGATTCCAGCGAACCAGACGGCGGCTTGCCGGCGAGTGACGGCTCCTCCCGGCACGTGGCGGCAGCGGGAAGGTTTTCGGGCTTCGAAAATCATTTTTCGAGCCAGTTTTCGCCAAAATAATATTATTTTTGGGTTTTTTTTTTATACAAGGGTTTTATTAATTTATATTAGGGATGTTTTTTAACATTTTCCCCTAATATTAAATAGGTAATCCCTAATATTATACTAGGCGCTCCGAGGACGGCAATAGCAAGGGGGATTATACTCCCGAGTACTTGTGAATAGACTTTTGTTTTAACAAATGATTTATATGCCTTGAATTAATTATGGTTTGCTATATTTATGATTTCCAATGACTTTGTGACATGAATATATATATTTCTATATATATATATATGTGTGTTTTATGAAATGGTTTTAAAGTGTGATTTCGGTTATGCACAAAAGTATGGATATATATTAAGAAATGATTTATACTATGATTTTGCTTATGCATAAATATATGTTGGCTTTTTTATATGACTCCGATGAGAATGTTATTTATGCAACGTTTAAATATTTGGGAAATTATGAAGTATATGATATTCTTCACTTTTACACATGATGTATATATGTATGTTTTCAAACACACTTGGTATGCTTTCACTACGTTGTAGTACCGTCTCACGGCCGTAGGACAAGTCTCACATGTTTGGGTCACACGCACTGTACTCCAGGGGTATTGTCCGGTAAATACCTTAGTGCAAGCTTGTCTTACGTTGATGTTTATTTTTGGGGAAAAGGCCCCACGACGTAAGGACTCGGGTGTGACGCGCTATTGCACAAGTGCTTACATGTGTGTGAAAGGCGGAGTCGGTAGCACAATACCGATCCTCTCTTTTTTTTTTTTTTTTTTTGAGTTTAGGATTTTTTGGTTTTTCTTTTTCTTTTTCATGCCATAACACCAAATTATCGTCTTCATATTCTACAAAATATATTTTTCGGTGCAAAATGTCTTGTAGTTCATGTTTAAACACCAAAAAAACAACTAAATAAAACCTAAATCTAGCAGTTTCGTAGGAATGGACGGCACGGCAATATTGGGAGAAATGATCGCCTTTGTACCAAATGGTAATGAAAAGGGAGTCTCGCTGGTAGCTCATCTTTTGGTGGTGTTACACTCCTATAGGACGTTGAGCTGCTGCGTTAATTGGTGTGGGAGTAAACCCCCCATGATATCTCTAAATTTTGACAATATTTCGGCAATATCGAGAATTTTGGTGAACTTTGATACTTCGGTCCAATATCCGACGAATTTGGATAAAGTTTAGAGATATTTCGATTAAAATTTTGGTGCAATTTGATCATAGCATTTCTTATACAGCACAATATCTCAATTGTGAAATTTAAAATTGAAAGGCACAAAAATAATTGTATCAACTACCATCCATGTGTTTGTAATTTTAATTAAAACAAATTTTATCCTATACCATATACCAAGAAGAACGAAAACTAAACGAACTTAAATAAAAGTACGTACAAAAGAAAAAAAACCAAACAAAAACTAATAGAAAAAAGAGAAAAATGAAGAAAAATCAGATTGGGACGACGTGGGGTATGATACTACCGATACTGCATGGGATACTGGCGGTGCAACCGATCCTTGAGTGCGAAGCCCCGTAGCACAATACCCATCCTCCCTTTTTTTTTTTTTTTTTTTTTTTTTTTTTTGACTTTAGGTTTTTTGGTTTTTCTTTTCTTTTCTTGCCATAACACCAAATTAATGTCTTCATATTTTTTACAAAATGTATTTTTCGGTGCAAATGTCTTGTAGTTCATGTTTAAACACTAAAACAACTAAATAAAACCTAATCTAGCTATAGACTCGACGGCACGGCAATATTGGGAGAAATGACGCTTTGTACCAAAATGGTAATGAGAAGGGAGTCTCCCGTAGCTCATCTGGGTGGTGCTACACCACTATGCACGCCGAGCCGCGCACCGGGGTGTGGGAGCAAGTAAACCCCCCCCATGATATCTTCTCTTAAATTTTGACAATATTTCCTGCAAGTATCGAGAATTTTGGTGAACTTTTGATACTCGTCCAATATCCGACGAATTTGATAAAGTTTAGAGATATTTCGATTAAACTTTGGTGCAATTTGGATCATAAGATTTCCTCCTTATACAAAGTCAATATCTCAATTCCGCAAATTTAAAATCAAAGGCAATAAAATAATTGTATCAACTACCATCCATGTGTTTGTACTTTAATTAAACAAATTTTATCTCTATACCATATACCAAGAAAAGAACGAAAACTAAACGAACTTAAATAAAGTAATAATGCATAAAAGAAAAAAAAACCAAACAAAAATCCAATAGAAAAGAGAAAATGAAGAAAAATTGGACTGTGGACGATTGGTACGATACTACCGATATTTCGTATGGACAAGCCAGCATGTGCAACCGATCCTGAAAGGCTAAGTCGGTAGCACAATACCCATCCTCCCTTTTTTTTTTTTTTTTTTTTTTTTTTGAGTTTAGGGTTTTTTGGTTTTTCTTTTCTTTTCTTTTGCCATAACACCAAATTATCGCCTTCATATTCTACAAAATGGTATTTCTTTTCGGTGCAAAATGTCTTGTAGTTCATGTTTAAACACTCAAAACAACTAAATAAACCTAAATCTAGCAGCTTCTCGTAGACTGGACTAAGACCCAAGCAATATCATAAATGATCGCCTCATACTGTACCCAGAATGAGAAGGGAGTCTCCTCGGGTAGCTATGTTTTGGTGGTGTTACACCACTATAGGACGCCGGAAGCCGTCGCGTTAATTGGCAGGGAGTAAACCCCCCATGATATCTTCTAAATTTTGACAATATTTCGGCAATATCGAGAATTTTGGTGAACTTTTGATACTTCGGTCCAATATCTCGACGAATTTGATAAAGTTTAGAGATATTTCGATTAAAATTCTTTTGGTGCAATTTGGATCATAAGATTTCTTATAGTTGCAAGTCAATATCTCAATTGAGAAATTTAAAATTGAAAGGCAATAAAAAATAATTGTATCAACTACCATCCATGTGTTTGTAATTTTTAATTAAAACAAATATCCTATACCATATACCAAGAAAAGAACGAAAAACTAAACGAACTTAAATAAAGTAATGCATAAAAGAAAAAAAACCAAACAAAAATCCACACAGAAAAAAAGAGAAAATGAAGAAAAATTGGACTAAGGGACGATCGGTATGATACTACCGATACCGCAAGGGACACAGTTTGCGTTGAATCTATTCTTGAAAGGCGTAGCCCAGAGCAACATGTATCCTCCCCCTTTTTTTTTTTTTTTTTTTTTTTTGAGTTTAGGTTTTTTGGTTTTTCTTTTCTTTTTCTTGCCATAACACCGTCAAATTATCGCTCTCATATTCTACAAAATGTATTTTTCTTGGCAAATGCTCAGAAGTTCATGTTTAAACACACAAAAAAAACAACTAAATAAAACCTAAATCTAGCGCGTAGACCGGACGCGCACGGCACAGCTGGGGAGAAATGATCGCCTTGGTACCAAATGGTAATGAAGGAGTCTCGCCGATAGCTCATCTGGGTGTTACACTCCTATAGACGCCGTTGTCACACTGGTGGGAGTAAACCCCCATGATATCTTCTAAATTTTGAAAATATTTTGGCAATATTGAGAATTTTGGTGAACTTTTGATACTGTCCAATATTCCGATGAATTTGATAAATTTAGAGATATTTCGACACAATTTTTGGTGCAATTTGGATCATAAAATTTCTTATAGTTGCAAGTCAATATCTCAATTGTGAAATTTAAAATTGAAAGGCAATAAAATAATTGTATCAACTACCATCCATGTAAGTGTTTGTAATTTTTAATTAAAACAAACTCTTATCCTATACCATATACCAAGAAAAAAAACGAAACTAAACGAACTTAAATAAAGTAATGCATAAAAGAAAAAAAAACCAAACAAAAAATCCAATAGAAAAAGAGAAAATGAAGAAAAGTTGGACTAGGGACGATCCGTGACATACTACCGATACTCGCAGGAGATGGGGACAGCCCGTGGCGGCGCAAACAATTCCTGATAGGCTGAGTTTGGTGGTACAATACCATCCTCCCCGAGTTTAGGGTTTTTTAGTTTTTCTTTTATTTTTCTTGCCATAACACCAAATTATCGCCTTCATATTCTACAAAATGTATTTTTCGATGCAAAATGTCTTGTAGTTCATGTTTAAACACTCAAAAAACAACTAAATAACAAATCTAAATCTAGCTTCTGCAGAATGGACTAAGACGGCAATACTGGGAGAAATGATCGCCTTTGTACCAAATGGTAATGAGAAGGGAGTCTCGCTCGGTAGCTCATCTTTGGTGGTGTTACACTCCTATAGGATGTTGAGTTAATTGCGTGGGAGTAAACCCCATGATATCTTCTAAATTTGAAAATATTTCGGCAATATCGAGAATTTTGGTGAACTTTTTTGATACTTCTGGGCCCAATATTTGACGAATTTGATAAAGTTTAGAGTTATTTAGATTAAAATTTTGGTGCAATTTGATCATAAGATTTCTTATAGTTGCAAGTCAATATCTCAATTGTGAAATTTAAAATTGAAAGTGTACAAAAAATAATTGTGTCAACTACCATCCATCCTGCTTGTAATTTTTAATTAAAACAAATTTATCCTATACCATATACCAAGAAAAGAACGAAAACTAAACGAACTTAAATAAAGTAATGCATAAAAGAAAAAAAACCAATAGAAAAAGCGAAAATGAAGAAAAATTGGACTAAGGGGCGACTCCGTATGATACTACCGATACTCGCATGGGATCACAGCGCAGTAACCGATTCTTAAAAGGCGGAGTGGGTAGCACCATAGCAAGCCTCCCTTTGTTGTTTTTTTTTTTTTTTTTTGAGTTTAGGGTTTTTGGTTTTTCTATTTCGCTCTTGCCATAACACCAAATTATCGCTCATATTCTACAAAATGTGTATTTTTCACAGCAAAATGTCTTGTTGTTCATGTTTATACACTCAAAAAACAAATAAATAAAACCAAATCTAGCAAGTCCCTAGGAATGGTCGCCACGGCAATGTTGGGAGAAATGACGCCTTGTACCAAATGCTAATGAGAAGGGAGTCTCGCCGGTAGCTCATCTTTTGGTGGTGTTACACTCCCATGACGTCGAGCCGTCACTGGTGTGAGTAAACCCACACGATATCTTCTAAATTTTGAAAATATTTCTCGCAATATATCGAGAATTTTAAGTGAACTTTGATACTGTCCAATAGTCGACTCTAATTTGATAAATTTTGTAGATATTTCGATTAAAATTTTGGTGCAATTTGGATCATAAGATTTCCTTATAGTTGCAAGTCAATATCTCAATTGTGCAATTTAAAAAATTGAAAGGCACAAAAAATAATTGTATCAACTACCATCCATGTAAGTGTTTGTAATTTTTAATTAAAACAAATTTTATCCTATACCATATACCAAGAAAAGAACGAAACTAAACGAACTTAAATAAGTAATGCATAAAAGAAAAAAAAACCAAACAAAATCCAATAGAAAAAAAGAGAAAATGAAGAAAAATTGGACTAAGGGACGATCGGGTATGCTACTACCGATACTCGTCCTGGGACAAACAGGCGGTACAACCACTCCTCTGAAAGGCGGAGCCTGCATGTCATACCGATCCTCCCTTTTTCCTTCCTTTTTTCGAGTTTAGGGTTTTTGGTTTTTCTTTTCCTTTCTTGCCATAACACCAAATTATCGCCTTCATATTCTACAAAAATGTATTTTTCGGTGCAAAATGTCTTGTAGTTCATGTTTAAACACTCAAAAAGAACTAAATAAAACCTAAATCTAGCGCCATAGAATGGTCGCACGGGCAATATCGGGAGAAATGATGGCCTTTGTACCAAATGCTACGAGTAGCGGAGTCTCTCGCCGGTAGCTCATCTTTTGGTGGTGTTACACTCCTATAGAACGTTGAGCTTCAGCCATAAGTAATTGGTGCGGAGTAAACCCCATACGATATCTTCTAAATTTTGAAAATATTTTCGGCAATATCAAGAATTTTGGTGAACTTTTTGATACTTCTCGTCCAATATCTGACAATTTGATAAATTTTATAGATATTTCAATTAAAATTTTGGTGCAATTTGGATCATAAGATTTCTTATAGTTGCAAGTCAATATCTCAATTGTGCAATTTAAAAATTGAAAGGCAATAAAAAATAATTGTATCAACTACCATCCATGTGTTTGTAATTTTTAATTAAAAACACGTTATCTCATACCAATATACCAAGAAAAGAACGAAACCAAACGAACTTAGATAAAGTAATGCATAAAAGAAAAAACCAAAAACAAAAATCCAATAGAAAAAGAGAAATGAAGAAAAATTGGACTAAGGGACGATTGGCATGATACTACCGATACTGCTTCCTGGGACAATTAGGGCGGTACAACCGATTCCTGGAAAAGTACAGTCGGTAGCATCATACCGATCCTCCCCTTTTTTCCTTTTTTTTTTTTTTTTTTTTTTCGAGTTTAGGTTTTTTGGTTTTTCTTTTCCTTTTCTGCCATAACACCAAATTATCGCCTTCATATTCTACAAAATGTATTTTCTTGGCAAAATGCCGGGGTGGTTCATGTTTAAACACTCAAAAACAACTAAATAAACCCAACTAGCGCCAGAGGAATGGTCGCCACGACAATATTTGGAAGAAATGATCGCCTTGTTCCAAATGCTAATGAGAAGGGAGTCTCGCCGGTAGCTCATCTTTTGGTGGTGTTACACTCCTATGACGCCGAGCCGTCGTACATCATGTGGGAGTAAACCCCACATGATAGCTTCTAAATTTTGACAATATTTCGGCAATATCGAGAATTTTGGTGAACTTTTGATACTTCCGGTCCAATATCTCAATTTTAATTTGGATAAATTTTAGAGATATTTCGATTTAACCTTTTGGTGCAATTTGGATCATAAGATTTTCTTATAGTTGCAAGTCAATATCTCAATTGTGCAATTTAAAATTGAAATGCAATAAAATAATTGTATCAACTACTCATCCATGTGTTTGTAATTTTTAATTAAAACACCTTATCCTTTACCATATACCAAGAAAAGAAACGAAAACTAAACGAACTTAAATAAAAGTAATGCATAAAAGAAAAAACCAAAAAAATCCAATAGAAAAAAAAAAAGAAAATGAAGAAAAAAATTGACTAGGTGGACGACTCCATGATACTACCGATTGTCGAATGGGATAGTCAGTATATAAACCGATTTTTTGAAAGGGCGAAGTCGGTAGCACCATACCGATACTCCTTTTTTTTTTTTTTTTTTTTGAGTTTAGGTTTTTGGTTTTTCTTTTTTTTTCTTTTCGCCATAACACCAAATTATCGTCTCATATTCTACAAAAATGTATTTTTCGGGTGCAAAATGTCTTGTAGTTCATGTTTAAACACTCAAAAATAACTAAATAAAACCTAAATCTAGCGCGTTTCGTAGGAATGGTCGGCGTAGCTGATATGGTTGGGAGTAAATGATTGCCTTGTACTCCAAATGCTAATGAGAAGTGTGGAGTCTCGCTCGGGTAGCCATCTTTCGTGGTGTTACACCCTTGGGGAGGACGTCGAGCCGCCGTGTGTGTGAGAGTAAACCTAAGGGAAATTTTGAAAACCAAGTTCATTTGAGCAATATCTATAGCATGCAATTAAAAATTAAAGGCGGAATCATGCTTGTATGCACTAAAAACAAAACTTACCCATGAAATTCAAAAGCCTAGTGTATATGGTGAACCAACACTCAATTCAAGAACCACCGAGCTGCTGAGAAATCATATACCTTTGTTGATTCCTCTTTGCATAAGCAAAGGCCAATCACCCAAGGAGAGGGCCTTCATTCCTTGCTTCTAAACTTCCCATGAATTGCTCGACGTTGTGGGATGGTTGGAAGAGGATTCTCCAAGTTCCCAAAGTCGAGAACCTCTAATTTTCCACACCAAGGGAGAGCCTTGATGAGGAGATGAGTGACCTAGAGGAAATGAGATTGCTAGCTATTTTCCTCTAGGGTAGCCGGCCTCTTTAGAGAGAAGAGAGCTTTGATTCTCATCTTTCTCCAAAAGAAACTCTTATGTTGAAATGTTATAAAGTTGCCTTTATAAGACCTCACAATGTAGTGTTAAACTTGCAATTAAAGCAAGTTCACTATACATTCTCTAAATGGCCGGCCATATGGGTTCATTGGGCCGTTTGGGGCCCTTATGTTTCATTAGTCATTAAGTTGTCATACAACTTAAGTCACCGGGCTTCACATTCGGCCCATTGCCCCTTGAGGCCCAAAACTAACTCGAGGTCTATAACGAACTTATTCGCTTGATTAATTAACATATTAATTAATCCTTGCCATAAATAATTAAACCATTTAATTATCCTTACTCATCTCCATTATTTCTCATCAATCTCTACCTTACACCTGCACGATCTATTAGGTTCTTTTTAGCGAGGCAGCTGGAGGATTAGAACTCTTTCTTCAATCACCAGAATTGAAACATACTTTCAATTCCCTTTAGTGATTATACACCTTTTTAGCTTCCACAAACCATGAGTGACACTCTAGCAAGATGTCATGGCTACCCAAGCTAATCGCAGGCAGCAACCTATTCCGCCTTAGGATTGCAATGCAATACGGTCTTTCTTTAATACAATACTCGACCACATTGTTTGGTTTGATAGTTTATTCATGTCTACTATCCAATGTGATTCCATAAGCCTCCATCATACAAGTGTCATCATGGCCCATGCAAAGGGTTTCCTTCTTGCGGCTTGTCGAGCTTTCATATCCAAATCGCGTTGGCTTCTGCTTACCCTGGTCCCCAAGCAGGGGAGCTCAACCGGCCTTAACTCCGCATAAAAATAGTGTAGTGTCCGTAGATCTAAAATCTATTAGTTCTTCCTCGCCCTGAATACACCGATGCAATAGAATCCGAAAAAAGGCGGCAAATCGCGTTGTAAGCCTCTTTATTACTTTTTTGCTGCGCTTATTATACGATTACATTGAATATGATTTGGAACGATTTCCCTAAATCTCATTCATACTTTGGCTAGAGATTCTTAATCATATCATAGAGTATTCTCCCTCAAACGGTTTGAAGGTTAGAGATTCCCTTGTTGTGCATTCACTTGCCTCCATGGCTGTGTTGGCTTAAACCCCAACTATGTCGTACACCCTCTCGATTGGTGACTTTGACATAGTCACTAAACGAACTTAAATAAAGTAATGCATAAAAGAAAAAAAAACCAATAGAAAAAAGCGAAAATGAAGAAAAATTGGACTAAGGGGCGATCGGTATGATACAACCGATACTCGCATGGGACTGTCAGGGCGGTGCAACTGATTCCTAAAAGGCGGAGTGGGTAGGACCATACCAAGCCTCCCTTTGTTGTTTTTTTTGTTTTTTGAGTTTAGGGTTTTTTGGCTTTTCTATTTCTTTTTCTTGCCATAACACCAAATTATCGTTCATATTCTACAAAATGTATTTTTCGGTGCAAAATGTCTTGTTGTTCATGTTTATACACTCAAAAAACAAATAAATAAAACCGAAATCTAGCAGTTTCCTAGGAATGGTCGCCACGGCAATGTTGGGAGAAATGATCGCCTTTGTACCAAATGCTAATGAGAAGGGAGTCTCGCTGGTAGCTCATCTTTTGGTGGTGTTACACTCCTATAGGACGTTGAGCTGCTGCGTTAATTGGTGTGGGAGTAAACCTCACATGATATCTTCTAAATTTTGAAAATATTTCGGCAATATCGAGAATTTTGGTGAACTTTTGATACTTCGGTCCAATAGCTGACGAATTTGATAAATTTTAGAGATATTTCGATTAAAATTTTGGTGCAATTTGGATCATAAGATTTCTTATAGTTGCAAGTCAATATCTCAATTGTGCAATTTAAAATTGAAAGGCAATAAAAATAATTGTATCAACTACCATCCATGTGTTTGTAATTTTTAATTAAAACAGCTTATCCTATACCATATACCAAGAAAAGAACGAAAACTAAACGAACTTAAATAAAGTAATGCATAAAAGAAAAAAAAACCAAACAAAAATCCAATAGAAAAAAGAGAAAATGAAGAAAAGTTGGACTAGGGGACGATCGGTATGATACTACCGATACTCGCATGGGACAGTCAGGGCGGTGCAACCGATCCTTGAAAGGCGGAGTCGGTAGTACAATACCCATCCTCCCTTTTTTTTTTTTTTTTTTTTTTTTGAGTTTAGGGTTTTTTGGTTTCTTTTTCCTTTTCTTGCCATAACACCAAATTATCGTCTTCGTATTCTACAAAATGTATTTTTTGATTGCAAAATGTCTTGTAGTTCATGTTTAAACACTCAAAAAGAACTAAATAAAACCCTAATCCCACTTTCGTAGGAATGAATTGACACGGCAATATTGGGAGAAATGATGGCCTTTGTACCAAATGCTAGCCAGAAGGAAGGGAGTCTGTTTGGTAGCTCGTCTTTTGGTGGTGTTACACTCCTATAGAACGTTGAAGTTTGCTTTGCGTTAATTGGTGTGGGAGTAAACCCCACATGATATCTTCTAAATTTTGAAAATATTTCGGCAATATCAAGAATTTTGGTGAACTTTTGATACTTCGATTCAATATCGACAAATTTGATAAATTTTATAGATATTTCAATTAAAATTTTAGTTGCAATTTGGATCATAAGATTTCTTATAGTTGCAAGTCAATATCTCAATTGTGCAATTTAAAATTGAAAGGCAATAAAAATAATTGTATCAACTACCATCCATGTGTTTGTAATTTTTAATTAAAACACGTTATCCTATACCATATACCAAGAAAAGAACGAAAACTAAGCGAACTAGATAAAGTAATGCATAAAGAAAAAAAACCAAGCAAAAAAATCCAATAGAAAAAGAGAAAAATGAAGAAAAATTGGACTAGGGGCGGTGGCATGATACTACCGTACTCGTGCAAGACAATTAGGGCGAATTTATAGATTCTTGAGGCGGAGTCGGTAGCATCATACGCGTCCTCCCCTTTTCCTTTTTTTTTTTTTTTTTTGAGTTTAGGGTTTTTGGTTTTTCTTTTCCTTTTCTTGCCATAACACCAAATTATCGTCTTCACATGTATTCTACAAAATGTATTTTCGGTGCAAAATGTACAGAGTGGTTCATGTTTAAACACTTTCAAAAAACAACTAAATAAAACCTAAATCTAGCCGGTTTCGTAGGAATGGTCGCCACGACAATATTGGGAGAAATGATCGCCTTTGTTCCCAGAAATGCTAATGAGAGGGAGTCTGTTGGTAGCTCGTCTTTTGGTGAGGTGTTACACTCATATGGGGCGTTGGTCTTTGCGTTAATTGGTGTGGGAGTAAACCCCACGTGATAGCTTAAATTTTGACAATATTTCGGCAATATCGAGAATTTTAGTGAACTTTTGATACTTCGATTCAATATCAAATGAATTTGATAAATTTTAGAGATATTTCGATTTAACCTTTTGGTGCAATTTGGATCATAAGATTTCTTATAGTTGCCGAGTCAATATCTCAATTGTGCAATTTAAAATTGAAATGCAATAAGAAAATAAATTGTAACAACTACCATCCATGTGTTTGTAATTTTTAATTAAAACACCTTATCCTTACCATATACCAGAAAAGAACGAAAACTAAACGAACTTAAATAAAGTAATGCATAAAGAAAAAAAAAACCAAACAAAAATCCAATAGAAAAAAAAAGAAAATGAAGAAAAATTGGACTAAGGGACGCGATCGGTATGATACTACCGATTAGCCGAATGGGACCAGTCGGGGCGTACAGCTGATTTTTGAAGGCGAAGTCGGTAGCACCCGTGCAGTACTCCCTTTTTTTTTTTTTTTTTTTTTTTGAGTTTAGGGTTTTTGGTTTTCTTTTCTTTTTCTTGCCATAACACCAAATTATCGTCTTCATATTCTACAAAATGTATTTTTCGGTGCAAAATGTCTTGTAGTTCATGTTTAAACACTCAAAAAATAACTAAATAAAACCTAAATCTAGCAGTTTCGTAGGAATGGTCGGCAGAGCGATATTGGGAGAAATGATTGCCTTTGTACCAAATGCTAATGAGAAGGGAGTCTCGCTGGTAGCTCATCTTTTGGTGGTGTTACACTTTTAGAGGACGTTGAGCTGCTGCGTTAATTGGTGTGTGAGTAAACTGAAGGGAAATTTTTGAAAAACCAAGTTCATTTGAGCAACATCTATAGCATGCAATTAAAAATTAAAGGCGGAATCATGCTTGTATGCACTCAAAAACAAAACTTTACCTATGAAATTCAAAGCTTAGTAGATATGGTGAACCAACACTCAATTCAAGAACCAATTGAGTTGAGAAATCATATACCTTTGTTGATTCCTCTTTGCATAAGCAAAGGCTAATCACCCAAGGAGAGGGCCTTCATTCCTTGCTTCTTAGCTCTATGAATTGCTTGGATGGGGATGGTTGAAGAGGATTCTCCAAGTTCCCAAAGTTGAGAACCTCTAATTTTTCCACACCAAGGAGAGCCTTGATGAGGAGATGAGTGACCTAGAGGAAATGAGATTGCTAGCTATTTTCCTCTAGGGTAGCCGGCCTCTTTAGAGAGAAGAGAGCTTTGATTCTCATCTTTTCTCCAAAAGAAACCCTTATGTTGAAATGTTATAAAGTTGCCTTTATAGCACCTCACAATGTAGTGTTAAACTTGCAATTAAAGCAAGTTCACTATACATTCTCTAAATGGCCGGCCATATGGGTTCATTGGGCTGTTTGGGCCCTTATGTTTCATTAGTCATTAAGTTGTCATACAACTTAAGTCAATGGGCTTGACATTCGAAGCCCATTGGGCCTTGAGGCCCAAAACTAACCCGAGGTCTATAACGAACTTATTCGTTTGATTAATTAACATATTAATTAATCCTTGCCATAAATAATTAAACCATTTAATTATCCTTACTCATCTCCATTATTTCATCAATCTCTACCTTACACGGTGTACGATCCATTAGGTTCTTTTTAGCGAGGCAGTGGAGGATTAGAACTCTTTCAAATCAATTGTAAATTGAAACATACTTTCAATTCCCCCTTTAGTGATTATACACCTTTAGGGCTTCCACAAACCATGAGTGACACCTAGCAGTATGTCATGGCTACCCAAGCTAATCAGAAGAGGTGGAGAACCTATTCAGTTTAGGATTGCAATGCAATACGGTCTTTCTCTAATACAATACTCTCGACCACATTGTTTGGTTTGATAGTTTATTCATGTCTACTATCCAATGTGATTCCATAAGCCTCTCCAGACCATACAAGTGCACGGCGAGCCCATGCAAAGGGTTTCCTCTTCATGGCTTTGTCAGAGCTTTCTATATCCAAATCGTTGGTTTACCCGGGGCCCTAGCAGGGAGCTCAACTGGCCTTAACCCGCATAAAAATAGTGTAGTGTCTGTAGACGAAAATCTATTAGTTCTTCCTCGCTCTCTCGACATAACTAATGCAATTAGAATCCCTCGAAAAAAAGGCGGCAAATCGCGCAGAAGCTCTTTATTACTTTTTGCTGCGCTTACTTATATGATTACATTGAATATGATTTGGAACGATTTCCTAAATCTCATTCATACTCTGGCCAGAGATTCTTAATCATATCATAGAGTATTCTCCCTCAAACGGTTTGAAGGTTAGAGATCCCTTGTTGTGCATTCACTTGCCTCCATGGCTAAGTGGCTTAACCCCAACTATGTCGTGGACACCCTCTGATGGGGTGACTTTGACATAGTCAAAGATCAATGACCTAACCACAAGACAATTATGATGCCTCAGGTCAAAGAACTACTTTGCATTATCCCAACCATGAGTTTTCATGTGACATGAGTATGAGAACTCTTCGTTGATCGTGTTCAGTGGACTCATTCTATATTGAGCACCTACATGCTTATCTTGGTGTCAGTTACAGCAATGACTCAAGACTAGTCACTCTCCCTGAGAGAAGATATAGCACGTACTGATCTTAACGGACTCTCAATGCCCAATTGGCAATCCTATGATCGGGAACGTTTAGGATATGTATATGATCGAGAATGGTCTCATGAACCTAACTTGTTTAGATTACATTCTTCTAAGCACATATTCCTTGGACTTATTGTTTAAGCATATAACATTTATATGAGACTACTTTAAACAATAATCTTTGCCCTTTATATTAAACTAAATTAGTTTAACAGTTGAAATGTCCGTACAGTATCATCATATGATTGGTTTTAGGGCACATTTCCAACATAAACCCCACATGATATCTTCTAAATTTTGAAAATATTTCGGCAATATCGAGAATTTTGGTGAACTTTTGATACTTCGGTCCAATATCTGACGAATTTGATAAATTTTAGAGATATTTCGATTAAAATTTTGGTGCAATTTGGATCATAAGATTTCTTATAGTTGCAAGTCCATATCTCAATTGTGCAATTTAAAATTGAAAGGCAATAAAAATAATTGTATCAACTACCATCCATGTGTTTGTAATTTTTAATTAAAACACCTTATCTTATACCATATACCAAGAAAAGAACGAAAACTAAACGAACTTAAATAAAGTAATGCATAAAAGAAAAAAAACCAAACAAAAATCCAATAGAAAAAAGAGAAAATGAAGAAAAATTGGACTAAGGGACGATCGGTATGATACTACCGATCCTCATTTGGGACAGTCAGGGTGGTACAACCGATTCTTCACAGGGAGAGGTGGTATCATCATACCGTTCCTCCCCTTTTTCATTTTTTCTTCTTTTGAGTTTTGGGTTTTTTGGTTGTTGTTTTTCTTTCTCTTGCCATAACACCAAATTATCGTCTTCATATTCTACAAAATGTATTTTTCGGTGCAAAATGTCTTATAGTTCATGTTTAAACACTCGAAAAACAACTAAATAAAACCTAAATCTAGCAGTTTCGTAGGAATGGTCAACACGGCAATATTGGGAGAAATGATCGCATTTGTTCCAAATGCTAATGAGCAGGGAGTCTCGCTGGTAGCTCATCTTTTGGTGGTGTTATACTCCTATAAGACGTTGAGCTGCTGCGTTCACTGGCGTGGGAGTAAACCCCACATAATATCTTCTAAATTTTGAAAATATTTCGGCAATATCGAGAATTTTGGTGAACTTTTGATACTTCGGTCCAATATCTGACGAATTTGATAAATTTTAGAGATATTTCGATTAAAATTTTGGTACAATTTGGATCATAAGATTTTTTATAGTTGCTAGTCAATATCTCAATAGTGCAATTTAAAATTGAAAGGCAATAAAAATAATTGTATCAACTACCATCCATGTGTTTGTAATTTTTAATTAAAAAACCTTATCATATACCATATACCAAGAAAAGAACGAAAACTAAACGAACTTAAATAAAGTAATGCAAAAAAGAAAAAAAAAAAACAAACAAAAATCCAAAAGAAAAAAGAGAAAATGAAGAAAAATTGGATTAAGGGACAATCGGTATGATACTACCGATCCTCACTTGGGACAGTCGGGGTGGTACAACCGATTCTTAACAGGGAGAGGTGGTATCATCATACCGTTCCTCCCCTTTTTCATTTTTTTTTCTTTTGAGTTTTGGGTTTTTTGGTTTTTGTTTTTGTTTCTCTTGCCATAACACCAAATTATCGTCTTCATATTCTACAAAATGTATTTTTCGGTGCAAAATGTCTTATAGTTCATGTTTAAACACTCGAAAAACAACTAAATAAAACCTAAATCTAGCAGTTTCGTAAGAATGGTCAGCACGGCAATATTGGGGGAAATGATTGCCTTTGTACCAAATGCTAATGAGAAGGGAGTCTCGCTGGTAGCTCATCTTTTGGTGGTGTTATACTCCTATAGGATGTTGAGCTGCTGCGTTCATTGGTGTGGGAGTAAACCCCACATGATATCTTGTAAATTTTGAAAATATTTCGGCAATATCGAGAATTTTGGTGAACTTTTGATACTTCGTTCCCATATCTGATCAATTTGATAAATTTTAGAGATATTTCGATTAAAATTTTGGTGCAATTTGGATCATAAGATTTCTTATAGTTGCTAGTCAATATCTCAATAGTGCAATTTAAAATTGAAAGGCAATAAAAGTAATTGTATCAACTACCATCCATGTGTTTGTAATTTTTAATTAAAAAAAACTTATGTTATACCATATGCCAAGAAAAGAACAAAAACCAAACGAACTTAAATAAAGTAATGCAAAAAAGAAAAAAAAAACCAAACGAAAATCCAATAGAAAAAAGAGAAAATGAAGAAAAATTGGATTAAGGGACAATCGGTATGATATTATCGATCCTCACTTGGGACAGTTGGGGTCTTGCAACCGATTCTTAATAGGGAGAGTTGGTATCATCATACCGATCCTCCCCTTTTTCATTTTTTTTTTTTGAGTTTTGGGTTTTTTGGTTTTTGTTTTTCTTTCTCTTGCCATAACACCAAATTATTGTCTTCATATTCTACAAAATGTATTTTTCGGTGCAAAATGTCTTATAGTTCATGTTTAAACACTCGAAAAACAACTAAATAAAATCTAAATCTAAAGAACTATGAATCTAAACAAATGAGTTATACATTAAATCATGGATATTGATTCTCTTAAAAAATAAATAGTGTTCAAGAAAATTTTGTTGCCTTCTTGTATGTTTCATTGACTTGTGGCTCCATCAATTTAAGACTCTCTTCAAAGTGAGCTTATCAAAAAACTCGTTTTCAACTAATCACCTTTGAATCAAACATAGTCCACCACATCACAGTTTTGATCCGTTTCCAGAGATATGGTCTAAAACTGGAATTTTAGTTCTACCCTATTAGCAGTGCGCATGGATAGTTTTGCTTTGGTTGATCATATGCAATGTGCCTTTCGATTGAAAATTCATCTAGTACCGCCATATAGAGTTTTTTTTCAAGTAATAGGGTTTTGCCTATCTGCTGCCAAAGGTGCTGTAGAAATCCTGAAATTCAACATGACTCTAATTCTCCTCCTTTTTTGTCGGAATACAATCACGTAGCTTCAGAGGAATTTTCGCAAAGTGTGGTACTCACTCCACTTGTTCATTCTTGGGTATCCATTGCTCATTCTTCATTCATGACTTTAATGATTTTTTATTACTCATCAGAAAAGTGCATAATTTGATGATTTTTTTTATTTTTTATTTTTGTATTTGAGAAAGAAACATAGAACCTTGTAGGGGGCATTTTAAGAAGGAAGCAGTAAGACCGCTACAAGGATTATTTTTCATTTATTTTGGCCTTGTTGAGGAGCACCCGCGTAAATTGAACATGCAGTGAAGAACCACACCAGTTAAAACCATCAAAGACATCTTCAAATAATTGAAAACTGAGTGTAGATTTGTGAGTGAAAAATGAGTGTTGAAACCCATAAAATGCAAAAAAAACGAACAATTTAAAGTGTGTGACATCTTTTTATGAATTGTGAAGAAACAAACTATGAGACCAAATTTGATAATTAAGAGGGAGAAAGTAACTGTGTGAAGACATGTGTAATTTGAAACTGAAAGGCAATAAAAACAATTGTCTCAAGTACCATGCACGTATTTGCACGATAATTGAGACAATTGTAGAAATATCAAAAGTAATTTTAGCAAGCTTCCATGATTTAATATTTTAAACCGATATCTTCATCGATATCGATATATTTATAAACATTTCTCTAACTTTGGACTACCGATATATCTACCGTAACGCCAAGGTGAAGACCAAGAAAAGTTCGCCAAAGTTCTGGATCGACTGTAACGCCAAGGTGTGGAACTAGTCTTGTGTCTCGCCTTGCAAGGCTGTAGCAAAAATCTTGCTTATGAGTGCGTCATTGTTCATGTACAAGATCATGGTACTACGGTAATGCTTGGGGTGCCTCTTCAGATCCTCGTCTCCATTAAATGTAGTGAAGTGAGGCATACTGAACTTGCGAGGTGGATTTGTCCACTCAATCCCATCATTGAATGGTGTCATGCTCATGTTGACTATGTCACAACAAAATACTTCATCTGCGGTCTCAAAGTGCCGGAAATCGTGCAATTGCTCATTGAGGAGCCTATCCACCTTCTCCTGGATTTGTCTTTGTTGGGGCAGTTGTGCCTCGTGCTGCCACATGCGGCGAACTGCACATTCGTTTTACTCTTTTCGGCGGTCTGCTTGTTCGCACGGCTACGATGGAACAAGTTGTTCTTCTCTCGCCGGTGAGCGTGTTGCTCGTGATTGTGCTTGGCAATGAGAGCCAGTTAAACTTGATTTCGAATTTTCTCGAGCTCTTTCCTTTTCTCTATGATGTCTGCTCTAGTATGAGATGAGAGGATCTTCTTGCGGATCGAGTCGTAAATAAACACTACTTTCGGGCTCAGGTCTTAAGTGTCATTCAAAGCGTAAACCCAAGCTTGAGTGTACACCTACTTGTGGGCTTAGGCGGGAATGTATGTCTCTCTGCATGCCAAGGCGGGAAGGCACATTTCCACGAGGGCCTATGCGAGAATGCACACTGCCTGAACGCTCGGTTCTAGGTTGGTTGAGTGGATACTTTTAGGGATACCTTTGGAAGGAAACTTCATCATCAGCTCTTGTCCTACTTCGGGATTCCTTGTCAGGAGTGCAGTATGTTTCGATGTGCCCAAGAAGTTGACTCACTAAGAAAGTTTGTTGCGCGAGAGTATTCGTCAAGTTTGTGACCTATCGGGATAAGTTCGACTCATCATTCAAGGTGGAGAGGCTATGCTGCAAAACATCTAGCGATGGGTAGATGTATAGTAGACATCGAGCTCAAAATTCAAGTCGGGCTGAGTCGGATCTGCTGGAAAGCGGGTTGAAACTTTTCTCAATTCAATCGCCCGTTCATGGGTCAGACCGGTGGGTTTGGTCTGAACCAAGTATAGTCTAAACTGGATCCAATCCGGGGACATGTGGATAGTTCAGATGAATCGGTCTGCCAAGTTGGGCTGTGCGCACGAGCACTAGAGCAGGTCGGCCAATCTGGGATGAAGTCGCTAGGGCTTGGGCCGTAAGAAGCTGCGATGTCTGGGCCTGCGCTGTTGGTTGGGAAGGAAGCCCAGCGCTGGGGCTTGCTGGCTGGGCCGCAACAGTTGTTGTTGTGGTTGTGATTGACAGTGGAGCCGCCCAACCTCTTTGTTTCGCCGAGAAGAGTAGCGATGTGGGGGTGAGGCCACCTCACGGTCTCCATTACCAGGTGCAAATTCAGGCACGTAGAGAGTGTCATTTGTCGTGGTTTAGAAATTTCCAACCAATTTTCCCTCTTCTAAAGCACACAAATCAAGGAATTAAAAATTCAAAGATTGGGTGTAATAGAAAAGTTCCAAAAAGTAAGAAATTGTAGAAAATAATTTGAGAGCCGCTTTTAAAATTAAACTAAGTTCTCAATGAAAGCACTAATTTGTGGTAGCAAAATTTCTCCACCTTCTGATTGACGAAATTGTACCTACAAAACAAAAATACACATTTGGTTAAAGACCAAACCACAAGCCCAAATGAGGGTTTTGGCTAATGAACCTACGATGCTTGAATCAGTAAACTCAGTGCAGAGAATAAGGTGATTTTTAGCGTAGAATTGCTTACCTGAGAACTGACTGTGGACAGGGTATTTATAGGGAGCATGGTCGACCACATAGGTGGAAAATCTCATGTCACGTGTTGACGTCCAGTTGACCAAGTTGTGACATTCAATGGATGAAGTTATACTTGTGCAATGACAATACGAGATAGTATCTTTAAGACGCTGAAATATCTTAAAGATATCAAGGATAGTTCTGAATATATTATTAAAGTCAATTAATAATATCTTAAGAATTATCTTGGAGAATCCTTGATTTTATGTGATTGTGCTTTCTTGATTAAAGAATTTGTCTTCAATTAGGAAAGTTTAAAGGTAGGAATTAGTAACTAATTTTACCTTTAATTCTCTTGTCTTGTTTCCTTGTCATGTGTTGTTGACCTTGGATTAATTTGTAGTCAACAACTCAAGGCTTTTAGTTCGGTTAAATTGTCGGTGGAATAAGTGTGGGCCTTCTGCTCTTGGATCGCATTGAATGAGCCCACTAGTTCTTAATGTTCTTTGGGCTAGGATTTCAATAAATATGGGCATTGTCATTTAATGAGAACATTCTCATCAATAATGAATAAAAATCCACGTGTCAATTTCAGAATATTTGGGATTATTTTTTGCTTCACAAGTATCACTAATAGTTCTTTAAAAAAAATAGAGATCCATCTCCTTTAAATAAATAAAAAAAGCAACCTATTTATGATTATATTAATATAGAAAATGAGGAAATTTATTTCATTAATTTGATACATGCATATTCTCATTTCTACTTTTAGTAACAGTATTATAAGGAATCTAATTGTCATACATACTAAGTGTTGAGAGATTGATTTCTTAATATATTTATACAATTATGGAAGTTTTTTAAATATATACATTCTATGTTTATTATAATCTTCTATATCTTATTAATTTTTCCATATAAATTAATTTGTCAATTTTAGCAGAATTAATATATGAATTTTTTTAGTTTTATTGTACCTTATTATATACATGCATATAGTTACAACATTTAAATCATTCCCTTTTTCGGTTTTTCCCTCCTAATTCTGAATACAATACTACTTAAGTTGCCAAACCTAACAAGAAATCTCAATTGTCTTGTAGATTCACTGATCATTGTAATATAGATGATGACAAACATTAAAGCTAACCTGGGATTTCCTTATTCAGTCTATTTTTTCATCTTCTTTCCTTTCATATTAGCCAAATAATAGTATTTTTATTTTTTTATTAAAAGTTCCAAAGTTAATATTTCAACTACCCTATATATATCGACATTATCGGGTGTACGAATCCACATCGCAACGCCGTCTCCTCCTCCTCCCTAGGGTAGGCAAAAAGAAACTCGATCGGTATTCAGTCCTTGTATGTTTTATTTACTAGCTAGTAGTTTTTCAATATCTTGTAAAGTACTAATTTAATTTATGATTTTTTTAGTTTAACATTTCAAATATAAGTTTATTCAAAGGTTGCCCAAAATAAAAAGTAGCCTGATATGTAGAAAGTAGTTTAGGGTTGCTGGTCGAGATGCTCTGATATTCAAAATGTAGTTTAGAGTTCCCAGACGATATGCTCTAAATATGCAAAATGCAGTTTAGGGTTACCGGCCGGGATTCTAAGTGTACAAAAAGTAGTTTAGGATTGTCAGCGGGGATGTTCTGGATATAGTTTAGGGTTGTCGGCCGGGATATTCTGAATATACAAAAAAAAAATTAGGATTGCCAGCGGCAATGCTCTGAATAATGTGATGTATCGTATGGAAACAAACGGTCCACAAGTATTGTTTACATTTTCCTTATTTACTATTTTCTTAACTATGTATTGGAAATTTTGTTTACTTAATCACATTAGTTGTTTCACTTAGTTCTTTGTAATAATTTTTTTTTTGTATAATCGTTTATTTTATCTTAAAATGTTTACTTAGTTCTTTGTGATAATTACTTTTTTTTTTTGTATAATCGTTCATTTTATCTTAAAAAGTTTTTGTCATATTTTATTTTGTAAGATTTGACTGACATTTTTATAAAAATCTTTACTAGCTATGTCAACTGATACCAACAACTCCAACAACATCCTTGAACTCACTTCAAAACCTACAAACGAAAACATGGTTGAAGACACCTTGGAACCTAGGAACGAGATAGAGGTAATGCGTCAACTAACTTCAGTACAAATTTTTTGCATCTATTTAACCAATTGGTTGGGTTATTGTTATATGCATGTTTGCCTCCCACTACATATATAAATCCTTAAGAATTCAAAAATTAACTAATATTTCACCTAAAAAAAAATTATAACTCATTAAACACAAGAATAAGAGCATGCATGGCAACATCACGCATCAGTTTGAGTTCTTTAGACTTTCTTTAAAGGTTTTCATAATTATGTAATTGTGTTAGAATAATAGTTAGTAATTAACTTTGGAGTAAATCTTAATTGGATTTGGTTATATAGAATTTCTAATGAGGGAGCATAATACTTAGTAGTCATCAATGATTCAAGCTTTATTCTTAATTATTTCCTCCTTAATTATTAGTACTATAATCATAGACGTCGTACAATTATACATATGCTTCAATGAGTTTGTATATAGATAATTTTGCTTATTTATTTTTGAAATGTTTATTTTAATCCTTTTTCAGCAAGGGCATGCTGCGGATGGTACTAAAGTCGACGCATCCCAGCAATCACCAAAGAACGATATTGTAAGATGAATGATAAATGGAACGATATAAAATGTTTACTATATAAAATAAGATCAATTAATTTTTCTTGTAGATAAAAAACAAGTTGATCAAGTTTTCTTATAAATGCCTTTAGCAGGAGCAAGTAGAAACTGCTGACCATGAGCATGTAATGGATGAAACTGAGGCTTATACTGATTTTAAAGAACAAGTGAAAGTCGCAGTCGATGAGCAAGTCCATGTTGTGGAAAATGAGCAAGTAGTAATGAAGAATGAACAAGTGGAAGATCTGGCTGAGGAACAAGTGGACGTCATGAACGATGATCATCAGCAGCAAGGACTGGATGCTGATCAGGTCGGTAGTGATGAACAAGTGATAGAAGTCGTGGATGTGAAGAAAGCGGAGATGATGGATGATGATCAAGCAACACATGAACAACCAATTGTTTCTGAGAAGCAGGAGAATTTTACTAACATTGATGAATCTAACGATGATGAGCAGGATCCTGCAGTAATGCTGCCTCATGATCAACAGTAATATTATATATACGTATTGTTCTACTATTCATTAATTTGTTCTTTAACTTTGGGACTAATCATGAATTTAATTTGGTATCTTACGTACACAAATAGGCCAGCAGTGTCGGAGCCCCAACCCCATGTGACATCTGAGGTAGGCGGCGGTGCTGGCAGCACTCGAGTTACTCAAGGGTACTTCAGCAGCTCGTCACTCTCCATTGATTCTGCATTATCAAGGCCGTCGTCACCCTTCTCTGCAACTGCGGTATTATCTTAATTTCTCTCTTGAGTACTTTTTTATATATGGTTAATTTATGTTCAGTACTAGTAATATATAGTTAATTTATATATATAAATTCAAAATATTTTAGGATATTAGCACTTTAAAAATGACATTCTCCACAGAGCAACAAAAAAATTTCTTAATATTTTTATTAATTTGAAATGCATATATAATGACTTTTATAGAGTGTGATAGTAACAACTCTCATATTTTAGAATGCATATATATGTTATTCCTTTTATCTAAAAGTTTTTATATTGAGTAATTACCATACGGTTATTATTATTGTTTAGGTGGATTATGCACCTCAAGCAAATGACTTTATCCAATACTTACTCAACTCTGAGCCAATTCCCATGAGCCTTATCCTTGGGAATAATCAGCACTCAAGTGTTCCTCGGCCAAGTGGCATCCAGCAGGCCAATCACCAACATTTTCAGCAAATGCCTATGTATGTGTATATATTAGCTAACTAGCTCAGTATATATAAGTTATATATAATTAATATTGACAACAATTTTCAATGCCATATTAGCTATCAGTTATTCACCAACCATTATACTAAAAATACTACTAATTCAACATAATATATAATTGCGATAAATGGTTCCCAATGAATTACATTAACCCTAGCTGCTTCTTAATTCTTTGTTTAATTAGCTTTAAACAAAACATGGCATCATCAGAAGACAACAACAACAACCGTGCTTATGGAAACTTGCCTCAAGATCTTCGCTTGGACTCGTCCAGGTTCCCAGTGGTGAGGAATCAATTAATACTATCCAAATCCTTGATTTCTCTAATTTGAAAAAAAAAAATTTTATGAAATTCGATGCATGATAAAAATAGTCTTCATTATTACATTTTTTAATTATGTTGTTTCTTGTCTATATATGCAGCCACAATTGGAGGATGGAAATGGTGGATCCCCCTTTTTGAGGACACAAACTAATTTGAATCCCCATACAAATCTTTTTGGGTATACTTAATTATTCTCACTCTTCCCTAAAGTGAGGGTACATGCTCACTACTCATTGATTGTTGTTAGATAAGTTTATATTTTGAGATTCATTTCTTAAATAAATTAAATCAAACTAATCTAACGACAATTAAGGAGAGGTAAGCATCACCCTCACTTTAGGGAGGTGAGCAAAATTGCACTCATATTCATATGCTCATATTATGCTTTGCCTTATCATGGTGATTCTCATTAATGTGTGTGTGTATATATATATGTATTTTTTTTTATTGACCTAGCTTGTTGGTATATGTGAGATTTTATATTTCTAATATTTTCAGTTATTGTTTTATAATTAAACTTAACCTGGCTATTTGGTACGTGACAACCCAAGATTTCATATCTTCAGTATTTTGTTCTATAGCTAATTACTTGCTTTTAAAGAGAGGGTTTTGAACGGAATTATGTTTAACAATACATTAATATTAATATATTTTTATGGGAAGAAAAAAGAATATATGAAATGATACGTTGTACCTTTTTTTATTTTAAATTGAAAAACATTGCCATTGTATCTAGTCATTTCAATCAAATGTAGTATTGCCAAAATTCCCTTTTTTTTCTAATTTTCCGGTCAAAATATTAGCTTTCCAGATATAGGTTAAACGGAAATTAGTAATTTTTGGTTTTTTATGTCAGGGAAATTAGTATTGACTAACATAATATATTGACTTGCGTCATCTATACAGGTCACATGGAATACAATTTCAGGGCTTGACCCAAAACCAAGCTGCTCCTGCTGTCAATGGCAGCTTTTATTCTCCTGGAACCAATTTTAGTCAGATGAACCAGTTTGACAACATCCCTGCAGTTAATCAAGTATGTATTATTCTTCCTAAATTTTATTCCTATATAATATATATCACAATCATGAAGTTGATGTGCTTGTTCTTATTAATCAAGTTATTTGTCTCTATCACAATATTGTGTTTTAAACGAAGAGAAGTTGAAGTTTCTACCGTAAAACTAATTGGCAGACATTACATATCACCGATGAATGTAATCTTCAAATCGACTCTTGGATAAATTAGTTCGTATCACCATATTAGACGAAAATTGTTTTTCTCAAAGCAGCCTAGTTAGTTTTTTCATGTTATTCATCACTTTGCATCAACGTCTTAAATGATATCTGGTTACAAACTCATTTTTCAGCAGGGGATGTCTGCCAACTTCCTGAACCGAAATAATGCATACCAGGTGGCCGGAGAGTTGCCGAGGGCTGCCCCTAGACCTAGAGTACGTACTAATCTATTTGTTAATATTTTCTTTTAATTATTCCATTTTCATCAGTGATATGATATTTGTCTGTGATTGATATATTGTTCGTATATATGTAGATATCAATGAACAACTCGCGAGAGAGTGTGAATATTCCAGCGCAAAATCTCTTAGCCAATAATAATTGGCTTGCTCAGGGTCAGTCCTCGCAGGGACTACGATATAGCAGCAATGCTTCTGCTTCCAGTTCTAGGTAATTATTAATCATCAATAATTAATTTAATTGGTGATTTATTTTATTTTTCTGATGATTTATTATATATATATATATATATATATATAAAGTATATAACATGTTATGTTCGGACTATATATATTCAGCAATATTGTCATGAAAACTGACTGTTAATCTCCTCAAAATTAATTGTGTATAAATCATGGCAGGGTCATTAAAAACTCACTCTATGATCCTAAGTACGAAGCCATGGGACTTCCAATAGATCCCCACCTACGCCTTTTTCTTGCACAGCAAAGGCGTGATAATGATCGGTAATTCTCCTTAATTTTTATAATAATAATAATTAGGTATTACATCCCAATTAATTGAGTTTGAAAGTAGCTAATATATAGCATATATATTAATTCAACTTGATTTTGATACTTGCAGGACGCAATGACTTTGCCATGAGAGCAGTTCTATTGGAGCTATATCGTACGGTTGGTGCAGAATAATTGCCGTCTGACTTTGATTAAGTAGTAATAACAAATTAATAATTATAAACCCCGGATACTATATTTATAGTGTTTGCATGGTTTATTTGATATTTTCGGTTAATTAATTGTTTGGTTAATTTCTTTATTATAGACAAACTAAGTTGAATTTTGGTTCAATTATTGCTTATTGGTGTAACCATTTGCATGCATGTTCCATTTAAGTATCCAGGGGACTTTGTATTTGGCCATAAATAATGTCAGTAAGGCAATTTGATGGTCAAATTTTCTCTGTTGAACTGCGGCAGGAAGTGAGTATTGAGAATCTTCATTAATGACTCAGGGATGATGACTGTGTTTGAGCCATGTACTACCCACCATTGTGGAAACCATGCTGGGAAGTTTAATTTAAATTTGTGGTCAAAAGATATGAACCACGAATGACTGAAATCTTCTGACTGGTGCAGGAAAATGTTAGTCCAAGCACGGATATAATCAAAATAATTGTAATGAATATTTGGTAATTGGACATTTCTCGAATGAAGTTGTCTGTAACTGTAAAGGGGCATGCCCCAATCTGCTTCAGTTAAGAAGCGACCTATATGTAGGGAATGATAACGGAGTTTTACTGGAGCGTGTGTAGAATAAATTGGTTTAATGGAGATTGACTCTGTTTCACTGAGAATAGCCTAGTAATATTTGAGTATTTTGTATGACTCGGTTGGAACATAGTGAAAGTTCGGGGGAAGGTAGGCTTTGACTATTTTCTCTGGGTTTTGTTCTTTTGAAATAGTTGGAAGGATACTAAAAAGATATTCTGAGGTAATCTTTTTAATATATGGTGAGGATTTTAGGTAACTAAAACTAGTTGACTGAGATGGGGATGGGTTGTTTGTAAATGGATCAAATGGGCTGGTTAAGGCCTGTTGGTAACTGGTTGACTGGTAATTGAGCCTTTAGGAACCTACAGTACAACCCAAAGGTGTGAACCTATTGCTCATGGCTAAGGCTGAGGATGGATTGACTGTGGAGTCTGGGCTTGACTCCTTTTTTACTGGTGGTAATGTGGCGGGAAGTTTTCTCATGTCCACCATGGTTACCCTGCAGAAATTCTCTGGTTAGGAAATCTAGGATGCAATTATGAATGCCTTTGATGTGTTCATGTCAAAATAAAAAATGCTTAATATTGACTGCCATCGTGCAAAAATCTGTTTTGATGCAATGTTTTGAACATCTTTTTTCAAAACATGTTTAGCTAACTTACAATCAACTCTGACTAAAAACTTTTGATTTAATAAATCATCTTGAAATTTACTAATACATAGTACAATAGAGAAAATTTCTTTTTTGATAGTGCTATAATTACTTTGTGCTGAATTCCAGACACTGGAATGAAAAAGGACAATTTGTTCACTGGAACCTGGAGAGGTTGACTGTTTTAGAATACCATCGAAGCCAATTTCGGAGACGTCTGTTTCAACAATTTTGAATGACTCTGGTGTTGGAATGCCAAGACAGGGAAGTGTCTTAACATAAAGTTTGATTTGTTTGACTATGAAGGTGTGTTTACTGGTCCATGGTAAGGGTGACTCTTTTAACCTGTCAAACAAAAGCTTACACTGCTGCCTGAGGTTCGGATAAAATTCTGCAACATAATTCAAAGAACCTAAAAAACGTTGTAACTGATTTTTGTCTGTAATCTCATCTGGGAATTTGTCTACAAACTGGATTACTCGATCTATTGGTTGGATAGTTGACTGAAAAATATTATAACCAAGAAATCTAACATTTGACTAGAATAACTTGATCTTCAGTGCATAAATAACTAAACCATTTGACTTAATGATCCTGGAAAACACATGGAGATGTTTCCAATGCTCATCAATTGACTTAGAGTAAATCAAAACATCATCAATATAAACAATTGTAAAATGACTATATTGATTGAATATCTCATTCATAATATTCTGAAATTCACTCGGTGCGTTCTTAAGCCTAAAGGGCATCATGTTCCACTCATAATGACCGAAAGGAGTGACAAATGCAGTTTTGTATTTGTCATCCTCATGAATCTGAATTTGCCAAAATCCAGACTTCATATCGAATTTACTTAAAATTACTGCTTGACTAAGTTGTTTAATTAAGTCGCGTTTATTTGAAATTGGATACCGAATCCATTCCAATACCTCGTTGAGAGGTTTGTAGTTAATAACTAATCTTGGAACTCCTCTTTCTAGTTCATCGTTTTTCTGAACATAAAAAGCAGTGTAAGACCAACATGACTTACTTTTTCTAATGATTCCCTTACTAAGTAGATCATGGATTTCTTTTTTACAGAACTCCATAATCTCATGACTCATTTGGATAGGTCTAGCCTTAGTAGGTATTCTACTTTCACTAAAATCCTTAACGTAAGGTAATCTGACTATGTGTTGTTTCCTATGCCAAAAAACATTAGGTATGTCATAACAAATTTCTTTGACTAGTTTTTCTTGAAAACATGTGATGCTGTTTAATAAAGATTTGCTAGCTAACTGTTCTTCAATTCTTTTGTAATTGATTTCTTCCTTAAGAAATCGGATTTGCTGTGACTTTTGACTAATCAAATTAATTATTTTTGAAATACTGTCATTCTGTAAAAGCTTTAATTTTTTGAAATATGTTTCTGTGCAGAATTCAAATTTGACTTTTTTGACCTAGCATGCGAGTAGTGATGCAATTATGATGTACTTTAAATGGATATAATAATGCAATAAAGGGTAATCCTAATATAACTAGGTCAGAAATATTTTTTATTAAAACAAATGGGGTTTTAATGCATACTAAGTTCTGACAAACATGTGTCTTTGGTATTTCATACTTCAACTGCATAGGTGACTAATTAGCTGCACTAAGAACTTCGTTTGACTTATGAAAATATTTAGTAGGGATTAAACCTTCTTTAATACAATTCAAGTCGGCATCTGAATTAATCAAAGAGATTGTTTCAAATTGAAAATCCTCAATAATTATTTTCACTTTAGAATACCATTTCTGGATTCTAATCTTACTGAGTAGTCCTAAGACTAAATCGTGAGTTGACTTCTGTGACTTAGACTCAGAGTCTGAACTGGACGAAGTGTCTGGTTCTTCTTTTGGGGTGACTGGTTTCTTACCCTTAATGGCTTGCGTCTGAAGATGACTAAGGTGTGACCTTATTTCTACATTTTCTAACTTTAACAAACCTATTTCTTCTTTGATTTTATTTACTTCTCTCTGTAAGTCTCTAACTGTAATTTCTTTCTTTGGTTTACTAAACCTTTCTAAGGTCGAACTGAGACAAATTTTTGGATTTGTCTTTGACTGACTCGTACTGGTTTCTTCCTGGGTTACTAACTTCTTAAGTTTCTTAAGGTAAAACTGTTTTAACTCAGGGTCATCTATTTTACTAATTAATTCAATAAGAAGATCTTCATGTTCTTCTTGTTTACTAAGTACTGATATGGTTTTACAGCATGCATCAATACATCCTAATTTGACTTTGGGTGAGGATGGTGTTGTGGAAGGTTGACTAGAGGATGAACTATAATCTGAATTTTGTTTAGATTGACTGGGATCAGTATCTCTTAACTCAAGAATCTGGATAAGTTGATTTCTCTCTTCCTTAGAGATTTTCAACTGACTAATGGTTTTCTTGACTCTTCACTTATTGGCATAGTGCCTGAATTTACCACACTTGTAACACTTTCCTTTCTAGTCAGTGTTTCTTGACGGAAACTTACTTGAGGAACCTTGCTTCCATTTACCGGATTTAGGTTTCTCATAAAACTTATTAGATTCAAAACTCTTATCTTTGAACCTGTACTTATTGCGCTTGTAACTTGGATACTTACCTGATTGCTTGTAGTCTGTAACTTTCTTTTTACTAGATGGGGCTATAAGAGGCAACCCATACTGTTCACAAAATGTTCCTAACTCGTATTTTGCAATTGACTTATCTCGGTTAACTTGCTTGGTAATTTTCATATCTATACACATTTTCAATCCTTCCTTTTGGATAATATTGATAATATTATCGTAAGTAAGGTTTGAATATGGTATGATACCATCTTCATTGACTAATACTTGTCTAATTTTATGTACGAAAAGATTTGGCAAATCATTTATGAATTTTTCTTTTCAAAATGGTTGGTTACTGTCTTCCCGTAGCATAACTCTAGACATGAATACGTTTTTATACCAACGAAAGTCACTGAGTGTAGGGCAACGCAAATTACTGAGTTGATCATGTATTTTAGAAGTAACATTACTTGGTGTACCAATAAAATGCTCAATAATTGTAAAAAAAAAAGTATTTATTGCGTCAAGGAATCCTCTTCTGATGTTCTCATCGAAAATTGGAATACCTTCTTCGTCTCTCTTTATTGCGTTTCTAATTTTGTTTTTGGAGAGTTATGTGAGATGTTTCTCCCACCAGGAATGAAAAAGTTCTGTGAGATGTTTCTCCCACCAGGAATGAAGCATTCTTGTGAACCCTGTAACTAACAGATCAACGACCTGAGTTTGACTGAGATTATGATTGGTAATATAACTATTAGCAACCATAGACATGTGCTGTAACTTGTTTAGTAACTCTTGTTCACTTAATCCATCAATGTTCCATTCATACAATTTGTCAGCAGAAACTGCAAATTGACTCTGGAAATTTCTTTCCTCAAACTAAATATCTGGAGGTGTTGGCCTCGAATACCAATTCTTGGTCAGAGATGTTAGATTAACTTTTCTATTTGTGATTCGTTTTATGTCAAGATTTTGAAATGCATATTCAATCTTTTGGATTGAATTCGTTTCACTATCTTGGTCCGAATCATAAATAGTTTCTGACTAAGTCGCTAAATCATGTTGCAATACATTAACTGATTTCTCAGCTTTTAACTCCTGTAACATTTGATCTATTTTTTGACTAGTGAAGGTAACTTGTAAAGTTGTGGTTTTACTAGACGTAGTGTATGGGAAACCAACTAGTGGTTTTTCTTTGACTGCTAACTTAGGCTGTACTAATGTATCTATCTTAACTTCTATTTTGTCTAACTGTTTGCCTATCGTGTGCAGACTTTGGTTTGTGAAGTTGTTCTGTTCGATAACTGGTTTTAGACCAATGTCTTCCTTCGGAAGTTTAAATGGTGAAGCCAGTATCTGTGTATTGGACGTTGTAAGTACTATCGATTCTAGAGGAGGGTGACTGGACGAGACTACTGTCTTATCCTGTTTGACTCAGTTCTCCTTTGCGATTACATTGAGTTTTTTATCATATTCATAATATTTTTCAACATAATTGAAGAAAAATACTTTAAATCTATGTAACACCATAAATTGCTTCCATGAACAATAAATGTCTTCTTTTTGTTCGACATTATATTTGTTCCTGAAAGTGTTTCTCCTTGAAACATTAACTTCAGCTACTATATCTTTATTCAACCTTTTCCAACTAACTTGAAATGGTTGACTCAAGACTAATAACCAATGGTTAACTTGACTAGCTTCAAAGTCTGAGGCTATCAGAGAAGTTTGTTCTTTTGTCGCATAGTGTGGGTGTGTGACTTGTGATTCAGTTTTTACCGATTTAATTTTCATGTTGATTAAATCATTGACTAACTCTTGTTGTGAAATAGCAGAAATTGTCTCCAATTCTTTCAACTTTTTACTGATTAAGGAATTGATTAACTCTTGATCTTGACCTATCATCGAAGCCGATGTAGATCCAGAAAAAGAATTTCTATCTTTGTCACTGAATCTATTTGACTGAGACAAATCATGTAAACTTACACTTGATTTCCGGATTGGATTAAAATTAATCCAAACCGTTCTATCAAAGTATTGTTCAATGTTATCTAGGTCAACTAGATTATTCTGAAAATTAACTGGTTTAGTTTCATTGATCAAACACCAATCTGAAGGCAGATTGATATCAGACCATTTAATTGTTCGTGGTACTCGGATGTTGGCGTTGTCTTGATTTGTTTGAATCAAGAGTGTGTGATCATGAGGACTTTTTACTAACGCTTGAAAATTCATGTTAGTTCCTGTGACTTTATAGTAAATCCTATAAATTAAAGCCAGTGGCTAAACACCTTCAAAGACTTAATATCCTGATGTTTTGATGTTCAAAGTCAGCGACTTCAAAATATGAGGATCTAAAAGACTTACTGTAAGATCAGGGAAGCAGTCGAAATTTACTGGCCCGTTATATAAGCTGGACTCAATCATTCTGAGAATGCTATTACTGAAATTAGTAAATCTTGCTTCACGAAGACATAACAAAATTGATGTGTTTAAACCTTTGCGAGTCAAAGGTTTTACTGCGATTTGTACTAAACTGATGTGCACGTAATTGTGGCCATCTTTTCGATGACTCTTTAACTAATCTACCTAAAATAATTGACACGTCTCGTGTTCTTTACTGAGAGCATAAGCTCTTTTTACCGTTTTCACATGGTGTTCACTTTTGAAAGAGGCTACTGACCATTTTTTCTTGTATATGTGCTTACTGGAGATTTTAGGGATATTTCAATCACCAAAATCCATATGTTGTTCTATGCTAAAATCAAACTTTTGTTCTTCATTAACTATGTCTGGGATCCTACTCATATTGTTACTAGAGATAGTGCTGGCAGTCGAATTAGATCTAAATAATCTACTTATTGTAGATGACTTAAAGTTTACTTCAGTAAACTTACCTACTTATTGTACCTAATTCTGAGGCACCGCTCAGACTGACTCCCTCAGAATTACTGTTTGGACCATGCCTTACTGTTTGGGTCGAGAGATAGACACTTCAACAAAGAGGGTTAGACAGATAAATTTGACTGAGAATAAACAGGTTGTCAAATACAGATGAATAAGATTACTAAGAAATAATTGACTGACCACTCACTTGGCTCTGATACCAAATAAGGACGGAAGACCCACTTACTTTATTTTACCAGAGATTTACTGAGTAGGATCGGGAAATAGGAAATCCCAGTATGCATCAATTACTTCAGTAGAATAACCAGATGGATTTAATAGTTCAAAAATTAAATAATCAAATGCTGAATAGATGACTAATAAGAATTCAACATAAGAAATATCAGTATTGACTTTGAATAATAAATAAGCAAGGAATTGATTGGGCGTAAGAGTATTCAAAAATTGATTCAAAGAAATGAAAATAATGAATTCAAAATAATGAATGCAGATATATTTGAAATTACTTTTATTGAAAATATTTAAAATTTACAAAAATTGAATGTTGTTTGAATTAACAAACAAATGACTGATGAATGAAACAGAATGTGGAGCTCGTAGGCATCCTTGGTATAATTACTAAATATAAATTTGAACTGGGGATAAATGATGCTAAACCAAATGATAGCTCTTGACTGTGAGAGTCTAAGCTAGGATTTTCTTCCTCCATTTAGCTCTACCTTGTTTGAATGAAGAAAGCTTCTTTAAATAGACTAGAAAAAGTGACTATTTGAAGACATAATAATTGTCTTTCTTTTACTTTCAGCTGCTTTTGGTGGAGAATTATTGTTTGCTTTTCACTGTGGAATCATGCTTCGCTTTTACTGTGGTTTTACTCTTGTTTTTGCTGTAGATAAATAATAGTCTTTGTCTAAATGATGACTACTTTTGACTGCTTTTATTTTCACATGCTTTTACTGTTTCTGTCACATGAAATTGCTTTACTCATACGGATCTTGTGAATCCTGATAGTCTGCCCATCTGACAGTTGTATTGACTGGTTGTTGAGTAGAGGCATCTGACTGATTTGAATCAGAATTTTCTTCTTCATCTTTATTGTGGTGCACACAGGCACGGATCCAGAATTCAAATCTCGGGTGGGCTAAACTTTGAAACTAAATTTCATTAGTGGAATGTTTTTTTCAAAATTTCGGCAGGGTCTCATTTATTTTTTTGACATTCCTCAAATGTTATAAAACCTATTAATGACTTCAAGTATAACATGTATAAATAACATTTTATAAACAAAACTCGACGGTACGAGTGAATTTCATTGATAAGAAAAAAGAGATACACTTAGTTAGGGGGGTAATGAGCCTTATCCCTCAAAATGCATAATTGTACACAAACAAAACCTACAATAAGCAACAAAAAATATATGGTATTGGGCTATAGAATTATGGGGTGGGCTATTGGGGCTAATATAGGTACTTAGGTAGCTAGGAAGTTCAAAACTGGGATGGGCTGAAGCCCACCCGAGCCAGGGCTAGGCCCGTGCCTGGGTGCACATATAAGTACTAACTAGTTAGCATTATAGTGTTTTTGTCACTTAATACAACCTCTTCACTTGCAAGTGAGAGACTTTAAGTTCAAACCACGTGGATGCCAAATTTGATACCAATTTATTTTATCTCTTTTTAGTGTAAATATATCGTTATATAAAAAATAAGTGTTTCTAATGCCTCTTTTTAAATCCAGTGTTTCTATACATATTGTAAGTTTCTCTAGACTAGTGCTGCTACGAACATACTATAGTGTTTAGAGTCTTCTTGCTGTATGAAGTAAAAAAGATATATAGGCATACAAGATCATCGAGTAGTTAATACTTATTAGCTAGAAGCACATATTAAAGCTAGTTAACCATCTTGCAATAAAGATCAATGACTCAATGAAGATTAATTGAAGACGTTCAAGAAAGATTGTGTGATGGGATAATCAAAATTCAAGTAATTAGCTTCCATATATATGATTTTCATATATTGGTGCCGCTAAACTAATAGGGCTTGGATTCACCCAACGACTTAAATTACATTACACGTTATCTTACAACCGAGTTAAAAGTACCTCATTTTTACAAGTTGAAAACCCAAATTTGTTTTCCTTTCATCTTTCCTTCACTTGGTTGCCATTGAAGACGTCAACCGAAGTTCACCATTGACGCCATCATTCTATCCTCCCTCAAAACCCAATGCATCCACTTCACATCTTTTATCTTCTGCATCTATTTCACTCTCCTCCTACTGAAAACGAGGCGTCACCATCCGAATATGAACACAAAAAAAATTTTGAAGTTTTTATTCCATTTAGAGATTTTTTATTTGCAAAATGATCTCTAGTTTCTTTCTTCTTGGACTTTTCTTTGTACGACGATGGTGTCAGTTGTAGTTAGAGCCGGCCCTGGTGGTGGGCACGGAGTGCGACGGCCTAGGGCCCCAAATTTTTTATTTTTAGATGTAGAGTGTGTGTGTATATATATATAAGTTATTTATAACTAAAATAGTCCAAAGAAAAACAAATATAAGGCGCAAACTAGTCTATACCTATTTCTCCTCAAAGTAACACAAAGCCCAACCGACCCACTTTCATTATTTATTCATTAAATCAAACGGTAAGAAGAAGAAAAAAAAACTTAGAGATTCTTAAAGCCGTATAACAAACGCTAAAAAACCTAATAGCTATATGACTTCTCACTTCTTTTCTCTCAGACTGTCACACTTCCATCTAATCAACCAATTCATAAGAACGTTGGGTGATTTTTTCCTTTTCTTGGCATTCTGTCATTAATATTTCTCAAATCTTTATCAAACACGCTATTCACGAATCACGATTACCAAACACGATTAGCAAACACGCTATTAAAGGTTTAATGTTTAATTTCCAAAGAAAATGGCTAAAGTCTCTCGTAAAAGGAAATCTGCAAAATGAAAATACAATCCAATTAAGAGTATCTTTGCTACCCGTGCCAAACTGTAAATCGAATCACCTATAAACATAAGGTTTCTTTGATAAATATAGCATTGCAAATATCTAGTTAGAAAATATCACTACAAAATTTTTGCCCAGTTGTAACGGCCCGTTCAAAATTTAACTTATTTTATTCCCGGAAGTGGGAAATGACGTTTTTACCCTTGGGTTGACTTTTCGGTGACTTTTGTGTCGTAACTTGTACAACGCATTCACTTGTATTTTCTTGACGTGCTCGTCGATACGAACGCGTAGACGCGAGCTGTACGTTGTTCGGACTCTGAACGAGTATTTTACGGGCGTTGGTTTTCGACGTTTCCCGTATTTTAATTTTGGGCAGTTTGGACTGTTGGGCTGGGGCCCAAATGTCAGCTGGCCCATGTGGCTTATCCCTGGATTCCTGGGATTTTGTCTGGGTCTTTGACCCGTGTCCTCTTCTTCCTTCTCCCTTCTCTGCTGCACCACACACAAAAGCTCCAAAAATGCTAATGGCACCCCGTGCCTAGTCTCCCTTCCCTCGAGCCATTTTCCTTGGCCAATGAATCTGCAAACCTTCTTGTTCATTAACTGAGCCAGTGTGCTCAATCTGCAAACCAGAAACCTGAATTTCTTTAACCCAGAAATTTGCTAATTACACCCGAGCCCTTCCCGACGTGCTTTCTAGTCGATTTCGACCACGACCGTCCCTAATCTGGTCACCATTCAACTCCCCAAGGTCCCAGGGACCTTGCTCAAGCCCTGAATGGCCGAGAATCAAGCTTCTGGAGATCGGCCATTTTCCAGCCGTGAACATTTCTTCAATTTCCGACCAACTCCGGCCGGAGTTGGGCCTCCAAAGTGGTAAATTCTGAATCTCCTCACTTCTAGCTTCATTTTGGTACTTGAATCGTCCAATTTGGACTTGAAACGAAGAAGTTATGAAGCTCTGAAGTTTTTCCAGAAATCCGGCCACTTTTTCCAGATTCCGGCGACGACGACGGCGCCGGCGACCGGAATTCTGGCAGGGATGACCGGCGCTGACGTCATCGGATCGGGTTGGACCGGCCTTGCTGACGTCAGTATTGACCGAACCGGCTGACCGGCTCGCGCTGACCGGCTCGCACGTGAGCCGCGTGTGGAGCCGAGCTCTGCACCTTCAAGCCGCGCGTGAGGGCGCGTGGGAGGTCCAAATTCGACGGGGCGACTCATGACGACGTGTACTACCTCGGGGTAGTACGCATGATAATTTTTGAGGTGTTTTGGACCTCCAATTTGCAAAAGCAAGGGATAGGTTTAATTAATTCGTTAATTCGTTACCTTTATGAGTTTAATCATTGTACCGGTGATATCTCATATAGGTGGGGCCTATTCAGAGGACTACCGGGGCTACCCAGGACGGGGTACTTCGACCCGGCTACCTACAGGTGAGTGAGTGGGTCTTTGTTTGATAAATGTATATATATACGTATGGTTTTTCAACGCTTTCTTTAACTGTTAGCGTAGTTGCATATCATATACGTTTGTTGGAGGTAGAACATTCGTATTATATTGTCATACATGTTTTATACTGTTGCTCATCAGTAGATGTATACACCCCAGGTATTAGTACTTAGTCTTGTGGCCAGGACTAGCCTTGACGTTTGGAGTAGTCACTACCACTACCGTTACGCAGCTTTGGATCCATTGTAGGTACTAGCCTGTTCTAGGTTGCACTAGGCAACTCGAACTTGTGTGACTGCACTTTGTGCACCAGCGCTTAGCGTTAGACTCGCGTCATTGTAGTACTCAGCGTATTACTTTTATACCTAGCTTGTTCATTGTGGGATTTAGCCCCTTGGGCATGTGTGTTTACATATGGGTGAGCAAATCAGTAAAGATTTATCGGGGAGTACCCGAATGTTTTAAATGATAGTATTTTGAGGTTCATGCCTACGGGCATGACGTATTTTCTCAAACTATACTTGTTTTCAAACGAGGGGTTACTAGACTTTTGAAAACAACGGTTTTTATCAAACTTTACTTTTTGACCCACTCACCGTTTTATGTTTTGCGCCCCTTCAGGTTAGTTGGCTGAAAGCTTGTGACGTCGAGCCTCGGTGGTATGACAAATGTAGGGTTGTTTCTACGTTGTATTTAATTTGTATCCCTCACTCTACTCGCTGTGTATTCTAACAATTCTTCCGCACTCTGTTCTTACTAGTCATTTCTTAAATTTTCTATTTGGCTTTCGTCACGCTAACGCGTGTCGGCCATCACCTTCCGACACCTGGCTTGTCCGGGATCGGGATGTGTCACAGTAGTAACCCAGGCCTAAACGTGACTTTAGACCCCCCAAAAGTAACCTTTATTCGTAACCCTATAGCAACGATTCTGAGCTGGGTTACATAGCCAGCCGTTACGGCTGACAAATTTGTAACGTTTATTGGCTTTTGTAACACAATTCTTTGACGAGTGGTTTTATGTACACTCAAATATTGTTTCTGGACACTCTTATTTTTCTTTGGACACCCAATTTATTCTCATACATTTATTTAGAATTATAAGTTTAATGAGTGTCCAGAGATGAAATTTGGGTGTACAAAAAATCACTCTTCTTTGACCAAAAGAATTGAGCCCCACTATTGTAGCTTTACATATAAGTGGGCCCCAACTATATTGTATTTTATTAGGTTGACATGTTCGGCTGGAGAACAATTTACATGAAACGATTTACAGTCACTTAGCATCCCGACCCAATCATACATTGCCATGTGGAGAAAAAGTTGCGCATGACAATACATTATTAAACAAGAAACGCTACGTGGTGGTGAACTTATTCCATATAATTCCTTCTCGTTTGGCTGACCTCCACTACACTACAGAATATATTAATATATATGTCATAATTACATCGATGCCATTCAATACAAATGATTTTGGTTTAAATTAATTGGGTTAATAAACAGATCAATTAGGTAATTCATTTCCCTGGAGATTGAGATTTACTAAAGATCCAAAGCACATATATTCTCATATTGCAATTTCATTACACATGATGAGAATGAAACATCAAAATTAGCAAGTCACTCTTAGCCATATCTACAACCATTTCTACAAAATAACCTAAACTTTCATGCAGAGCTGTCCCGATACAGATAGAGGCCCAAGTCAAAAATCAAAATGAGGCATTCTTCTTCTTATTATTATTATTATTATTATTATTACTCTCCTACTACTACTATCATTATTATTTTTTTGTATGTAAGGCAAACATTGCTCTTGCAGCCTTGCTCGCCTTGGGTCTGGGCCGGCACTGCTTTCATGCCACGTAGTCTTTAAAAGAACCATCACGTGCCTTGAGGATCATAACAAGGCAAGTATGATAAACCCTATTACCAACAAACCAGTTCTTATCAAAATAAAACATATATGTCTCTTGGTACCACATTTTCTCTCATTTCCCTTTTAATTCGCTCTTCCCTCTCAGCTGCATCTATTGTAACCTTTGTATTAAAATGTTTTCACAAAGATCAACAAACAAACATCAAACGGAGGAGGAACTGAGGATGAATAAAACTACAGTTTGACACAACCAAATTATATAAAAACAGAGAAGACGAAACGGATAACTGGCTTTTGAACCTTATAAATTGTAATAAAGGAAGCTTAAAAGTGAAGAGTATACCCCCGACGATGTCCTGTAGCTTCATCAATAGTATCCATTATTCTGCACAATACTGAAAGGGGAAACAAAGTAATTTTATCAAACAGCTGGTAGGCAAGAGGGTTATTATAGTATCAATAGAAACTGAAAATTTTGCAGAGGGTTATTATAATCAGAAAACCTACTTCTTCTCATATCACACAAGTTACATATAAACAGTATAATTAGCAACAATAATCTACTGCATTCATACAACCCAACACGAAGCCCAATGCTTCTTTTGCATCCAATTAAATTCACAAGATAATAACATAATAAGTTGAAATAATAAAAACGCACACGGATTTTCATATCTGAATAAATCCTTTTTCTATCACTTCTCTTGTTTCATCTCTGCCAGATCCAATTACTAAATGATTTTCTTTCATCTCTATCACACCATTAAAAAAAGGGTCTAAAACGCATAAATACTAGAAATACAAATAAATACCAAATTAAAGATAAAAATGAACATAAATTATTTTATTTTCCAAAAAAAAGAACATAAATTATTGACGGCAACAACGAAAATGAACGGAGAAAGGAGAATAGTTATACTTCACTGTGGGAGACTTATTATTCTCTAGTTTTGGCAGCTATACTCCAACTCTGCATCCTCATCACTGCACAACAACAATCCATCATATTAATTAACCAAAAATTACATGCAGGGAACATGTATTAAGAAGAAAAACAATCAAAACTGAAAGTAACGATTCCATCAAACCCTCACGAATAGCACCGTTGATTGGCTTGCATTGTCACATTTCACTCTTTCGTTACCATCAAAAGGTTACTGAAGAAATTTAGTGTTTGGTATATTGTATTCATCATAAATTGTAAGTACAATGGAAGAGAAATATATAGAGGATTACACAGCAAGCTAAGGTCCAATGGTAACAAGCTATGGACCTTCACCCTTAATTTACGCCATAATTTCCAGTCTTGGAACTAATTACAAGGCAAACAACCACCAAATATGAGTGAGTAGGTGGTTAATTCAAAACCATAGCTCTAAGCTAACTAGAGGAGATAATAACCTACAACCCTATCTCTTACCCGATGAATACAAGACTAATCTGACCAACCTGATGGATACAAGACTAACCCGACGGATACAAGACTAACCCAACGAGACTAACCCGATGAGTTGAGACTAACCCGATGAGTTGATTTCAACAATACTCCCCCTCAAACTGGATCAAGGAGATTCATGGATCCAAGCTTGAATAATAAACGTTGAAACTGAGTAGAAGCCAGAGATTTAGTGAATATGTCTGCTAGTTGATCGTGACTTGAAGTGTACACAGTTTCAATGACTTTGGACTGAGCTTGATCACGCACAAAATGACAGTCCACTTCAATATACTTGGTTCTTTCATGAAACACTGGGTTAGAAGCTATATGCATAGCTGCCTGATTGTCACAGTGCATATACATTGGCTGAGTGCAAGCTAGTCCCAGGTCACAGAGTAAACTCTTCAACCAAATCAGTTCACAGGCAAAAGATTCCATGGCTCGATATTCTGCCTCTGCACTGGGCCTAGCAACAACCGTTTGTTTTTTGCTTTTCCAAGTCACCAGGTTTCCTCCCACAAAGGTGCAGTAACCTGTTGTTGATTTTTGATCAAGAGCATTTCCAACTCAGTCTGCATCTGTGTATCCCATGATGTTTAAGTGACAATTGTTGGTCATGAAAATGCCTCGACCAACTGAACCTTTCAAGTACTTGAGGATTCTCTTGACTATGTGAAGATGCTGGTCTGTTGGTGCCTGCATGAATTGACTCACTAAGTTCATTGCATAGGAAATATCAGGTCGTGTAATGGTGAGATAAATCAACTTACCAACAAGGCGCTAATAGACACTGATATCTGCAAGAGGAGACCCTTATGCATCTAACTTGAGTTTGCTATCAAGAGGAGTCTGTGCTGGTTTACAATCTTGAAGATCTGCTTCATTAAGAAGATCAAGGACATACTTGCGTTGGTTGAGGAAGAGTCCTTTGGAGGAGGTGACCATTTCTATCCCAAGAAAGTACTTCAAGACTCCGAGGTCCTTGATGGCAAACTTCTTATGCAAGGCTGACTTGAGTGATGTGATTTCTTCTGCATTGTCACTTGTGATGATGAGATCATCCACATACACAAGTACCACTAGAGTACTAGCTTGGTCATTTCGTACAAACAATGAAGAGTCAGCATTGCTTCTCTTAAAACCAAAAGCTAAGAGCACAAAACTCAATTTCGAGTACCAAGCTCGAGGAGATTGCTTCAAACCATAGATGGCTTTGTGAAGTTTACATACCATACCCGGCTCGTGTTCTTGGGAATGGCCAGGAGGCAGTTTCATGTACACTTCTTCTTCAAGATCACCATGCAAGAAGGCATTTTTAACATCCATTTGATAAAGAGACCATTTCAAATTTACAGCAACTGACAGTAGGACTCTGACAGTGTTCATCTTTGCAACTGGAGCAAAAGTCTCCTTATAGTCCACTCCAAACGTTTGAGTGAACCCTCGTGCCACTAACATGGCCTTATATCGTTCTATGGTCCCATCAGAGTTGAACTTGGTTTTGAAAATCCACCTGCTTCCCATGGCTTTCTTTCCTTTGGGAAGCTTGACCACACTCTAAGTATTATTGTCATCTAATGCTTGAAGTTCTTCGTGCATGGCTTTCTTCCATGCTGGTAACATGCAGGCTTCGTGAAAATTGTGTGGTTCAGCAACACTCGATATTTGGTTCAAGAAGGAACGATATGATGAAGACAAATTGTTGTAGTTGACATGCTGAGAGAGTGGATACCTGGAAGCATATTTAGTAACATATTCTTGAAGTTGTGTGGGAGGATGTCTGTCGCGAGGAGGATTTGTTGACTTTTTTTAGACGACTTGTGAAAATTATGTTCTTTGCATATTCTAGTAGTACTCGTCAATACGAATGCGTGGATGTAAGCGAAACTCAATTTGGAGTTAAAACGGATGTTTTACGAAACTTTAAAGTGTAGGGGCATTTTAGTAATTTTCACACTCGTTTGCTAATTAGGATTTTTGGGTTGACCTAGCTGCTCTGCAGCCATTTCACTCTCTTTCCCCGACCTATCTCTCTCTCTCTCTCTCTCTCTCTCTCCCATTCTCTTGGCCAAACTTGCAAAACAAACACCAAACCCTAGATTTTGGTCGAATCACAAAACCCTGTGATTTCAGAATCCTCAAACTCGAACCAAATCGGCCAAACCGATATCGGAACGGAAACGGCAAACTGCCAATCAAGCTTTCATACAATCCCAGCTTAGGTAAGCCTCGAAACCATTCCCATTGGTTTTATCACGTTGAGCAGGTTCAATTCCATATAAGGAACGTAATTTTTGGTACAGTTTTGAAGGAGAACGGAATTAGGGTTTGTCCAAATCTTTCTAGCCAATTTCAGGCCATTTTTCCGACCCTAATTTGGTATGAAAATATTCTATTCATCAATACCTTCATTTTGATATATGGAACGTTGAATTTGGCCAAGGAATGAAGGAGATATGAATTTTTAAAGTTTTGGAATTAATTCGGGAAAATTTTCCAGATTCCTGCGAACCAGACGACGACCGGCTGCGGCGATCGGAGAAAGGTTGAAGGTGACGGAATATTCCATCGCGGTAACAGAATATTCTTGATGGCGTCAGAATAGTCCATAAAAAAAGGTATGTTCCGTTAAGTTTGACTGACGTCGTTGACTTTAACGGCGCTGACGTGAGCAGGCGCGTCTGGCAGTTTCCCGGCGCTTGCGGCGGCGCTAGCGGCGGTGAACGGCGGCGGGAAGGTTTTCGGGCCCCGAAAATCATTTTTCAAGCCCGTTTTCGCCAAAATAATATTATTTTTGGGTTCTTTTTATGTAAGGGTTATATTTATTTATTTTAGGGATGTTTTTAACATTTTCCCCGAATATTAAATAGGTAATCCTACGATTAGGGGCTCCAAGGAAGGCGACACCGAGGGGGATTACACTCCCGAGTACTTGTGAGTGGACTTTTGTTTTATTAAATGATTTCTATGTTTTGAAATAATTATGGCTTTGATATATTTATGATTTTAAATGATTTTTTAGGCATGAATATTTATGAATATATATTATGAAATGGTTTATACTATGATTTCGCTTATGCATAAATACATAGGTATTTTATATATGGTTCCAAATGAGCATATCTATTGATGCAATGTTTAAATATTTGGGAAATTATGAAGTATATGATATTCTTCACTTTTACACATGATGAATAATTATATGTTTTCAAACACACTTGGTATGCTTTCACTACGTTGTAGTACCGTCTCACGGCCGTAGGACAAGTCTCACATGTTTGGGTCACATGCACTGTACTCCAGGGGTATTGTCCGGTAAATACCTTAGTGCAAGCTTGTCTTACGTTTATGTTTATTTTTGGGGAAAAGGCCCCACGACGTAAGGACTCGGGTGTGACGCGCTATTGCGCAAGTGCTTACATGTGTGTGGTACTAGGAGTACAAATTGATTGATAACGTAAAGTGCTTGTACGGGGATTGAGATGATGTTCCTTAACACGTACATGGGTGATTGCACATATACCCTGTGTTGGTTTTCTTTATTATATTAGTGATATATATTGTGGATTGATTTATGGAAATATAAACGGTTCATTACAGATTATATTTTGAGAATCTACATTCCAGTTATACATATAAAGTATGTTTTGACTTATACTACGGTAGTATAATTTTACACCTATACTGGATTTCAAACAGGGGGTTACTACGTTGAAAAGAGAAAAGGATTTAGAAAACTTGTGATATCCCACATCGACCAACGAAGAGGGGGTGATGTGCCTTATATGTACATGCCCACCTCCAAATAGCACGAGGCCTTTTGAGAGCTCACTGACTTTGGATTCCATCGGAACTCCGAAGTTAAGCGAGTTTGGGTTAGAGCAATCCTAAGATGGGTGACCCACTGGGAAGTTTCTCGTGAGTTCCCAGAAACAAAACCGTGAGGGCATGACACAAAGCGGACAATATCGTGTTACGGCGGAGCTGGTTCGAGATGTGACAGAATGGATGAAGCCACTCTGCCTTTTGGTATGGATGTGCCGGCAAGGACGCCGGGTTCCCCTTAAGTGGGGTGGATTGTGATATCTCACATCGACCAACGGAGAGGGGGTGATGTGCCTTATATGTACATGCCCACCTCCATTTAGCACGAGGCCTTTTGAGAGCTCACTGGCTTCGGATTCCTTCGGAACTCCGAAGTTAAGCGAGTTTGGGCTAGAGCAATCCCACGATGAGTGACTCGCTGGGAAGTTGCTCGTGAGTTTCCAAAAACAAAAATGTGAGGGCGTGGCCCAAAGCGAACAATATCGTGCTACGACGGAGTCGGTCTGGAATGTGACAGGATTTCTTCGAGGTTCTTGAGGAATTGCAGGAAGGCTTGAAGAGGTCTCTTGAATATTCAATTCTTCTTGTGCACCTTCACTAGTTTCCAGGTTCTCAGCTGGTACCTCATGTGCAATTTCATTTGTTTCAGGTTCCTTATCAATGAGAGTGCCCTTAATGAGATTGTGGGTATTGAAACTGGAGAAGGTTGAAAGATATCCTCCCCCAGTCGACCTTTCTTAGAAGGCTGTGAGAAAAAACTTCGAGACCCATCAAACTTGATATCCCGAGAGACTAGCAACTTCCTGGTGTGTGAATTGTAGCATTTATATCCCTTTTGTGTAGATGAATATCCTAGAAACAAACACTTAGAGGCTCTAAGGTCGAACTTGTCTCTCTTAGAAGACTGAATGTGCACATAGCAAGTGCATCCAAACAACCGAAGATACGAAATGTCAATCTTTTTGCCTTTTAAGACTTCATATGGTGATTTGAAGTTAAGAACACTGCTTGACAGTCTGTTAATGACATATGCAGCGGTAAGGATTCCTTGAGACTAGAATTTCTTGGGAACATTTGTTTGAAACAACAATGCTCTAGCTTTCTCAAGAAGATCTCTATTTTTCCTCTCGGCAACTCCATTTTGCTGTGGAGTTCCTACACAACTGGTCTAATGAATAATGCCATAAATGCTCAAGTAATCAGTCATATTGTTAGATGTATATTCAGTACCATTGTCTGACCTGAGAATGCAAATTTTTTATAAAAATTGATTGACAACAAGATTATGAAAATTCTTGAAAGCATTTAAAACTTCACTTTTAAATTTCAAAAGATACAGCCATGTTGTTCTAGAGAAGTCATCCACAAAGGTTACATAAAATCAATAACCATCAAAAGACTCTAAGGGAGCTGGTCCCCAAACATTAGAGTGCACCATTTCAAAACACTTAGTTGTCCTAGACTGGGAATTTAGGAATGGAAGTCTGGTGAACTTAGATACATGACAGGTCTCACACTCATGTGAGGTTTTACAAAAATTTGGGAACAAAATGGATTAAACTTGTGCAGAAGAATGACCAAGACGTTGATGCCATAAGAGTTGTTCTTGAACCGATGTAGAACTAGCTTGAAAACATTTTGAAATCACTGACTCCTTTGACAAGTAATACAGACCATTCAGGAAGAAACCTTCACCAATCATCTTCTTGGTGACTCGATCCTGAAACACAACACCATGGGGAGAAAAGGTAACTAGACAATCCAATGAGTTGGTTATTTGTCCAATTGACAAGAGTTGAACTGGGAATGAAGGTACAAATAATGTTATGGACTCTTTAATCTTTGATAAAAGATTTATTTTTCCTCGTCCAACAACTGGTACCCCCTTTCCATTTGCAACAAAAACATGAGATGGTTGTGTGAATTTTTCAAATTCATGTAAATCAGTTAATTTATTTGTCATGTGATCAGAGGCACATGAATCTACAATCCAACAATCACTAGAATGACTGATATTTAAAGCAGTTGAGAAAGCACTCATGATACCTGGTGTGTCTTCTCGGGTTATCGAGGTTGTGTCTGCTAAAAAACCAGCAAACTTACCAAGCAGTGCAGTTGAGTTTCCAGCTGTCTTGTCACTGCTTTTATTTTCCAGGTATGTAGCAAAATCATTGAGCAAGGCCGCAGGATTTGACATGAAGTTTTTCATTCCTTCAGTCACAGGTTCAGAGATTGAGGAGGTGGTGAGATTGACTCTGGGACTGAAATGATAGGTACCCTTGCTACTCCTTTGGTCCCTCAGATTTCTTTGTTCTCTGTCAAACTTTGGTTTCAACTCTGGATGCAAAATTTAGCACCTTTCTCTAGTATGACCAATTCCTCATCGGCCAATATTTTCACAGTGTGAGCACTTTAGATCTGGTCTCTTTACCTTGTATGTCTTGTCACTAAAGACTTTTCTATTTACTGCAAAAGCCCTAGCTTCAGACCCGCCTGCCTTTACCTCCAAGTTCATGACCTTGCATCGTGTTTCTTCACGTTGAATGGCATTGCATACAGGAGGCAAATGAAGGCAATTCTGGATTCATCAATAGATGACTTCTGAGGTTCTCATACTCAGACCCCAAGCTCGCTAGTAGTTGAAATACCTTGTCCTCATCTGCCCTCTTCAGTAAGATCTTGACATCAGTTGTGTGAGGTCTATACATGTCGAGTTCATTCCACATTGTCTTCAACCTTCCTAGGTGTTGAACAAAAGAGTTTTCTCCTTGCTGCATGCTTACCAGATCTCTTTTAAGTTGAAACACTCGAGCTGCATTATTTTGGTTTCCATACATATCTCTGACATCATTCCAGAGAACGCGGGAAGACTCATAATCACTAAATATTTCTGCGATTTTGGGTTCCATGGAGTTGAGGAGCCACGACATGACAAGCTGGTCTTGAGACACCCAAGCTTCATATCTTTGAGAAGAGACATCTGGAGCTTCACTTCTTCCATTGATGAAGTTCAGCTTGGATCTTCCACCGAGAGCAAGAGATATAGCTCTCGACCATGAAAAATAATTGAACTCGTTTAGTAATACTGAACTTAAACACTGGTTTGGATTTGGATTTCCATTAGCTTCAGGTATGATTGAAGCACTAGCAGCTTGAGAACTTTCAACCTCTATGTTGAAAGGGTCTGCCATTTTAGCAACGACGATGAAGACCCAATTATGGTTCCCACTCTGATACCATGAAGAAATTTAGTGTTTGGTATATTGTATTCATCATAAACTGTAAGTACAATGGAAGAGAAATATATAGAGGATTACACAGCAAGCTAAGGTCCAATGGTAACAAGCCATGGACCTTCACCCTTAATCTAAGCCCTAATTTCCGGTCTTGGAACTAATTACAAGGCAAACAGCCACCAAATATGAGTGAGCAGGTGGTTAACCCAAAACCATAGCTCTAAGCTAGCTAGAGGAGATAATAACCTACAACCCTAGCTCTTACCCGATGAATACAAGACTAATATGACCAACCCGATGGATACAAGACTAACCCGACGGATACAAGACTAACCCGACGGATTCAGGACTAACCCGATGAGTTGATTTCAACAATAGTTACCTTAGCCATATTTTTTTTGTAGTGTATTATATATTCTGCAAGAACAATAACTTTTCTGAATGAGTAGGAAGACTACATATTTATATTACATTTGGCGTGTCATCACATTTGGCAAGTGATGCATACATATAATACACAACTTTGGTACAAAGATGTAGTCTCTATAATATTTTCCAATTAAAATTCCACAGAGATACCTTTTTAGAGACACTCTCCTGACATTTTCACCCCTTACGGAGTCTCCACCAAAAACAGCTCTGCCTCCCGTTTTATCACTATGACACTACCTAATTTATTTCATAACCTGCCAACATCCAAGCATACTCACAATCGTTCAATTTAGAACACAATTCATCGGCCAACTCTTTCACACCCGCAAAACGGTATTCCGATCGATCCCATAATTTTTATGTATAAAAATAAAAAAATAAACGATGCGGCCCATTGAACTATAAAGCGGGCATCATTTTAAACCACACTAGATATCTAGTAAGAAAACATTAGCATATATTCATATAAGAAATGCGACCAAATCATATGCATCCTCCCAACTTTTTACGGTAGATACAATGAAAACTTTATATGTAATTACCTTAATTGCTCAGCCAAAAAAACACTACCTTAATTGATTCCATTATTAAATGTTATTACAATGAAGATATTAGAAATGTATGAGTGAGAGTATTGTACTATGGTGTCAAATTTATTAGTGAATGCGCTGTAAATTCATGAACTTTATCTGAGTTGGGCTAGACCTAGACATATGTAAGCACACTTGTAAATAAAAATTTCCATTTCTGAATTAGACTTACAGGTGTCATCACATTATTTTCTAGATGAGTGCTTTACTTGTGAGGTTAATCTACTTGATGCCTTTGTCTTTCCTTGTAGGTTATATAAATAGAGAATTACAAAGACAAAGCAGTGGAGTACTTCTAAGAGGCCAGTGAAGGGTTAGTGAGTAGCTTCCTATAACTATAGCTATATCAAGAAGGCCTGCAGAGATATCAGAAAACCTTTTTAGGTTTGATTTCTATGATGCAGATCTAGCCTTTTTATGTACCGTTTTCATCATTTTTTTTTTCATTGTGTTTTTTATCAGATACACAGATAGCCAACTAATCAAACAAACTTTGATTTATGTGATTTCTTTTTGTGTAGATTTACCTTTGGTATATAGCTAGCAATATTCTTTTTGTTAATGTTTATCATATCACATAGCCAACTAAAAGGCTTTGGTTCTGATTTCTATGATGCAGATCTAGCCTTTTTATATAACATTTTCATCATCTTCTTTTTTTCCACAGTTTTTTTTTTTTTTTTTATCAAACACAGATAGCCAACTGATTAAACTAACTTTGATTATGTATTTCTTTTTGTGTAGATTCACCTTTGTTATATATAGCTAGAATTCTCATTTTTCTCTGATGCAGATTTAACCTTTGTATATAGCATTCTCATGATTATCTCTTTTGCTTCTTCTTTTTTCAATCAAATCATATTTTTTTATCATGTTATCTATCATTGATGGGGAGAAATTTAAGATCTGTATGTGTATCTTATATTTTCTTGTTATATATTCCCTCTAATCCTTCCTCTCTTCATCATGATCTGCAGGTTGAAGGTACTCAAGCTTTAGATTAATCTTGGAAGAATTATTGCAAGCAACTAGCTTGAAGATAAAAAACTAAAAAGTCAGTATGCTCTCTTTGACACTTGTAATAAGATGTGCATGCATAGCATAAACAGTTCAGCATCCTAGCTAGCCTCTCTTAGTTAGTAGCATGATTTCTTTGACACTTGCATTGCAATATTCATGCATGACATAGTTTCCATGCTACACCTCTACCTAATTGTCAGATTTTACAAAATTTTGTTCTTATAAATGACGACAATGATATACAATTAATATTTTGAATCATATTTAATTGTAGATAAACCACAAGACCCGACTTATCACTTAATTGATCAGATGTTTAAACTCGACTTTCCATATAGGATCATATATGTTTCACTTCTTTTGATAGAAAAATGTATGCATATGTGGAGCATGTCATACCTACACGCATCTTCAAATTAAGTGTACGTTATAATCTTTTATGAATTAATTGAGTCTGAAAAAAGTGAAAAGACTGTAACATACACCTAATTTGAAAATACATATAGCTACATGCCTCATGTGTTCATAATTAACATTTATATTAAAAAGGGACGAAATATGATGCTATATGGGAAGTGGAGTTCAAACATCCGATAAATTAACATTAAATTTTTGAATTCGACGCTTATTAAATGTTTGAATCCAAGTTGGATACCAGACATGCATTAAGCATTTCGTTGGATTTGAGTTGGGTGGTGAGTTGTTGCCTAAAGAACTAGGGTAATAAGAGAGTGAAATACTGAGTTTAAAATGGCGAATCATCGACTGGTTCAGTGAAACCTGGGGTGGGAAAAAACTCACACTTCCCATATGACCAGTTTGATTTGGTCTTTTTGTTAAAATGAATTAAAACAAGGGTCCAGACCACCCCTAACAGTTGATTCGGTTAGTTTGTTGTCAAAACGATCACCCTTGGATAAGATGAATATATACAAATCAAAACTACACCTATATATATTATATGCTCTACAAACACATAAAATGATCATATTGCTTAAGGAGAGAGATACCTCATTTTTGGTAAAAATAGGGACCAATTGTGGGTTTTCAAGAAGGAAGTTGAGCTTCCACTATAAAACCAAAGATAATACTTGCATTTCCTCCTTAGGGGGAATGAGCTCATTCCTCCACCTACTTGTAACCAGTGGCAGAGCCAAAAATCGAAGCTAGGAGGGGCATCTAAGCCATATGAAAGAAATTGGACAAAAAATAATATAACTAATGGGAGAAAAATTGAAGGTTCATTTTTTTGTAGTGGAATGAAAAATTTTAATCAAAAGAGAGTAATGAAGTCACGGGAAAAAAAATAACATTGAGATAATTATATCATAAGCACCAAACATCTTTATAAGTTCATACATTGAAGTTGAACAAAATTTAATAATCATGGCTCAAAACTATAGCAATGAAAATTTTATTTCAAGATAAATTCTTCCTCTATTCCATATATGCGTAGTTTCACTATAAAACAACACTCTATCATGGAAAATGGTAAACTAACTAATTAGGAAGGCTAGTTGATATAAGGCTTTGGTTTCATAACAATACTACTATAAAACACTTTTTTTTTTTGTCAATTAGAGAAACATATAATAAAGCTAGATGGGAACAAAAGCACATAAGTCGAAGAATGCAAAGTATCCATCCAAAAGTGCACAAACATAAGCTACAAAGTGAAGAAAGTTCAGGATAGGCCTGGGCTTCTCCTGGTCTTCCTGGTCTTCAAGTGGCTCTACCACTGCTTATAACATATATTCATCGTAAAAATTTCATAATCAGAATTGTTCAATCTCTTAATCTTTATTTGAAGATCATCCCTACAAAAAATCATTCGAATCAGATTTCGTTTAGTCATCCAAATCTTGTTTGTTTCTTAGTTGAAAAGAGATGTCTTGAGCAATCGGAACCGTTGATTTATATGATACATTTGGATGACTAAACGATATTCGATCCAAATGATTTTTAGTAAGGATGATTCTCAAATGAAGATTAAGAGATTGAACGGTTTTGATTATGAAATTTCTACGGTGAAATTATGTTATTTGCATGTGGGGGAATGAGCTCATCTCCCTAAGGGGGAATGCAAGTATTATCCTGAAACCAATTGGCAATATGGAGAGTAGGTCAATTCTTTATAATTAAGTCTGTGCAAAGTTTGGTCCATCACCGATGTGAGACTTTGTCCCTTCACACATTCTCACAGTCTATAAAGGAAAAGAATAGACAACTCGAATCATTGTAAAAGAATTAGGAGTGAACCCCACTAATAGTCCTTTTTTTGTTGTAAAAAATAGAATTCCATCTCCTTAAGCAACCTATTTATGATTAAATTATATACAAAATGAGGAACTGACAAATAGGTTAGGATCCCAAAAAGGTAGATCGTCGTACGTGACCTGACCACCAGCTGGTCCCCTTTTAAAAATAAGGTCTTCGATAAATAATATATAAATAAATAAAGAATCATGTGGTCTTACTATATATAGCTAGACATTTCATTAATTTGTTACATGCACATATTCTTATTTCTTCTTATAGTAACAATATTTGTGAGGAATTTGACTTCCATACATACTAGCTAGCTGTTAAAAAATCGATTTGTCAATATATGTATACAATTATGGAAGCTTTTTAAATATATACTATGTTTATTCTAATTGTCTATCTTATTATTTTGTCCATATAAATTAATTTCTCAAATTTAGCAGAATTAACATATAAATTTTTTAAAATTAATTTTATTTTGTAATATGCATGCATATAGTTACAACATTTAAACTATTCCCTTTTCGGTTTTTCCCTCCTAATTAATTCTGAATACTATACTACTTATGTTGTGAAACCTAACAAGAAATCGCAATTGTCTTGTAGATTCACTGACCATTGTAATGTAGGTCATGGTAAATATTAAAGCTAACGTACGTGGGATTTCCTTATTTATTTATTTTTTTCATCCTCTTTCCTTTTAGTATTTCTTTACTAAAAATTCCAAAGTTAGTATTTCGACTAGTATGTATATATGTATCGACATAATATTTTATCGAGTTTAAGAATCAACGCCGCGAAGCCTCCTCCTCCACCGATATATATTCAGTCCTTTGTACGTTTTATTTACTAGTAGTATTTCAATATCTTGTAAGTACCAGTTTATTGTAACCTTTTCAATTTAACATTTCAAACACAAGTTTATTCAAAGGTTATCCAAAATAAAGAGCCGGTGCATAAAGTAGTTTAGGATTGCCGGCCGAGATGTTTTGAGCATGCAAAATGTAGTTTAGAATTGCCGGGCGATATGCTATATATGTACATGCAAAATGCACCTTAGTGTTACCAGTCGGAATTCCGAATATACCAAAAGTAGCTTAGGATTTTCGGCAGGGATGCTCTTTAAATGTAAAATGTAGTTTAGGGTTGTTGACCGGGATATTCTGAATGTACAAATTATTTTAGGGCTGCCGATGGCGCGATGCTCTGAAAAATATGATGTATCGTATGGAAACAAACGGTCCACGAGTATTGTTTAATGTTTACATTTTCCTTATTTGCTATTTTCTTTAACATATATATTGTACATGTTGTTTATGTAATCACATTACTTTTTTACTTAGTTCTTTATGATAATTACTTTTTTTTTTGGTATTATCGTTCATTTTTTTTAAAAATTTTTTTTGTCATACTTTATTTTGTAAAATTTGATTGACAATTTTTGTATTTTTTTTCTTCAGGATCTCTATATATACTTTACTAGCTATGTCAACTGATCGGAGCAACTCCTGCAGCAACATCCTTCATGAAGTCACTTCAAAACCTACAAACGAAAACATGGTTAAAGACACCTCGAAATCTACGAACGACAAAGAGGTAATGCGTGAACTAGCTTCACTATAAATGTTTTGCATCTATATAATCAATTGATTGGATTATTGTTATATGCATGTTTGCCGCCCATAATATATATATATATAAATCTTTAGAATTTAAAAGTTAATTAACTATTCTAATAATTTTTTTATTATTATAACTCATTAAATACAAGAACAAGAGCATGCATGGCAACGTCACGCATCAGTTTGAGTGCCTTAGACTTGATAGGTTTTCATAATTATGAAATTATGTTAAAAGTAGTAAATAACTTTGGAGTAAACTTAATTGGATTTGGTTATGTATATAGAACTTCTAATGAGGGAGCATAGTACGTCGACGTAGTAGTCATCGATGAATTGAGCTTTATTCTTCATCCTTATTAGTACAATAATCATAGAGGCCGTACAATTATATATGCATATATAAGTTTCAATGAGTTCGTATTTAGATAATTTTGCTTATTTATTTTTTAAGATGTTTACTTTTAATCATTTTTTAGCAAGAGCATACAGATGGTACTAGAGTCTGTTAATTTAGAGAGAGAAATGAATTGAACAATCTAGAGAGAGAATGTAATAGCTGAGAAGAGAGATAGATCGAAACTGAATTGTAGTATTTCCTTAATTAGTAAGTATTACAGAGAATGAATATTTATAGTGAAACTGAGAACACCAGCTCACCAAACTAACTTACTAACAACCATTCTAATATGCTGACAAGTGGCACAATATAAGCCATACATATAATCCTAACATGCCCCTCAAACTCTTGCTTGGAGGAACCAAGCATGAGGTTGGAACAATGAGTGAAAAATAAAGGAGCACTAAGACCCTTAGTAAGAATGTCTGCAAATTTCTCCTTAGAAGATACAAACTGAACATACAACTGCTTCTTAGCTACTCTTTCACAAACAAAGTGAACATCCACTTCAATATGTTTAGTCCGTTGATGTTGCACTGGATTGAAAGATAAAGCAGCAGAAAGGTTATCACAAAATAGCACAGGAGCAGATGGCAATGAAATTTGCAGAAAAGCAAGAAGTTGCTGAATCCAATCAAGTTCTACAGAAGTTGTAGACAGAGCCATGTACTCTGCCTCTGTAGAAGATCTGGACACAGTTTGTTGCTTCTTAAAAGACTAAGAAATAGGATTAGACCCCAGAAAAACTACCAGATCAGTTGTTGATCTCCTGTCATTAGGGTCTCCAGCCCAGTCAACATCACTATATAATACCAAAGGACATGGTGCCCTTTAAGTACCTCAAGATCCTCTTGACAACAGTGAAATGTGATACCATAGGATTTTGCACGAACTAACACAGTTGATGAACTGAAAAGCTATATATATTTGGTCTGGTGAAAGTAAGGTATTGTAGAGCCCCCACTATACTTCTGTACAGAGCAGGATTATTACAAGGTTGCCCATCATTCTTGAGAAGCCCCTGTTATAAGGCAGACATGGTGTATCACACTTAGAGTCAATCATCTCGGTAAGGTAGACAAGGTGTATCACACTTCTTATTGCCATCCTTGCTCTGATACCATGTTAATCTAGAGAGAGAAATGAACTGTACAATTTAGAGAGAGAGAGAGAGAGAGAGAGAGAGAGAGAGAGTGTAATAGTAGAGAAGAGAGAAAGATCGAAAGTGAATTGTTGTATTTCCTTAATTAGTAAGTAGTACGGAGAATGAGTATTTATAGTGAAGCTGAGAACACCAGCTCACCAAACTAACTTGACTAACAACCATTCTAATCTGCTAACAAGTGGCACAATATAAGCCATACATATAATCCAAACAAAGTCGACGCATCCCAGCAGCAATCACCAAAGAATGATATTGTAAGATGAATGATAAATGAAATGATATATATATATATATATGTGTGTGTATATGTGTATAGCTAATTACCGTATAAAAATAAGTTGATCAATTAATTTCTCTTGTAAATAAAAAACAAGTTGATCAAATTGTCTTATAAATGCCTGCAGCAGGATCAGCGAATAGAAACTGCTGACCATGAGCATGTAATGGATGAAACTGTGGCTGATACTGATTTTAAAGAACAAGTGAAAGTTGCAGTTGATGAGCAAGTTCATGTTGTGGAAAATAAGCAAGTAGTACTGAACAATGAACAAGTGGAAGATCTGGCTGAGGAGGAAGTGGATGTCATGGAGCAAGGACTGGATGCTGATCAGGTCGGTGGTGATGAACAAATACAAGAAGTCGTGGATGCGGAGCAAATAGAGATGATGGGTAAAGATGAAGGAACAAATGAACAACCAATTATTTCTGAGAACCAAGAGAATTTTACTGGCAGCGGTGAATCTGATGATGATGAGCAGGATTCTGCAGCAATGCTGCCTCCGCCTCATGATCAACAGTAATATTTATACATATCGTTGTACCCTAGATTAATTCGTTCTCTAATTTTGGGACTAATCATAAATTTAAATTGATATCTTGCGTACACAAATAGGCCGGCGGTGGAGTCGTCCCTACCCCAAGAGGCATTTGAGACAGGCGTTGGCGCTGGCAGCAGTACTCCGGTTACTCCAGGGTACTCCAGCAGCCCTTCACTCCCCATTGAGTCTGCATTAGCAGGGCCATCGTCACCCTTCTCTTCAACTGCGGTATTATATTAGTTTCTTTCTTGAGTACTACTTTGTACGTTTATATATATTTCATGTTCAGTACTACTAATATATAGTTATTTCTACAAATAAATTCAAAAGCATTTTAGGATGTTGTTATTAGCACTCCAGAAATATCATTCTCACTCTTCCAACACAAATGTTTCCTAATATTTTTAGAAATTTAAAGTGCATGATATATTTTTTGAAATGCCAATATATAACAACTTCCGTGCATATATGTTATTCTCCTTTTACTTAAAGCTTAATGAGAAATTACCACAGTTATATTATTATTGTTTAGGTGGATTATGCACCTGCAGCCAAAGACTTCATGAAGTACATACTCAACTCTGAGCAAATTCCCATGAGCCTTATCCTTGGGAATAATCAGCAGTCAAGTGTTCCTCTGCCAAGCGGCATCCAACAGGCCAATCACCAACATTTTCAACAAATGCCTATGTATGTGTATATATTAGCTAACTAGCTCAGTATTGTTATTATATATAATAATTTTTGTTTTGGACAATATATATATATATATATATATATAATATGGAATTAATATTGACAACCATTTTTGGTGCCATATTAGCTATCAGTTATTCACCAACCACTATACTATGAATACTACCAATTCAACATGATATATATTTGTGATAATTGGTTTCCAATGAATCACATTACCCCTAGCTGCGTTTCTTACTTCTTTATTTAGTTTTCAACAAAAAATGGCATCTGAAGACAACCGAAGCAATCGTATGATTTTCCCTAGTGATGATCAAGTTCCACTGAGGAGCTTTGAATCCGGTGGTGCAAGTGGTTACGCAAATGCCACCAACAACATCCCAGTGGTGAGGAATTTCATTGATATTATTTTTATTTGTGAAAATGGTCTTCATTTTACATAAATTAATTAAATATTTTCTATTATGTTGGTTCTTGTCTATATATGCAGCCACAATTGGATAATGGAAATGGTGGATCCCCCTACATGAGGACACATGCAATTGCTACTATGAACCACCCCCAACAACCCATGCAGCTGCTTCAGCCTGCAACTCTTTTTGGGTATAACTATTTAATCACGTATCATAAGTGTCCGAGTTTAATTCTCATAATATATAACTCTCTCTATGTGTGTGTTTATATATATATTATATACATATTTGAATTGAAACTTCTAGTTATTATCTTATAGTTAAATAATTTTCTCCTATTAACCTAACTTGGCGATTTCATATTTGAAATATTTTAGTTATTTTTTTATAGTTAAATTCCCGATTAATCAACCTAGCTATTTGGTAATTGGTATGTGACAATCTGAGATTTCATATTTTTAGTATTTTATTTTCTAGAATTATTGCTTTGAAATGGACATGTTTTTTGGGTTTTCTTTTCTTTTTCTTAAAGAGAGTGAACGAATTGTTAACTTATATATAAGAAAACGGAATGTTTATACATAAATATTATTCCCTTATATTTATATGGGAAAAATGAGAATATATGAAATGATACATTCGAAAAATATAACCTTTGTATCTAGTCATTTCAATTAAATATAGTATAGCCAAAATTCCCAATTTTCCAAATCCTCCAGTCATAATATTAGCTTTCCAAATATAGATTAAATGGAAATTAGTATTCACTAACACAGTATTGCACTTGCATCATATATATAGGTCCCCAGAAATCCAATTTCATGGGCTGATGGCAAATCAGACTGCTGCTGCATCCAATGGCAGCTTTCCATCGGCCGGATACCAGAACATCGCCATTCAAGTATGCATTATTGATTTCTTCCTAAACTTTATACTTTATACTTTTTCTCTATATATCTAAAATTTTGTTTCCTTTGACACTGACAATCACATAACATGCATATATATCACACTTATGTAGAAGATGTGCTTGTTCTTTCACAAGAACGTGCTTTAAGTACATTACATATCGCTGATAGTAACACTTAAAAAACCCTAGAAAATTATTCAAAATGTCATCACATTCACCTATAGATAGTAGTTTTGTATCCTCTATATAAATATATTCAGCAATATTTTAGACCTAGCAGACAGACACATTACCAATGTCTTAAATCGATTATATGGTTCCGAATCCATTTTCAGCAAGGGATGCCTTCGAACTTTATGAACGGGAATGCATACGGCCAGGCCGGAGAGTTGCAGAGGCCTGCTGCAATGGTACATACTACACTAATTAATCTAATTTACTGATTTTTCGTTTTATTTCATTTCATCAGTGATATAATATATATTCTCCATTATATATAGATTCCAATGAACAACTGGCAAGGGAGCACGAATTTTCCAGCTCCAAACTATAGCAACAGTGCTCCAGCTCCTCCCCCTAGGTAATTAATTATTAATCATCATTTTTTTATCAAATTCATTGGTGATAATTAATTTTATATGCATATTATTCACTGTCATGTGTACTTTGTATATTCAGAAATAATCTTCTCAGATTAATTACGTATAATTTCCTGCAGGGTGATCAAGAACTCCCTGTATGATCCGATGTACGAGGCCATGGGGTTACCCATTGATCCGCATCTGCGAATGTTTCTTGCCCAGCAGAGGCGTGAAAATGGTGGGTAATTCTCATTAAGTTAATCAGAGTAATTATATGTACCAATTAATTAAATTAATTAAGTTCAAAAGTAGCTAATAACATATATTCAACTTCATTTTTGATGGTTGCAGGGGGCAATGATAAGCCATAAGAGCAATGCGGGACAAAACAATAAGATCGTAATTGCTATATTTTTGTTGGAGCCGCTGTTGCAGAAAAGCTGTCGTCTGATTTTGATTAAGTAGTAATAATAATGAAGAACCCCGGAAAAGGGATGTGAGACCCAATATCATATATTTTGGTGTTCTGGAAACTATATTTACATTGCATGGATTGTTTGGTATTTTCGGATAATTAATTGTTCGGTTAATTTCTTTATAGACATATTAAGTTGAGTTTTGGTTAATTGTATCGCTTATTGGTGTGAATATTTGCATGCATGTTTCTCTTTTGATAATCCTCACATAACAAAATAGTTACCTTGCATTTATAGTTCAGAATAAGTGCATGATAATTTTGTTGGAATGTTGATTGCGTTACGTAGGTGATGAGATACTTGCATGTAATGTATACATTGTGGCCAACTATGATATAGGTTTTTTGTGGTACACATCTTAGTAGTTTGTAGGAACTCTTACTCAATATTGATGATCATTCAGCTGGAACACATCTTAGTCATTAATGATCATTCAGCTGGAATGATCTTGTTTGCCTATATCGTCTCTCTTATTTTATAAGAAGTCTATAAACTCTATAGTACGTTTCTAGAAACACTATAGTCTAGAAAAACATATAGGACGGAGAAGCACTAGCCAAGTAATCAAATTTCATGTAATCAATAGCTAGAAGCATAAATTAAAGCTAATCAAATTTCAAGTAATGTTCCAGCTGAATGATTGTGGTGGGGTAATCAAATTTCAAATAATTAGCTTCTATAGGATTTTGCATATATATTCGCGCGGCTAGACTAGCTAGAGGGCTTGGGTGAGGGGTTTTTGTGCCTGGTGGCAATTATTGGTCGTTGCGATCCTTACCTCGCGGTGCCTTCAGTTCTTCGACTTGCAATGTTTGGTCTTTGGGACTAGGGTTTTGGGTATAGGACTGCTAACAGTCCTTTGTGGTTGAAGAGGAATTGTATTATATTTTGATGAGTTTGTAATTGTGGAGTTGTGGTTGAAGAATTATATTATATTTTGATGAGTTTGTAATTATGTAGTTGTGGTGTTTTGGCATATGTGGCTTCTTAAATTGTTCTAAAGACCACTATTGATATGTCTTTTTAATGTACGTTCTTGACTATATTTTTAAATAAATGTCTTTTGATCTAAAAAAATACCAATTATTCATCAAACCAACTATGAGAAGAAGATCTATTCATTTTTAACATCATACGCATGTGTTTTGTAAATGAAGCTGTATTGTTTTTAAAGGATGGTATTCTAATTCAATATAATCTATAGAAAATTCTAACTCAAGGGCATACGAGCTACGATAAATATTTATAATTAGATATGTGTAACCCACATGTGTGCCATATCATTAAACTAACAAAATTTTTACGAAAGTTAACAATTTAGATAAATTGTGCACGTTTGTTAAATACAGAGAGACACCTCGATTAATGAAATTTTGTAAACTTGAGTGAAAGTTCAAAAACCAATTCTAAATTTTACTCTATAAATAAACATAAGCATAAACATATTTTTCTTGAAAGATGATATTCTAAATTCTATTCTGCAAGAGAATAATTCAAACTCGAAAGGGAGCATATTCGCTCTAACTCCGCCATGTTTTAGACCATCTCCAATGGTGGAGGTTAAAGTCTAAATTTTTAGCCCAGAAAATTTAGAACTTAACCCAGAAACAGTTTTTCTCCTCCAATGGTTTTGGGTTAAAAATTTAGCCCGAGATTACTAAAGAATAACTTAGCCTAATTTTTTCTTTTCGGTAACTATTTTAAAAATAAAATTTATGTAGATTATCCTAATTTATTTTTGTGAACATTTTAACCTAAAAATTAATTAATTCCGATAAATAATAAAAATCACTAAATTAGGTGACAATTAGGTCCTCTAACATGAGGAGTTGCCATCTTTAACAATTAGGAAATAGGAAGAAATTATTTTGGAAGTGAGTAGAAAGAAAAATTTGAAGAATTGTATGAGGAAAGTGAATTTTGTGTGGATGATTGAACAAATACATAGGTATTTATAGAATTTTTTTGGTGAATTTTGATTTAAATAAAATTTTAAAATTGTTTTAGCCGTTGGATTTAATTTTGGGCCGTTAGATCTATTTTTTTACCGTTAGATTTGATCACATTCGATCTCAGCCGTTAGATTTAATGAATTTATAAATTACAATTTTTTTTTTTAAGATTGCATCTGGACCGTTGGATATCCAACGGCCCAGTAATCCAAACCGTCCATTAATTAGCAGTTAGTTTGCAAGTGGAATAGATGGCCGACAAGGCTGCAGGCCAGGGGGCCCACGGCTTGCAGACCCTGCGTGGCTGCACTGCCCAAGGCTTCAAGCGCGTCACTTTGGTGCTTTTTCCAAATTTCTAGGCGCGTTCACGCGCATTCCGGGTGGGAAATTTATCCCCAGGTGAGAATTCTGGTCTAAATTTGACCCAATTTTAGAATTTATCCCCTACCCAAATTTTAGCCCAGCTATTGGAAGAGGTTTGGGGGGGTTTAAGTTCTAAATTTTAGACTTTATCTTCACCATTGGAGATGGTCTTAATGTGGGTTTGTTTCATAAACAAGACAAAAGATTATTTTATGACAGGAGTATTTTTGAGATTAGAACATACAAAACCGAACTGTAATGGTCGTTGTCTGTATTGCGTTTTGGGTCGGGTGGGTGAGAAGATACCGAATCCCCGATGCAATTGGATTTTAATGGGCGGGTATCTAACTACGAACCCAGCCAAAAGATACTCTCTCACGAATTTCTTTTTGCGCTAGAAAACGGCCACATTTGGCCTCTGCATTATCATCTTCTTCTTCATCCTCCTCCCTCTCTTCCTCAACCGCCAATCCCGACGGCTGAGGGCCACCGCTAATGGCCGCCGCCACTATTCCTCTGCTCCAGTTCGTCCCCGCCAAAACCTTCCAGACCAAGCTCCACTCCAACAGGCTCCGACCCACCAAGCAGAGAGGTCCATTTCTGCTGAAAGTTTCGATCTTTGAGCTTCTTTGAGCTTATTTTTTATTAATTCTTACCTTTTTGTTGATAACTTTGGTGGGTTTTGTTTTGCAGGAAGTTTTGGGTTGTCTATGATTACATGCTCGTCTTCTAATGGAAGAGAGCCTGATTCTGTCGACGGCGGTGTGAAGAGCGTGGAGCGGTTGCTGGAAGAGAAGCGGCGCGCCGAGCTCTCTGCCCGGATTGCCTCAGGAGAATTTACAGTGGAGAAATCTGGGTAATATGATTATTAGTGATTGAAATTCTGCGTTTAGTTTTGATTAGTTTTGGAAGTTTCAGCTGCATTTGATCAAATTTGATTAATAATTTGTTTAATGAATTTTGATTATACTTAATTATAGCAAAAGCTAGATGTATAAGATCAATTTTACTTTGATCTTATGTATTTGGTGGCGAAAAGAAAGTCAAAAACTTTTTTTTTGGTGTTCTTAATTGTCTGAAGAAAGTCTATTACTTTCTTTTTTTTTACTTGTGGAAGTAAATTATTATCTGGGGAAGCTTTATTTTTGTGTTATTACACACCCACATATATGTTTACGCATTCGTAACTTTGAGTCTCTTGAATGTGGTAATTAGTTTTCCATTGCAATTGAAGAGCGGTTTGTCGAAGGTTGGTGTTCCTACTGGGATACTAGATTTCTTGTTCAGCTGGGCTGATGCACCTGAAAACTATCCAAAAATTCCAGAGGCAAAAGGAGCGATTAGTGCCATTCAAAGTGAAGCCTTTTTTGTCCCACTATATGAGCTTTACCTCACATATGGTGGAATTTACAGGCTGACATTTGGACCAAAGGTTTTATTTCTAATATATACCTCATTTGATTAATAGTAGTCTCTCTCAAACTTCGTAACATCTTTTTTCGGTACAACTCAAACTTAATACATTGTTATGACGAAAAAGCCACTATTCTCAGTGAATTACTTGTTGATTCTTGCTGCAGTCCTTTTTGATAGTTTCTGATCCTGCGATTGCCAAACATATATTAAGGGAGAATTCAAAGGCTTATTCAAAGGTAAACCAACTTGTTAATTTCTTTTCCAGTTCTCTCTCTATTTCTCTCTCTCCCTCTCCCTCTCTCAATTAATAGATACTTTGTGCACAGGGAATCTTGGCTGAGATTCTAGAATTTGTCATGGGGACTGGACTCATTCCAGCAGACGGTGAAATATGGCGTGTTCGACGACGTGCTATAGTTCCCGCATTGCATCAGAAGGTATTTCGTTCTTATCCTTTTCCTTTCAGTTGCACCTTTTCAATCTTGTGGAAAAATGTCTCTGTTTTCATAAATTCAATGTTTCCAATAGCAAAAGCATCAGGCAAAGGCATCCCTAGGAGAAAACCTTTTTTGGTATTGAATATCTATATTTGTAGTACAGGGGAAAAGTTGAATATTAAACATGAACCAAGATCTGTGATATGGAAACCAAAGTTAGAATGATTCCGTGAAATTCAACTGTTACTTGCATCAGAAGGTGTCGCGCACCTTGAAATTCTGATCGGCACCTGCATCAGAAGGAGCAATTATGAGGAATAGTCATTCTAGAACAGGCATTCAGTTTTTCTCTAGAACAGCGATTCCTCCAAATTGTTCCTTGCAATTTAGAAAGATTAAAATATTCTATACGGTAACCAATCTTCAAAAGTTTGAAGAGCGTATTGATTTTGTTCATATATTAAGAAAATGTTCTTTATTTATAACAAAAAACACTTGATTATTAAGAAAACTGCAGATAGAAATTTTATGAGCTGTTTGCCTTTTTAAAAGCTTGTTCATTTTCTCATGCTATTTGGAGCTACCTCACCGTAAATGAAAAACTTGACACAGCCCATAGGAACTAATTTTAACTTTCTTTTAATTGATCAATTTTTGTTGTTGATTTCTATTTTTTTATTTTGAAACTGTAGTATGTAACAGCTATGATTAATCTCTTCGGAGAAGCCACAGACAGGCTTTGCCAAAAGCTAGATGCTGCTGCATCTGATGGGGAAGATGTAGAGATGGAGTCACTTTTCTCTCGTTTGACACTGGACATCATTGGCAAGGCACTTTTTAATTATGATTTTGATTCATTAACAAATGACACTGGGATAGTTGAGGTATTCTTTTCGTTCCTATTATCATAGCTCAGTTATACGAGCTTCTTTCCTGCTTAGCTTCCAGTTATCTTCATTGATTCTCTTTTGAAGTTGATTTCGTAGTGATACATCACATATTGGTGTCATTCTATTTTGGCTAGAGCAGGCTGTGTACACTGTCCTGAGAGAAGCAGAAGATCGTAGTGTTGCACCAATACCAGTATGGGAGATCCCAATATGGAAAGACATTTCACCACGACAAAGAAAAGTTGCAACAGCCCTCAAATTAATCAATACTACGCTGGACGATTTAATAGCAATTTGCAAGGTAGAGCCATCAATTGTTTGGCACAACATATTTCCAATCACACTCACACATGTATTTTCATTCAAGATCATACATGGCTGGGCATTGCTTTAATTTTTCTTTTTCATTTGTCATCTGCAGAGGATGGTAGACGAAGAAGAGCTACAGTTTCATGAGGAGTACATGAATGAACAAGATCCTAGTATTCTCCATTTCCTTTTGGCGTCTGGCGATGATGTATGTAACTGCGAACTTTCAGACATGCTTGTCACTAGCTCAAATGATTGAACTTTTTGCTCAACTGTTTGTAGGTTTCTAGCAAGCAACTCCGTGATGACTTGATGACAATGCTAATAGCTGGACATGAAACATCAGCTGCAGTCTTAACATGGACGTTTTATCTTCTTTCCACGGTAACAAGTTTGAGGCTTAGTAATGGAATTATGGAACTAATTTCTCACTTTTATATTCTTTAGTACATAGTGATACAGATTTTTACTTGAAGTGCATAAATATAACAACTTGTGGGGTGCTTGTTAAGTTCATGTGTGTGTTGAATAATGAATTTACGGCACATAATGATTTTGAAACCAATATGCGTAATTCATTTTTTAAAAGTAGATCGTGAAATTCTGACTTAGATAATAAGGACTACAAATTATAATGTGTGATTCGAAAATCTATATCTCATGATTTGCTTTTGACGGGCTGCAGGAGCCTGGGGTCATGGCCAAGCTCCAAGAGGAGGTATGTTAAAGTTTTAATTTTAATGTATCCATATTTGTCAGGAATACTTTCGCCTATATCATACTGTTTCTTTTTAATTATAACACTTCATGTTCTTAGGCTGATTCCGTTCTAGGGGATAGATTTCCAACCATTGAAGACATGAAGAAACTCAAGTATGCAACTCGAGTGATTAACGAAGTAAGCAGATCAGCTTTTATCAGAATGATTAGAAGGTTAATCTTCTATATTAATTGTCAATATGATTGTTTTTGGTTTAACCTTCCTTCTTCCTTTGCAGTCCTTGAGGCTTTACCCACAACCACCTGTGTTAATTCGTCGTTCTCTCGAGGATGACAGGCTTGGAGACTACCCTATTAAAAGGTTATACCTAGGAAATCTGTTGATATATTTGTTTTCTTTACAAGAACTCTAGCTTTTTCTTTGTTAAACGGTCACATTATTTTTCAAAAGAAAATTTTCTTCCTTGATAGTGTGAACAAATTATCATACATAGCATTCATGGTTTTTTCGGTTTCATGTATAAATTATTGGATACTATTGGAGAAGCGTGCTTTTAAAAAAAAACACATACATTGAATATTACTATGCAAAAACTAATTCCTTTATTATATTTTCATTGACAGGAATGAGGATATATTTATTTGTATTTGGAATCTGCATCGCAGTCCAAAACAATGGGAGGACGCAGATAAGTTTAACCCTGAAAGATGGCCATTAGATGGACCCAATCCAAATGAGACAAACCAAAATTTTCGGTATTTCATCTCTCTGCCTATTTCATGCATCGGATTCATGTCACAAGATTTTGTTCTTTTTTTTGTAATTATCTTTTTCTGGAGTTATAACTGGTCTGTTACGCTATCTTTGTTGAGATGGGATTCAGGGTTGGATTTTGTTGTGGAGGTTTTGTATTAAGTATCTATGTCTTTTTCAAATAAATGACTCTGGTAGTTATTGTTTCAGTTACTTGCCCTTTGGTGGAGGACCACGTAAATGCGTAGGTGACATGTTTGCCACATTCGAGGTAATATAAACATTTGAACTTGTTGAATGTTAATCACTGAAATTTTTGCATGCTTCTCACGACAACCATTTACAAGTATTTTGAAACATTCACTTTGCTGATTGACAGACTGTAGTAGCACTTTCAATGCTTGTTCAAAGATTTAACTTTCAAATGGCACTCGGAGCTCCTGAGGTAAGTATCCCTATGTTGTTTCCTGCGTGTATTATGTCTAGCCTAACAGTAGCTTTTTGAAGTGTGATTCTTAAACTCGGTATTTGCTGGCACAATTGTGAAGAACCACAATAAGTTTTATGATTCCACCTAATGAATGGTTCTCCGAGCAGGTCAAGATGACAACGGGAGCTACCATTCACACCACTGAAGGGTTGAAGATGACAGTCACTAGGAGGATAAAACCTCTGATAGTTCCCACATTGGAGATGCCTGCATTTGAAGTGGATACGCCCATCAGTGTCCCAAAAGGGGATTCTTTAGTTGGTCAGACAGGTGAGGTTTCTTCTGCTCATCCTTGATTATCGTAGTCGAAGCTAGATACATCTAAATGGGCTGAGATTTATGTTCTGATGTGTTTGACGTGCTTCGGTTAAATCTTCTGTTCGACGATGTCAGGTTTGTAGATAATGCTATAAATTGAGAGGGCGGCTCTATTTCATAAGATGCAAGTGCATACCCGCGGCCGTGCCACAGAAAAAGGGTTGCAAAACGGAGAAAGAAAATGTGTTTGTATAGTGCATTTTTAAGCATATTCACTCATCAATATAGTTCTTGATCTGCATTGTTGGTAAAGTCTCACGACGAATCGTTGAGCTCTGTAAATTTTCAGTTCCCTACTGAACTTTTTTCACATCTATCCCAGTGTATTAGATCATAACCCTAATGGTATATTGAAGAATCGGAGAATCGAGAGAGGGAAAGTAATCTCAGAGAGAAATTAGAGAGAATGAATATGCTGTGTTTTCTCATTAACTGAAACGAATAGTACAACTTAGTATTTATAGTAAGTGAGAAAGCTTAAAGATTAAGCAAATACTATACACACAATACCTGACATGACACCGTAACAAATCATAAATTGATATTTGTCTGGCTAATACCCTCCCTCAATCTCAGCTAGGATATCCTAGTGTCTGAGATTGGTACAATGCTCAACAAAAACAACGCTGTGAAGAGCTTTTGTCAATGTATCTGCAATCTGATCAGCAGTGGGAGTGTAATGAACAATGAGATCTCTTTTTTGAACCCTCTCTCGAACAAGATGGTAGTCTGTGTCCAAGTGCTTGATCCGTGAGTGAAAGACTAGGTTGGAACTTAAAGCAATGGCCGAGAGATTATCACAATGGAGAAGTGGTGGTTCATGAACAAACTCATGAAGATCTTTCAAAATCAATCTTATCCAAGCTACATCCGCCGCACAATGGGCCAAAGCTTTATATTCTTCTTCAATAGAACTTTGGGAGACAGAACTTTGCTTCTTGGACTGCCAAGAAATAGGGTTGTTGCTTAAATACACAACATAACTTGTAATAGAACGTCGGCTATTGATGTCCGCTGCCCAATCAGAATCAAAGAATGTAGAAATCAGGTTGCCAGAACCAGTGGTATAAGTCAAACCACAACTCAATGTACCTTGCAAATATCTCAAAATTCTTTTCACCAAAGAAAAATGCAAAAATGTTGGATTAGTCATGAGCTGGCAAACTGTGTTGACGGCAAATGCAATATCGGGTCGAATAAAAATCAGATATTGCAATGCACCAACCATACTTCTATAAAGAGTTGCATCAGCTAAAAGGTTCTCCTTCACTAGCAAGCAATTGAGAGTGACGCTTAAAGCATTTTCACCTGTTAGAGGAGGGTAAGGGCAAGAGCATTAACTTGCCACTCTAAAATAGTGCTTGCCTTTGGACAACTCCACCCGTTGAGTAAGGGCAAGGACAAATATATTTTTTCATTTTCTTAAATGCATATTAAAATGAAATACGACTCTAAAAATTGTTTAAATAATCTTTGTGAACACTATTCACACAAATGTCAAATAAAACATGAAATTGAGAAGAAAAAAATTCAATTTTTTTTTATGTTTTTCAATTTTTTAATTAATTTTGCTATTTTTATAACTTTTTATAGTTATTTTTTCTTTTTAATTTTCAAATTAAAAAAATTTATACCGTTTAATCTCTTGACCGTTGGAGATCAAACGACCAATAATACACCACGTGGCATAGCTATTGGGGCTATTGCCTTTGCAACTGCTACGGGGCCAATCACAGCAGAAGTTGTCTGCTTCACTTTCCCTATTAGCGCGCGTAGTGTACACGCTAGAGACAAAAAAAATTGAGAGCATGGCTGACGACAGCCTTGCGTGCTGGCGTGAGGTCGGGCGAAATTTGCAAAGGCTTTTGGTTGGGCATTGGGTGGCTCATCAGTTGCCCTAATGTTTTTGGACCAATGGAGCTGCATTTTGGGCGTGAAAGGCAAGTTTGTTGCCTTTGCCTGTGAAAATGTTGAGAATTAAGCTGCCTACTAGCTTAGTTGTGAACCTGCAGATGGAGTTGAAGGAAGCAACCCGATGAAATCCAGGGAGCAACCCGATGAAAGCCAAGGAGCAATCCGATGGAGTCAGAGCAACCCGATGCTTTACAAATGAAGCAAGAAGTTGAGATTTGATGTTTGCTGTTTTTAGTATAGTGTGCAACGGCTAGTTTGTTTAGTCGTTTGTTTCTTTTTCCTGTTTTAGATAGCTACAGCTGTTGGTTTTGTCCTGTTTACAGCTGTTAGTTAGTCTTGTCACTTTCATGATCTGCATGGACAGAACTGTGTTTGTGTCCTTTGTGTAGGACCACCAATGCTTGCAAAAGCAATGAGATATATATTTATTGTAATTCTTATTGTTCAATATCAAGAAATATACAGACTCTTGCTCCTCTCCCACTCTCTGTATTTTCATTCTCTGTAAAATACAATTGAAAGCTTAAAGCTTTATCAACCAAACAATATATGCCTGGTACCATTTCAAACAGAAAATGCTCTTACAAGGTGTAGGAGCAGGCTTACATGTCTCCATTCCTGCCCTTTTTAACAACTCTTTAGCATACTTCGACTGGTTAATGAAAATATCCCCATTGGATTTGCAATGAACTTGTAAACTCAAGAAATATGTCAATTGTCTCAATATCTTTCAAATAAAAAACTGTACCAAGTTCATTAATAACTGAATGACTTTCTCTTTGTTTGAACCGGTTAGGATAATGTCATCCACATGGAGCAACAAGATTATAACATCAGACCCATCAGTTTTGACAAAACGACCGGTATCAGATTGAGAAACTTGTAAACCTAAGGCTGGAAGAAAACCTGTAAACTTGGAATTCTAGGCCCTAGGTGCATGTTTCAAACCATACAGAGATTTAACCAATCTGCATACATGAGTGGGATGAGTAGAGTCAATAAAACCTGGAGGCTGTTTCATATAAACTTCTTCCTGCAAATTCCCATGCAAAAATGCATTATTGATGTCGAGTTGTCTGAGATCCCATTTATAATTGGCAGCAAGAGCAAGAACTAATCGAACAGTAGTATGTCTAACCGTAGGGCTAAAAGTCTCTAAGTAGTCTAGACCATGTTCTTGAGTGTAGCCCTGGGCTACAAGCCGGGCTTTATACCTTGAAACATTTACAATTGCAGTTGCTGTAAAATATAAATGTCTACAACAATTATCGCAAAACCCTAACCTGGTCATGCTTAAGGATACGCAGGTCATTTGTAGCAAGGCCGGAGCGTGAAAGAAATCTGGCAATGTATTTTGTTTCTCATATGAATGAGGATCGTTTGCTCGAAATTCTCGGCGATCAAGTGTGATCAACGCACAAGTGGCCGAGCAGCTGACGGAAGTTGCTAACCAAAGGACTTACTCCAGTAGTTAACTAACTTGGCGAAACATACAGATGAACATATCCGAAGCTGCTCCCAAGCGCGACACCAACAGCTAGAACCTGCTTAGCAGCAACCGAACCAACCCAAGGATTTCGAACACACAAATTTTAAGCCAGAAAGCAATCGGAACTCCGCCAAAAATCAAACCCCTAACCTGAAGAACCAAATGCAGAGAGAGCAAGTAGCAGCCAAACCAACAAAAGGAAAATCCTAACTCAACCAGGAAAATTCAAACTAAATCCGAAACGAATTATCTACGGAGTATTAAGGGAAACTAGGAACCCTAAATCGTCGAGGAAAATTTTTTAAGTAACAAAGAAACATAAAAGGAAGTTATATCCTAACTTATCCAGGAAAATCAAACCAAACTCTATATGCAGGAGTTCCGACAACACGAGGAGTCCAAACTACATGACTATCTAAGATTTGATTTGTCATCAGTTAATCTCACAACAGAACTAGTACATTGATTTGTTATTACAATACGAAGAAGTAGACTAACACGCTTTCCATGGAGAAGTCGAGGCAATGGAGGAGATGGGGGATCCTTGGAGTCTTATCAGTCGCGCTACTTGGTTTGCTCTTCTTCTTCCCTGCTAATAATGGTATTTCCGAGGGGGCAGCGATTTCTGGAAGGCGAGCACTCAGGAGCGTTACTGGTAGTGAGCTCAACTTCAACCAGATGCCAACGCAGCAAACTCATGACACGGTGGAGCTGAACAATGGCATTGTTCTGAGTCACTTTTTCTTATCCCGGAGGAGACGTCATTGGAATCCAGTACAAGGGAATTGACAACTTACTCGAAATCAAAAATCCCCCAAGCAATAGAGGTTACTGGGATCTTGTCTGGAAAAATGGCTTGGACAGACTACAAGGAACAACATTTAAGGTTGTTACATCGACTGCAGACCAAACAGAGATTTCTTTTAAAAAAATTTGTGATGTTTCCCTCGGTGATTGGACGCTACCCTTGAATGTTGACAAAAGGTACATAATGCAGCGTGGTCGCGCTGGGTTCTACACGTATGCCATTTACAAGCGTCTAGAAGGGTGGCCGGAAGTGCACATAGATCAAACCAGACTTGCTTTGAAACTTCGAGAAGATAAATTTCAATACATGGCTGTATCAGACGACAGACAAAGATTCATGCCAACAGCTGAAGATCGTGGCGGAGACCACAGTCAGACCCTTGCCTATCGTGAAGCTGTTCTTTTAACTAATCCAAGCAATCCCGAGTGTAAAGGAGAGGTGGATGACAAATACCAATACTCAAGTGACTTCAAAGACATTAACACGGTTGGATTAGCACTGACGATGCTGTAGGGAAATTGGCATCCCTGACCGATCGGCTGCGTTCAACATACCGGATCCATATCCAAGCCTTGTGAACCATGTGTTCACCAACAATCAAGCAAACAAGTTTAGGCAGCATGGCTTGTGGGAACGATACGGAGATTATTATCCCGACCATGATCTCATCTACACCGTCGGCACAGACAACTATAATGATGATTGGTTTCATGCTCATGTGACAAGGAACAGAAATGGTATATACGAGGCAACGACATGGCAAATTGTATTTCAACTTGAAAACGTTTGGAATACCGGAAATTATACGCTCCAATTGGCATTGGCCTCGGCCAACTAAGCAGAACTGCAGGTTCGATTCAACAACCTGAATGACTCACCTCATTTTTCGACAGGGCTAATAGGGAAGGACAATGCCATAGCAAGGCATGGAATTCATGGGTTGTACTGGCATTTCAGTGTCAATGTGCCGAGCCATCGACTGCAACAAGGATACAACACCATCTATCTTACTCAATCAAGAAACTGGGGCCCTTTCGCCGGAGTTATGTACGACTACATCCAACTAGAAGGACCTCCTCCAAAGTGATTGTATTTTACGTATTTTCAGTATTTTATGTATTAGAGTTTTATAGTAAATAAGATTTACGATTTCTTTAATATTTGTTTCAAATTGGAACTTTATAAATTCAAGTTTCGACAATAAAAAAAAAAACGATGTAACGTTAAAGAAACCTAAGCTTACCAGTTACAGGATATCAGAACTTGACATTGTCTGATTAGTACTGGATTAGTGATCAGCCTAAACATATATAGAATCATGAGCAGCCAAGACGTCGCTGTCGAGAATCATGTACGGGAGTAGCCAAAACATCTCCTGATAGATAATAACCCTTTTCTAGTTGGCAATGACTGATCAGGTTCGTTGTCATCGGATTTATTGGAAGGAAAGTGCCTATGAAAGGCCTTCACTGCTCCCGTGACCCCATCTTCGTTATCCATGGCCTTCGCAATTTCTACAGCACGCTCTTTAACCTTTCAATGGAGAAGTTATGTACTCGTTAAATTAATCTTCAAACTAGTATTTGAATGTTAAATCAACGCATGTGCAGGTGTGAGAATTTTACACGGGAAAAATGACTATTTATAGCACCAGCATATGTGAACACTTGATGTTAGACAAGAAAACGGTATATACCTTTGGATTTAACATGAAGCGTATGGCATCAACCAATTTTTCAAGTGAGAATTCCTCAGCTGGGATGGGTGCAGGACCTACACCTCTGGCATGCACTCTCTCACCCCAAAATGGCTGGTCCCCGAAGAATGGTATAATTGTAGTCGGACACTAAAAAGAACACAACATCACCCATAAATTAGCCACTAACTAAATCATTTACAAATATAAGATTCCCCAATAATAGTATTATCAGTTACCGCAGCTTTCAGACCAGCAGCAGTTGTTCCAGCACCCCCATGATGTACCTAAAACGAATTTTCGTATCCAATGTGTAACCAAGTTCATTCGGAAAGCAAATAAGGAACAAGAAAAAGCTAAACCAGGGGGGAAACCAAACAACAACAAAAGTGCGTCAAGTTTATGCATGACAACAGACTGCAACGGAGATAACATTTCAGCACAAGTGAGAGAATGATGTTGTCAACACCAGTGCAGTGAAATCTCAACCAATCAAAATGAGTTTAAAAGCAATTAGAATTTACCACAGCAGAGCATCGTTTGAATAACCAATCATGGGGGCAATTGTCCACTAAGTACACAGAATTACTTGGTTCTACCACTGGAAAGAGATATATATAACGCTTTTCAGATGTAAAGAAGCAAGAATACAATGTGCCTGTAAAAACTATAGATATAATAATTATCTTTTATTAAACGAATCGAGACTTACAATTACCAAGGCCACCCCAGCCTCTGTTGATAATACCTCTCTGTCCAGTTATTTCAAGAGCTTGAAGAATAATATTGGTCATTTTCTCCGGTTCTTCAAGAGGCTAATAAAAAATCGTAATAAAGGAAAAACATTAGCAAGTAACAAGACAATTTACCACTTTAATAAAATGTTCAATCAAGTAACCTTAACTATACAATTGACAGGTATACTCTGCATGCATTTGAAATGCCTCAGTCAAATCAGATATTGAACTGAACAAAGGGGACAACTTTTCACTTGTCATGAATAGACCACCCACAACCTGTTGGTTGGGGGGGGGGGGGACCTACATGAAGGCGGTAACTCGGTGGTGACGCGTTGTTTTGGCTATTATGGTGATTGTTTGGTCGGAAATGAAGAAGTAGTTTTTTGAGTGTACGGAGGAAACAGAGCTACTCTAAGATAGAACTGGGAAAAGAACATTAAACATGAATAAAAAAAGCTGCAAAAGAACTCACAAGGCTACCAAATCCAATATAGACAGGTGCGTCACCAGCTTCAAGCCACTTTGCAAGTGGCTCTGGGGGTTCATAATTTGAAGCAAGGTCAAGAAAACAAAACCCAACAACATCAACCTTCGGTCCCCAATCTGCCAGACAAGTGAAAACCAAACCGTATTAGCAAATAATCAGCATACTGTGTTCTCATTTGGTCAAGCTAATATATTTCTACCCTATCAAATCAAATTCCAGGAGGCTTCTGCAATAATATTAGCATAGTATTGCTGGAACAAGAAGCCCGTGTTCCATGACAAAGCTTATCTAATTCGCAACCACTATGAGTATTTTGAAATGACCAAGTATCTCTATCACATCTTCAGCACGGAATTCTAACCAATTACTTGTTTTTGGACAACGAGGTTATCAAACATACTTTGAACCCCAAATAAGCAAGAAACAAGTTGACAGGCTATGACAAAGTCCACAAAAGAGTTTCAATCCAGGTGACCAAGAATCAGCAACAAACAAACCATATAACAGCAAGTCAGTTTTTCAATTCGTGGAACAACAAACAATAATATATTAACAAGCTCACCCTAAAAACATAGTGGGAAATCCATTGAAATACACAACCTGTAGAACTAAAGGCAACCTCTAACCCATATATATGGATAGAAAAACCGAAATTAATCTTCCCTTATGACATTCAATATCAGTTCATTTAATATAGAAGAAATCTGCGACTTCATATCATGTCAATGCATGCAAACTTTTCATCTGAAGTAAAAAGATTTAAATATATGACCTTTAGGTTTGGGAACAAGATGAGGACTCCATATATACCCATAGGGCACGTCAGGAGGAGAACTATAGTATCCACTTAAATATGTGATAGGTCTCAGCTTCAGCATTTTCTTCCTAAACTCATTTATCATGTCTCGAATTCCTAGCCAAATTAATGCATCGACTATTTGATATGATAGCTGGAAAGAAAAGAAAAATCTGTTTAATTACATAATATAGGCCTGGCAAACAAAAGCTTCAATAAAAATCACATCAGAAGATAGAGGAGTAATATAAGACTCACTCTATATCCAATTGGTTGCTTGACACGGGATAGAGGATGGGGGAATTCACTTGTAGGCCTGAGAAAAGGTAAATAATTATCAAGCGATTGATCAAATATGCAAAGTTGATAGGGAACACAATAAGCTGCATATAAATAAGAAATAATAATTCATGATTTGCTGCTTTTCTGTTTTTCCTCAGCACTTTTAAAGTGCATATATATGCAATGAACAGCCCGCCCCTATATTGATAATCTACTGTGTGTAGTTGAGAAATATGTCATACCAAAATGAACAATGGACGATGAAACTGATAAACAACAAGCTAATCATTTCAAAAATATCAGCATTTGATTTAACCCAGGAGAGAATACTTACGTCCATGGCATTGTGAAAAATATATGAAGCGGTACTTTTAGTGCCTCAGCAACATGAGAGTGCCCTGGAAAAGTGTTTGTTAGAAATCTACTAAATGATTTCAAACAACATAAGTACTCATTCTTCCTTTTGATCTCAACTTAAACAGTTCAGACATTTAATTGATAAAGATCTTCCTGTAATTGTTATCTCCAAAAAACATAAGCATGGAGACTTTTGGAGCATGTCAAGTGATTGAGGCTACGTCCACAAACACACAACCAACCTGTGGTCTTAGTACTTAAAAGACAAATATTGTGTGTGGCCAATTCAATTTTTTTGAAGAAGGCCATTGATATTTGAAAACCCATAAAAATATAATAAGATGATGAAACTAACCATATGCTGGTGGGTTGGCAATTATCGCTTCGGCTTTAAATGGAACTTTGGAATCAGGATCAGGTTCATTGCATGCAGGAAGTAAAGAAAAAATTATTTCCTTTAATTGATGTCGCTGAATTGATATTTCCGAAGGTCCGGATGGCAAGAAACCTTTATTCTTGACCATATCTGTAAAAAAAGAATGCACTACATCAATACAAAACCAATAATAAGACTTGTATGTTCACATTTGTGTTTTTTAAGGAACAAGCAGAACAAGGTATATAAAACTTAAAACCTCAATGTCAGAAGGAACAAGGTAGCGGTTAAACTAATTCTCTATGAGTAAATTTTATGCAAAGTAATAATTTTAGCAATTACCAAATGATGGAATAACCAGACCAAAGACTCGTCATTAAAGTACGCGGGGTACAGAAAAGAATACAAAATCTGCACTTACAGCCAGCAAGAACTTTTGGATCTCCACCTAAAGGATAGAACTCCAACCCAGCAGTAAGGACAAAATCTTTGAAATTTGCATGAGTTGCTAGCCTAACCCTATGGCCATATTCCTGCAAGCAAACACATCCATCAATTCACATAAAGTAAGGGATAAGCTTCTGAAGAAGAGCTATTCGCTCATTGCCTCCAAAATTTCCATCATAAAAAGTAAAATTCTCAAAGTACTCAGACTAATTATATCTATGAATGTATAAACCCAAGCGCACAACGCGCGTTAGAAAGTAAAATGGATGTGAGATGATCCAAAAGGTTTTGCGGAATCCAGAAATCAATGTCATGCAACAGTTTTCACAATAACGAACAGGTACAAACCAAGCAATAAATCGACAAAGCAACTAAAACTTCACTGAAACAACATCAATTTTCATCATAAAATTAATCACCGGCAGAGAACACTTAAGAAAACCGAGCACGAGCATATATCCAGCAAAAGATAACAGATTCTCTCAGAATCCTGATCAGTTCTAAATAGCTAAAAGCAAACAAATGCAAGACCTGCAATCGTTTTCCGATGGCAACAAACGGTTGCACATCTCCTCGTGTGCCGACAATAAGCATTACAATTTGCAGAGGAGGTATATCTCGAACTTCAGTTTCCGATTTGCCGCGAGCTTCTCCACCAGATGAAGCTTCACTGTGAGCAGCTCCAGTTCCGAAATCCAGATACTGCGGTTTAATATCTCCCGGGACGTCAAATTGCACCGTTCCGTCATCTTTAACGGTTGCCAGCTGTTTTATATATTTCCGCTGCAGAATTTCAAAGCAGTTCCAATTAAATCCTAGAAATTTCAAGTACTAAATTCTAAAAATATTAAATTTGAAAAACTAGAAAATTGAATGGAGTACCTTTTTTCTAAAAGGAGTTCTTTGATCGAAGAGCTTGGCGAGAATCACAGCCAACGCCTGGTTCTGAGCCAATCGCGCGCTCGCAGTGAGTTGACTCGAACCGGAACCGGAGCTCGAACCGGAGGATGTACGGACGGTGGATGATGATTCTCCAGAATTTCTCTCTGTTTGCACGTCTCTCTCTAAATTCCCTACGAAATCCACAATTTTTCACACATTCGAAACCAAAATTACGAAAATAGACAATGACAATGACGAAGAAGAAGAAGGCGACGGAACCTGAGGATCCGGTGGCATTTCCGTCATTAGGATTGGGAGGGACTTCGGCTTCGAAATAGACGGACATCTCGCTGGAGCTGCCGGAATGGCTCCGGCGGTCGACGGCGGAGGACTCCGTCATGGATTCTCGGGGAGACATTCTCTCTCGAGGTTTGGCGATGGAGATGGGAAAGGTATCGGAATGCTTTTTCTGGTTCGAGTTGTTGGAGCCGTTGGAAAGCACAAAGCGAGAAAAGAGAAGAGAGAGAGACAGAGAGAGGGATGTCACGTGGAGGGAAAAGAGTTGGAATTGCTAAGTAGTGACACGTCTCCCAAGTTTCCAACGATAGGGCGCCAAATACAACGTAATAAACCCGACCTAACCACCGACCAAAACGGCAGATGGCGCTTTACGTTTCCGGATGCAGTATGATTCAGTTCGATATATATTTTTTTTCTAACAATTAATAATTTAACTCATTAGTGTTATCATTTGTAAAAATAAACCACCGATCAAAGGGGAAAAATGGCTTTTTATTTTTTTTACTGCAATAGTCTGGGTAAGATATCTTTTTGGCACAAGTAATAGGAGCGTCAAAAAATAGACGAGTGAATACTCTTAACTAACTGAATTCTAATCTTCGATCAACAAGCGAAATTTTAAATTAATCATTTTGTCCTCGTTTCCTATTAATGTCTTCCATTTTCATCAAAATCAATCGCTTGTTCGAAACATTTGAAAAATAATTTTGTCTTGACACTCTTACCCATAAAACACTAATTTTAGTTGGGTAAACGGCAATTTACACTACATAGTTTGGAGTTCATTTGCAAAATGAGTCATAAGGTTTTAATTTTTGCATTTTACACCACGTGATTTTCAAATTGCACTAATTTAATGTCTCCGTCAATTTCACTGTCTAATTAGACGTTAAGCGATAATGTGGCACAGACTTGACCCACATTTTAAGCACTTGTTGACCATCAATTTCTTAAAAAAATTACAAGAGTAAAGTACTAAACATTGAAATTAACGAGTATGATGAAATTGATGGAACCTTGAGTGCCACATAAATGCTCTACTTACTTGAGTTATAAATTCATTGTCGTAAAAGATGTGGTTGGTATGATAAGAGTTCGTGATAGGAGTGTTACTTTATCCTAAACAAGTTGATCATACATCTCGTAAGTGATCATTTGTTTACAAGAGATTGGACGAAACTGATGTTAATGAGGTGGTCATGTGGCTCGTAAGTGATCAATTTTGACAAAAATTTGCTCGAAATCGATGTCAATAATTATAGGAACTTTTTAGTTTAAATACTAAATTTAAAATAATTTTAAGTTAAAATATCATATTTTTAGTTTAGGTACTAGTTGAAAAGGTCAAACTAATTTGCTAGTTAGAATGACAATAATGTTACAGCCCATCCCGAAAAATTTTAGTATTTTATTCTCGAAAGTGGGAAATTACCAAAATGCCCTTGGTTGGGCAATAGTTGACTTTTTGTTGACTTATGTGTCGTAACACGTACGACCCATTTCTTAGTGTTTTCTTGTTGTACTCGTCAATACGAGCGCGTGGACGCGAACGGGATGAAATTCGGAGTCCGAACGAAGGTATTACGGGACGTTAATCTTAAGGGCATTCTCATAAATTTTACAAGAACTGTATTTTGTAATTGGGTGTTGGATCCAGTGGGACCCACCCACTATCCTCACACCCTTTGCATGTGTCTTTCCCCTCACTCTCACTCTGTCTCACTCTCTCTCTCCTTCTTCCATCTTTCTTCCCTAAGAGCCAAACTTGGTGACTCTTCCTAGAGAACCACCACAACTCCAAACCATCACCACAAACCAACCTCAACTCACCAACATTCCCAAACTCAAGAACCCAGAAACTCAAACCCAGAATTTTCGGCGAGGCCTCGAGCTTTTCCGACGAGATTCTCATCGAATTTGACCTCGATCAACCTCGTTTTCATCACCAATCGACTCCTAGAGAATCTCAAAATATTACCCAAGCATTGCATGCTCGATTTTGGCTTGAAAACCGGAGTTTGGAATCAGCCACTTTTTGGCCGAGAGCTTCGAGGCGTTTTCTAGCCATCTTCGGCCATATTTTGGCCTCCAAATAGGTAAATTCATGTTCCTTGCCTTCCTAGCTTCATTTTGACATATTATCCGTGTGAAATTGTTGAGATTTGACAAAGATATGGATTTTTGAATTTTTCCGGCAAAAATACCCAAATTCTGGCAAAACTCCGGGCGGCGGCGGCGAACGGCGGCTGAAAGTTGTAGCGGTGACCTGCGAGCTGACGTTAGCCAACCCGATTATGACGTCAGCCAACCCGGTTCTGACGTCAGCCAACCCAGTCCTGACGTCAGCATACCCGGTCTAGATCTGGTCGGACTGGGGAATATTTCAAAGGTATATTCCTTCTCTAACTGACGGTGTTAACGGAATATTCTCTAACGCCGTTAGAATATTCCGTTAAACCTCAGAATATTTCGTTAAAATTAATAGAGCACCGTTAATTTTAACGGCGTGTGTAACGGCTCTTGTGACAGCTTGTGAGGGCGTGTGCCAGCGCGTGGCCGCGCGTGGTGGCGCGTGGGACCTCACGGCGACGCGTGGCGGCGCATGCGGCTGCGTTCTTGGGTTTTCGGACCCCGAAACTCCTAATTTGAGTTCCGTAGTCCGTTTTCTTTGTAGTTTTCAATTAGATTATTAATTGTGGGTGTTTTACCTTAGGAGTGACAACCCGAGGAGTATGGAGAGCGTACAAACAAGCACTTTCGGCAAAGGTCACTGTGAGTGGGCCTTTCTTTATAAATTCATATTTATTGTACATTTGTGAATTGAGATTTACATTTATGTTTGGAAATGAATCTTGGATTTACTTATTATCTTACTTGATTTTAGAAACTCAAGTGTTTTATCATATTATCGGTATTTTGGATACGGTATCCGAGAATACCATTTTAGAAAGTTTTATTATGAGACTTATTTTAGAAACGAAATACCTTATACTATACCCGCTTTAATATACGAGACTTTACTCGTGGCATGTTTTCATACACGTTCAACTAGGATTGCTTACACGGTGTCTATAGTACTGTCTGGGGCTAGGACCAGCTTCACGTGTATGTTCACACTGCACCGACACGCTCACTTTGGATCCATCGTAGGTGCCAACCTGTTCTAGTTGCCTTGGCATCTAGAACTCGTTGTGACGTGCTTAGTGCCAGCTTCACATGTATGTAGTACTCGAGCGTAGATTATTACACCGAGCCTGTTCATGGCAGAATATCTCTGCATGAGCTCATGTGTTTGCACTGCCTACTGAGCGTACCATATTATTATTTGTGTTTTATGATACCCGATTTCACTAATGCCACGAATGCTTATGTTGTTCTTGGATTTCTCGTATTGTTTTTCTACGTATTGATTTATGTGAAAGATTTTTATATTGAAGTTGTGGTTATTTACCTGTTTTGGAAAATAACAGAATTTTCCACTTTTATATTGTTTTCCATACCTACTATGTAGTATGGTTTTGAGAATTATTACGGGTTTTTACAGCGAGGGGTTAATACTTTCGAAAAAGAAAAGTTTTAGAAAAATTATTGTTTTTGGCCTACTCACCCATCTTGTGTTTTGCGCCCTTCCAGGTTTAGTAAGCTTGGAGCTTTTGACGTTGAGACGCGATGGCGTGTTCCCTCCTCAGTGTAGGGAATCTCTCTTAGTAATTGTAGTTACTCAGTAAATTCTATTATGTCAAATCAATTATTCTATTATTATTCTGTTCGGTTCACACATTTCCAGTGCACTATGTTATCATTTTAATTCAAATTCCTTTTTATCACCTTTAATTACTCTTTATTCTTTCAAATGGCTTTCGTCACCTCACGAGGTGTCGGCTAGCACCCTCAATTTTCAGGTGTCCATCTGGACATCCGGGTCAGGGTGTGTCAATAATGTCTAACCCTACCATCACAAAGTCATAGCCATTAACCTTCTCAATGAATTGTAACTAACAAGCATGAGTACGAATTTTTTTAGAAGAAAATTTTTTTTATTGCGTTAATCGCTTAGGGCGTAGGGTCTAGTTCTCGGATTTTGGGCTTCACCCAAAACCCGAGACCTACACCCTAAGCCCTAAGCTCCTCCCAAGGACATTCTAAAACCCTAATCCCAAAATGATCAACCCCAAACCTTGACCGACCTTTTAAAACCCTAAACCCTCAAAGTTAACCCCGAGCTCTAAAGACCTTATAAAATTTTAAAAGAAATAAACTTGAGGACAATATAGTAATCTCTCATATCTTTTATTTAGTCATAGGATCACTTGCAATAAAGTTTGCGGCTTATCATAAAATATTTAATTAGACTTGGTATTTTTCCTTAAAACCTATACCCAACTTGATATCTAATACTTATAATTATATCAATGTGTTGCTTAAGAGAGAGAATGTTACAACCCATCCCAAAATTTATGTGAAATTACCAAAATACCCCTAGTGTCAATGTTGACTTTGGTTGACTTTTCGGGACGACTTGTAAAAATTATTTTCTTTACATATTCTTGATGTACTAATCGATACGAACGCGTGGACGCAAGCAGAACTCAATTCGGAGTTCAAACGAACAATTTACAAAACTTTAAAAAGTATGGGCAGTTTAGTAATTTTTGCACACCGTTTGTTAATTAGGGTTTTAGGTTTAGAGATTGGCTGCGGTGCAGCTATCCCTCGCGCTCACCCTTCCTCCCTTCTCTCGTGGGCAAACATAACCAGATAAGCAAATCCCAAATTCCACCCAATTTTTCAATTTGATCACAACCCTCACACTTCTCTTCTTCTTGGATTCACAAATCTTAACCTTTCGAATTCAACCTGATCCAAATTGCTGCGACGGTTCCAACCTTTATTGCCTCTGATTCTCAGAAACTCGACAATCCAATTTCAACCAAAAACAAAAAAAAACAAACTGGTGCAACCTCCTCAACAGGCAAATAATGGCAGCAAAGGGAGAATTCGATCATTGCTTTCCCTTCCAGGTGTGAGCCAACTCAGGGATAAATGGAGCGAATACAAACAGCCAAGAAAATTGAGAAAGCTGGCATCTTTGTTTATTTCTCCGAGAGGCGAGCGAGTTGCTGTGGCTTCCGGAAATAACATAACGATTTTGCAGAAGGAGGACAAATACTCGAAGCCTTGCGGCACTTTTACACGTGGAAGCCTTACTTCATTTATAATGGGAACTTGGTCAGAAAGTCATGACGTTCTTGGAGTTGCTGATGACAATGATACACTATATTTTATCAAAGCTTTAGGATTATCATCATGTAGTGTAATTCATATGGATGGAGTGATGTGGGGAAACTAACTTTACATGATAAGCATCAATTCTTGCATGGGAAAGGACGAAAGCTTTAGGAGTGAAGTTCTAATTGGCACAAATGTCCTCTGTGGTATGTGGTACGGTTCTGTTATATCAGTGGTGATGTGCCTTAGCTTTTTCTGAACATAAAATGTGTTGGAAAGGGGATTGCTTGGGTGCAATGGAGGCAATGTCCATATTGGGAAAGATGCACTCTTGAGGATATATGCATGGGGATGTAAAAACCGGAGAACTTCTTGCTTGGACCTATTTCATGCTATTTCTTGTTGACCTTGGATTAGCCACCAGGTGGCGAGATTCGACTGGCCAGCATGTCGACTAGGATCAACGTCTAGATGTTTTCGAGGTGAGTGGACTTTTGTTTTCTTAAATGGTTTTTATGTTTGGAATTGATTATGAAAGTGATTTATACATGGTTTTAAATGGTTTCCAAAGCATGTTTATTTATATATATTTATTTATAAATATATATGCAATACTTGATAATTGTTTACACAACCATAATTGTTTTATTATGGTATCTACATTGGGAAATGAATTGATTTGGGATTATTTATCAAGTATGATAATATGTTATGAAATGAGTTATTCTTTGATATTGCTTTTGCATAAAAATGTTAAATGATATTTTAATATATGGTTTTGAGGGAAATGTTTATTTATGCAATATCGACATTTGGGAATTATGAATGGGATTTTGGCTCCTATATCTATACACATGAGTATGTATGTATGTTTTCAAACACGCTAGGTATGCTTTCACTACGTTGTAGTACCGTTCTCATGGCCATAGGACAAGTCTCACATGTTTGGGTCACACGCACTGTACTCCAGGGGTATTGTCCGGTAAATACCTTAGTGCAAGCTTGTCTTACGTTTATTGTTGTTTATGGGGAAAAGGCCCCACTACGTAAGGACTCGGGTGTGACGCGCTGCGGCGCAAGTGCTTACATGTGTGTGGTACTAGGAGTACAAATTAGTGGATAACGTAAAGTGCTTGTACGGTGATTGAGAGGCTGTTCCTCAACCCGTACATGGGTGATCGCGCATATACCCTGTGTTGGTTTTTCCTTATAAATATATATATATATATATATATATTGACGGAAATATGAACTGTGATTTATTGTTATCGTACCTTTTGATATATTACAGTATACTTTTAAAGTATCTTTTGAACTATACTATGATAGTATATTTCTACAACTACTGGTTTTCAAACAGGGGGTTAGTACATTGAAAAGAGAAAGGTTTGTGAAAACTTTTATTTTTGTCCACTCACACTTTTGTTTTTGCGCCCCCTTCAGGACATAGTGATATTGCATCCGGCGCAGTCGAGGATATTACGTGGCAGCTCTGATCATCCATCCCGACCATGTAGGGATTTATCTTTTACTTCCAGTTTCTTTAATAATATCCATCCCTGTTATGGATAGAGATTTTAGGAACTTGTTTCATTATTTGTTTTCCGCTGTTCAACATTAGTACGCTCTGAACCATATGCATATTGACATTGAATTCCGCAACTTAATAGTATTTTAATTTTGGTTACACTAAGTTTTGTCATGCATTTAATGGCTTCGTCACTTACGAGTGTCGGCCAACACGCTCGCACTCGGTATCCACGTGGGTATCGAGGGTGGGGTGTGTCAGAGAAAGTTTGAAATTAAAAGTAACACATGCAAACAAGGAGTCATTAAGAGTAGGGGTGGGCACGGGCCGGCCCGGGCCGGCCCGGGCTCAAAATTGGAGGGACCGGACCAGATCCGTTTGGAAACAAAACGGGGCGGGGCGGGGCGGATCGTTGAAATTAGAAAAATGGAACCGGGCCTAACCCGGACCGTTTGAAACGGGCCGGTTCCTACAAGTCCACGGGTCCATGAGTCCATCTAACAAAAAAAAATTCAAAACAAAAAATAATCAAAAAATTAAATTAAAATAATAAAAATCTAAAAAGTCTGCAACTCCCATTTACTTCTTCCAATTGCAAGATTCTAAAGTCATAATATGTAAACGAAATCCCCATAGCTACTAAACTAAAGAATCATAAAATCTCAAAGCCAAACCGCTCTACACAGCCTCATCCACAGCATCAGCAAGCTTGAACTAAAATCTTGAGTGCAGATCCGAAGCCCAGAGCGGCGACGACATCAACGAAGGCAAAGACGAACGAGGGGGAGATGGATGAGGCGGAAGAGATTGGATCGCTTGGATCCGGGCGAAAAGAGAGACTGAGAAGGGAAGAGAGAAAGGTCGCGAGTTGATGGACTTCGATTTGGCTGGAGGTCGAGATAGAGGACAGAGAGATGTGGTGGTGGGCAACGGTGAACGGAGAGGGTGGTGGTGGTGGTGGGGAGTGACAGCAAGACTGAGATGATAGTGGAGTTAGGAGAGACGGGGATTTGGAGTTGGGAAAAAGGAATGAAGTTGGGTAGGCAGCGATGGAGAGATTAAATCAACGGTTGTGAGTGTTGTGAAATGGTTCGGGCCGGGGCCTCATTTGCTAGCATTTTTGGACCGGCCCCGCCCCGCCCCGTTGTTTCTTCAAAAATTTTGGACCCGCCCCATACACGCCCCGAATCGGATGGACCTGCCCCGACCCGCGGGTCCAGAGCATATTTGCCCACCCCTAATTAAGAGTATGTATTCATGCCTACAAGATCCTAAATTGATTCTTTTTTTTCTCCATTATGACTTATAAAGACAAAATACATATACACTAAATTTATTTAAACTATGCAAAGTTCTAAAAAACGCTAGGTGCTAATTGGGCGGCAAACAGGGGCCTAATGCCTAGCAGCCTAGGCGGATTTAAGTAAAATTATTATATGTCATATAAATAAGTGTCTATTTACATTTTAAAAAAAACAAAAAATATACTTGGGAAAGATAAAATGCAAAATAGAAGAATACATAAATTTATAAAGTAATACAATCAACTCAAAGTCTCAGACTAATGCAGCAACTTATTTCATTACATTGGCATCATCACAAACTAATGCAACAAAAATAAGAAAAACCCAAAACCAAATTCGAAAATAAAAAATTCTCATAATCTTTCATCACATACTAAATCAATGATTCAATATACATAAATGAGATCGTGCATTTAGAATTCAACACCATTCAATTGCAGCATGAAAAAATTAAAGATTAAAAAAAACTTAATAACAAAAAAATTAAAAACCATGAAACCGCCTACCACCGTCTGAGTCGCCTAACCCACCTAGACAACCGCTTAGCCCCTACCCGATTTTCCTCCCTATTTTGACCTAAATCACTCCATTGCCCAGCGCCTAGACGGCCACCTAGACTAATTTTTAAGGACGGAGAGGATTCGAACTCAGAAATCCACCACTTGCGAAAGAAAATAAACAAAATTTGATCCAACCAATCTGCCCGACCCATGAGTTGGTCACGGGTCGGGTTCAAACCCAGAATTCAAATCCTCAGAAGTGAGAGAGTGAGAGTGGCTCGAAGCAGGCCACGTGTTTAAACTGCGCACTCAGCACCCATAGCCAAACGCCTATCTCTTGTTCCTCTCTCTCTACTCTGTACACTCTGCAACTTGCCCTCTCAGTCGAGTCCTCGGGCAATGGCGGCCGAATCCATAGCAATGCTACCCTGGACAATCTCCTCAGCCGTCCCCTCCGACCACCGCCTGCCGCCGCGCGGAGGATTACTCTGCGCCTCTCACAGCCACACCTCCGCAGCTCCAGCTAGAAATTGCTTGGTCGCCAGATACTCCTCGACGCAATCTGCTCTGCTGTTCTCCAAGAACTCGCTCCGGAAATACCTGCCGCCGCTAAAGGCGCTGGTGGCGTCGAAAACTCTGGACGTTCCAACGACCCCGTTTAGTGGGGAGGATAGAGTCGGAGTCTTGCTGCTTAACCTCGGCGGCCCCGAGACTCTCGACGACGTCCAGCCCTTCCTGTTTAACCTCTTCGCTGACCCGGTAATTTCTGAAATTTCAACAAAAAGGCCATGAATTTTGAATTTAGTAAACTTTAAAGTGTGTGAATTTGAAATTACTAACTTTAAAGTGTGTGAATTTGAATTTAGTAATTTTAAAATGTGTTAATTTGAATTTAGTAACTTTAATGTGCGTGAATTTAGATTGGAGTTTATTGTATTGGGATGGTGATTCTGAATGTATGTGAAAAAATGGGCAGGATATCATTAGACTGCCGAGGTTGTTTCGGTTTCTTCAGAAGCCATTGGCGCAATTTATATCCGTTCTAAGGGCGCCAAAGAGCAAAGAAGGCTATGCCTCAATAGGCGGCGGCTCTCCTCTTCGACGGATAACTGATGCACAGGCATGACCTCTCTAACTTTCTCTTGACATTGACCTCAAGTGCTCTTGAATTGCTTGCGTATCGTGTAAAGCTTTAAGCTTGATGGAATGCTGTCTAATGGGAATTTCATTTGGTTCCCTTTTCGTCATTCAGGCGGAAGAGTTGAGGAAGGCCCTTTATGCAAAGGATGTCCCGGCAAAAGTGTATGTGGGTATGCGTTATTGGCATCCGTTTACTGAAGAAGCTATAGAACAGGTATTTTGGTATGGTTTCATTTTGATTTTCGATGTATCTGTCGATGACATCTCGGCTAATGAATTATGTACTTATTAGAGTTTAAGTTGTCTTGTACAATAAACAAATATATAGTTTTTGTTGAATCATTCCACTTCAATTTTTGCTTCACAAATTACTTGAGACGTGCTCTTCTTTCTTTAACTATGATGCCGCTTATATAATGGTTGTTCCGCACTGTTGTCAAGTCTTAGGTTAAGTCCAATTGAACAGGTAACATGCAAATGTGTTATGAGATTTAGGTTTTCGATTGGGGTCAAAAGTTCATGGATCTGGTTATTAATTTTAAAAATATTTTGTAGATAAAAAGAGATGGAATTACAAAGCTTGTCGTCCTTCCACTTTATCCACAATTTTCAATATCGACTAGTGGTTCAAGCCTTCGGCTCTTGGAGAGTATATTCCGGTGATGTCTAACTCTAACTATGTGTTGCCATATCGTTGCCTCAAATTATAATCTTTAAACTGACTGAATAATTCATTGGTTCATCAGGGAGGATGAATATCTTGTCAACATGCAGCACACAGTAATACCATCTTGGTACCAGCGTGAAGGGTACATAACGGCAATGGCAAATTTAATTGAAAAAGAACTTCAGCGTTTTGACAGCCCTGAGCAGGTATTGTTAAATCTCTCTTTTTTGCATTGAATTTCATGTCTCTAAGTGAGTTACCTATCCTGCATCTTTTTAACTAAATGAAAGAAATAGTACCTCTTAGGGTTTTACAATTCTTTTGGTCGATCAGAGGTTTCTGCAATCTCTATTTAGTGGGGAAAATTGGGAATTGTCTTATTAAATTATGTATACTCCTAAGTTTTCGAAAGAGGCTGCCACAAAAAGCAAAAGCTATCTCGCTGTAATCTTCCTTTCTTCTATTATGAAGTGACACATTTGTATATTGTTTCTTAGTGGTTGAGTGTTCCTGCAGTAAGTTTTTAGTGCTGCGAGAGACTAGAGTTACGGCCTTTTCAGTTTTGGTATATAAATGTATGGTATAATATGCAATTCTTTTCTGTTCTGCTGTAGCTTTTCTCTGACTGACACCTAAGTTCCAAAACGAAATTACTTGTCGTATCATCCTGGTGTAAATGTCAGCGAGTTTATTTGGGAATGTGCATTACAGGTAATGATATTCTTTAGTGCACACGGGGTGCCACTTGCATATGTGGAAGAGGCTGGTGATCCATACAAGGCGGAGATGGAGGAATGCATAGATTTGATTATGGAAGAGTTAGAAAAGAGAAAAATAACTAATGCGTACACCCTTGCCTATCAGGTGCATTTGTGCTTTTAATTTGATCTGATTTTATATATCTCCTCATTAACGGTAAAATACAGTGTTGGTTATAAAGGAAAAATTGAGTTCAAGCCTCTAGCTAGAGATCTTTTTGTCTTTTATGCCCTATCTATAGTTAAGAATTTTGTTCTTAAAGAATGAAAGTGACCCTTGAGAAGCAAAGAAAACTAAATAAATCCTAGGAAACATAATCTCCCAAGTAGTCTGGTTTTTGCTTTGCTATGTTAGGCCTCTCACGAATAGGGATAGTTTTTTCAAAGATCATGTACAAAATAGTGAGATACTCATCTTTGTTGTTTAGATTTTTTTTATTGTATTCGACGTCTATCTTATACATTCATGATATTCTTCGTGACTTGGTTGATTATAGTTAGTGAATGTTCTAACAGAGCAGAGTTGGACCTGTGGAGTGGTTAAAACCTTATACGGATGAGACAATAATTGAGCTTGGACAAAAGGGAGTCAAAAGTCTGCTGGCAGTCCCTATAAGGTAATTGTTTGTCATCTTTTCTTTTCTTCATCGTTAGCTGAATTTTAGCCGCATCCTCTCTCGCTTGCTCTCTCACTCTCTTGCTCTCTCTCAGGCACACAAACATGTGTGCATATTTTCATATGTATGAACTATGGAACTTAGTTCTGCAATTAAATGTTGATGCATGATCCACAGCTTTGTCAGTGAGCATATTGAAACTCTAGAAGAAATCGATGTTGAGTACAAAGAATTGGCTCTGAAATCTGGTATAGAGGTTTGGGGGCGTGTTCCCGCACTAGGGTGTGAAGCCACCTTCATTTCAGATTTGGCAGATGCCGTGATTGAGAGCTTGCCATATGTTGGAGCTATGGCAGTCTCAAATCTTGAAGCTCGACAGGTAAACTCTCTCCTGAACAATGCTGTGTCTTGTGTGTGCCCTCCGTGCACTTGAGTCCGTGGGCGGGTGGCATAGAGAAGCTGGCTTATAGTATCATTTTTCATTTGTTTGCCCCTGCTGTTTTCCGTATTGAAAGACCCATCTTGGATAGGTTCTTACTATAGTTTTCTACTCTGTGCTTGTCTTTGGATGGTGTTTCGGGTCTGTGCTTGTCGTTTATTGCAGTCTTTAGTTCCACTTGGGAGTGTGGAAGAGTTGTTAGCGACATATGATTCACAGCGTAGGGAGCTACCGGCACCTGTGACAGTTTGGGAATGGGGTTGGACAAAAAGTGCCGAGACTTGGAACGGAAGAGCAGCTATGTTGGCAGTGGTGGTTCTACTGGTCCTAGAAGTCACCACCGGGGAGGGGTTTCTGCACCAATGGGGCATATTGCCCTTACATCGCTAAATCTAACCTCTATATCTCTCTCTCTCTCCCTCCTCCCCTGCCCTTTTTCTTCTCTCTCTTCCTCTTTTACTTAAATGTACCTATTCAAAAAATTGAGCCTCCTTTTTTCTTTCTTCCCATACATGTTGTAAGTTACACACTGTTGCGTTTGAGTCCCCGCTTACACGATCGGATTTCAGCTGTCTAGGTGCAGCACTTTGTGGGGAAAAAAGTTGAAAACTTGTATGATATATAAATCGTATGTAATTCGTATCGCACGATGTTCCATGAAAGTTTTGAGCTCTACTTTGACATGTTTTCTTGGCGTTGAACTTTCATTGTTCAATGGCAAGAAGCTATTCTAATTCAAATATTCTTGGCAGATGATTACTGGTTGAGTAGGAACCTTTCATGGTTTTGCTCGGTTTTTCGATATGTTAACCATTTTGGTTATTTTCGTCTTTAGTGTGCGCACATTGCACGCGTTAATGTGCGCACATTGCACTTGCAGACAAAATATAACATCAAATTGGTCAAATCAAAACACAAGGACTAAAATACAAATTCGAGAAAAATGACAGCATTCGAATGCCAAATTTTCGGGTTTCATTTGTGAAGTTTCATAACTCAAGGATCATAATGGATTTAGCCTTAAAACTAATGCCAGCCAAACCCGTAATTCATTTGTAAAGAACCCAATTTTTATACTAACGACTAGTGTGTTGTGTGTTGGGAAGTGGTTTTAAAATGACTGAAAACGTTTTTGATAAAGGTGCTTTTGGAACCAATCTTAAGTAAAAATGCGAGTGAACCCTAAAAAAATACTTGAAGTGTTTTATGTAAAAAACAGATAACTAGTGTTTTCAAACATGTTCGATATTCTATTTTAAACTAATTTAAAATACAAAAAGAAAATTTAAACTCAATTGTATAATAGAATAATTGTTATCTAACCAATTTAACTGCGTCCACCGCGATAAAAAGAAACTTACTTTTGTCCAGCCAAAGAACCCAACTTTGTACATTGGGTAACAAATTTAGCAATGGACCATAAAAAAGTAACAAATTTAGAATTATTCCAAAAACAGTCACAAAGTACCAATAACTGCACTGCAGCAAACTGAGCGGGAGAGTTAACCGCATGGCCCAGTGTTTTGAACTGTGGTAGCCCCCACATAAAAGAATCCGGTGGACCTTACCTGTTAACACTAACTCCTGTGGGACCCACTGAGCAGTGACGTTTCATTTCGAGGTGGCGTGTCTTTTGGCGCGCGTGAATCAAAAGCTATCAGAATGCGTCTTTTGTCTCCGTCCGGTTCTTAGTATCCTCTTTCCCGCGTGAACGTCACGTGCTTGTTCAAAGAAGGGACGCATGATTCGGCTTTGTAGAACGCGCGAAGAAGCGCGCGTAAAACGCCCTCCGAAGAAGCGCGCGTATCGTGACAGGTGCTGGTCATTCCCACCAACAGTCCACACGTGTTAGCTTCTCCCGCGTGAGCACCCCACATAGATTCAAAGATGGGATAAAAGAATTTTACATATACTGTCACGATATTCTAATATGACGCCATGTATACAAAATTTGTACTTGTATCGTTATCACGATATGTTACCGTTATAATACATCTTGCTACGAAAGTTCGGATCAAACTTAAATAGTACGTATTATTAAATAGTTTAAAATTTATTTGAAATTCACCGTAAATTAATTTGCACAATTTTATGGCCGTATCATTCAATAGTACATATCATCCAAAATTTTTTTCAAAAGTTCTTATCAAGTTGATACTCTTTAACATTACTAATTTATCACGTGTCGATCTTATATTGGATGTAAGCATAGTGTAGATTTTGTACTCCCATCAAGTATTGAATGTAATGTCATTGTGACTAAATCTTAATTACATTAAAGAGTTTTTCATTTAATCATTATTATGAAAAAAAACACAGCTTATATAAAATAAATTTACGTCATCGTAACATTTTAATTTAATAATTAAATATATTATTAGAGTGAAACGTCTCGATTGCGTTGTTTTCGGATATGGGTAGTTCTCTCGAATTGGGGGAGACGTTTTAAATTAGAAGCCGAAAAAGAAGCAAAAAGAAGAAACGTTTGGATGAGTCACTCAGTCACTTCACAGTCACTGATAAATGCTCTCTCTCTCTTCTGTCTTTCTACTGAGGAACAGCAAGTAAAGTAAGTAAACCACTCAAACTTTTTCTACAAAAAGCACAGAGGTCTCACCGGCGGTGTGTGCACTGCTCCGACGTCGTTTTGCTGGCCGAACTCCGGTTTGATCCATCTCCTTTATTTTTTATCCGATGCTTTCTATACTAGTATTTGTTTGTTTTTTTCTCAGACATTCAATTATTATTCATATATGCTTGCTTGTGGAAATTGCACGATTTTCCTTTGATTTTTTTCGTGAAAATTGAGGTAATTTTTCCTTGATTGCTTCGTGGAAAATGAGGTTAGTGCTGGGAAACAAGAACAAAAAACAAAACAAATTTAAGAAAAATTTAAACAAGAATGATGCTTGGCTGCTCAATGGAACATTTTGGGTGCTTAATTAGTAAACCCATGTGAGCAAATGTGTATAAATCGCCCTCGAATCATCGAGGATCTGGAGGTCTCTGCAATTGTTTAGCTTAGTGAGAAATTCATGAATCCAATGTGGAATGTTTAAGTAAAAGTTGTGTTCTTGGTATGCTATATGGTTTGTAATTTGGTATAACATGTGTGTTTGGAAACAGGTATGGTTTTCGTGTGTTTGGTAGCGTAAATGCGCATGTTTCGGTTTTGGATTTGGATAAATTTTTGGATAAATTTTGAATTTCCAGCTCTTCCTTAAAGTAAAAGTTGTGTTCTTGGATGAATTTTGAGCTCTTCCTTGAAGTTCATGAATTCAAAATGTAACATTAAAGTAAACGTTGCGTTCTTGGAATGTTTTATGGTTTTTAATTTGGTATAGCATGTGTTTTTTGGAAACATGTATGGTTTTCGTGTGCTTAGTTGCTTAAATGTGCGTGTTTCGGTTTTGGATTTGGATAAATTTTGAATTTTCAGCTCTTCCTTAACATATAGAACTAAGAATTTACAGTAAAGTAGTTGAATTCTACATGAAGGCATGGACTGTATTTATCATTACTATGAAGTAAGAAAGGAAGACGGAATATATGAAAAGTAGAAGTTGGGAAAAAGTCCCGTTTTTAACTGTTCTAAACAGATTTTTTTTTTCAAGTTTTAAACGCGTTTAGCTAGCAAATACCAGTGCTTAAAAATGTTAGTACCATTGGTGTCTGCTGCAGTCCTTGTAAGATTGATCGCTATTTGGGAGTAGAATGGGAATCTATCTTCTGCCTTCGTCTGTCATTGTATTGTGTTTTATATGAGTTTTGAATTGCTTTTTAGTTAACTGGATTTTCTTAACTTTTTCAGGTTTTTCTGTTTTGTAAATGTGAGTGAACAGTGGAAGAACTAGATATTTCATGTTGTAAAAGTGTGTTTTTGGATGAGGTCCTAGAGTTTGGAATTGCAGCAAGATTTCTCTTGAGAAGCTTAAATGTCAGGGACCAAAGTGATTTTAACGTACAAGCGAAAGCGGCAATCAAGAAAAGGTCTTGTAGAGGGACATGAGTGCCATAATGCTCTTTTTGTTGCTCCAAGTGATACTTCTCCAAGTAGAGAAGACTTGCAAGTTCATTTGATTGAAGAGCGTTCACCCAAATACTATAGCAGACTGGAGGATAAGAAACACATTAAAGTATCTGACCCTAGACAAGTGACAATTAATTCCCATAAATTTCTGACGAGTCTCGATGAGGGTCCCTCCGAAAGGGATGCGTATGGATCGTTTTCTATGGACCTATCAGCGGAGAATAAGTCAAGTCACATGAAAGTTGGCTCGTCCTCAAATACTAAAAGTGAAGCATTGGTTGATGATGATAATGTTGGAGGGAAGTTAGTTTCCAGTTTAATGGGGAATGCCACTGAAATGACTGCTGATTTTGTCAGACCGAAATCATCATCATTATCATTTGAAAGAAAAGGCAGCTCTGAATGTGATGGTATTTCGCTAAGATTGAATGCATCAAACTTGGAAGGCACTGATTCATTCTCTAAAAATAAGGTAGAAAACTTATGTGGTGATTCAGTTGTGCAGACCAAGTCGACTGCCTCATTGATTACTTTCTGCAGAAGGAAAAAAAGAAGAAAGGATATAGATAAGTCTGATATACAAAGCAAATCTGTGCCTGTGGAAAACAATTGCTCATTGGTAACCAAGTTGAGTAATTCTGTTTGTGCTAATGCCACTTCGTGTGAAGAAACTTCCCCTGAAAACTTCTCAGTAAATCATGAGACAGATTTGAAGCACTCCAGAGATGAAGCTCAAGTTTTGTCAAGTGATGATCTTAAAGCGACAGAAATCCCTTGTTTAGGCAGATCGCTTCCTTATTTGGACCTGTCTGTTATCCCAACTGGTATGACTTCATAAATTTCTAGGCATGGATTATTGAACCAGTAACACTATCAATTCACATTCTCTTTGACTGACAATACATTCTTACTAGCAGATTCATGCGGCACTGTGGACTGCAATTTTGACTTAAACTTGAGTCCTGCTAAGCAACCTGACATCAATGTGCCAAAAACTGTGGGGGACTCGTTGGATTCTACTAGCAGAAATCATGCCGCTGTATTACATAAACTGTCCCCTCCACAAATGTTGGCTGCGAGAACTGAAAGAGTGGAAACTCAAGCTTCACAATTACACAAAGATGCATTTGAATTTTTAGAAGTTGGTGCCAGCTGCAAAGATGATGATGATAAAGTTAGTTCTCTGATTTCCGAGGAATATACTTCCAAAAACAAATGTCTGCAGGTAAGTTTTGTGAGTCTTGTTGTTTGATTATTTGGGGATAATTTGGTTGCGAAATAATTTATTTTATATCATTTTCAGCTGTTTCCAGAAGAAAAAACCAGTGACATTTTTTGCCCGGTGATAACACAGCCTGAAGTAGCTGCTTCTATAGCTTCAGAACGGAGAAAAGTTCTTCAGTTGGGAGGCCCAAATAATCAACCAAAACAAGGATCTCCTATGTTTTTGGGTCTATCCTTAACCGAAAAACCTATAATTGCAGGATGTGCTGCCAATACTTGCTTCAATACATCTCCCTTCTTGAACTCCATCATTGGAACAAGAGAATGCATCCGAGATGCAGCGCTCCAATCTTCCTCAAGCCATTTATCATCAGTTTTGACACACAAGCTTATGTGTGACAGTGTTGTAAGCCGAGCAAGAGCTTTGGATGAAAGGGGTAGTTTTCATGACAAATATGTGCCGAATAATACCATGTGGTCTGAAGAAGAGTTGGATTTTCTATGGATGGGCGTGAGGAGATATGGACGGGACAATTGGAATGCTATGTTAAGGGATCCAAGATTGCACTTCTCACCATGGAGGGTGGCAAGGGACTTAGCTGAGCAGTGGGAAGAGGAACAGTCAAAACTTTTCAGTGGCATTTGTGTTCCCCAATTGAGATGCAACTACTTCTCAGGTCCAAAAAGAGGAATATGGAAAGTCAATACAGCAGACGTAACCCAAGTTTCACTTGGCGATGTTGATGCTTGTAGAGGAGGTAATGTCTCGAGGAGGCCACTATTCAAGTCGGCTTATATTTGCAACAAAAGCAATGAAAACCTCCGAAGGCCTCTTGGCTATACAAAGAGGACATCTCGTTTTGAAATGGGAAGGGACAAATATGAAGATGAATTTAGTATTCTAAATAGAAGTAGAAGTATTCGAAGGGGCAAGTTATTATCGACTGATGGCCCCACAACTTGCATTGGAGCAAAGGGAAATTTGCCCCACTGGCTCAGAGAAGCTGTTGTTTCTGCACCGCCAACTGTGCCTTCAACTGTTTCATCAATTGCTCATTCAGACAGGTTGAATGTCACCCTTGCTGGTTTTGATCCTCGGGAATCACATGTTGCACCAAGGAATGAAATGCAGTTTACATGTGGTGGTTTAAGAGTAAATGACCCACACCCATTAAGTACTGCTCCTCTTTTGAACTACTCATCGGTAGGACTTGGGATGGGGAAACTGAGAAGGGATTATTCTCTTCATGCAGGTAAACAAGACGACGTAATTATTATAGACAGCGATGCTTCTTCTGAAGAGACTATATCGGATGATCGTAGTGCAAGACTGTAGCTTCAAGGTAGCTTGGCAGGTGGAAGTCTGTTTGTTTATACGGGAAGCTGGACAAAGGTGGTGTACACAGTTTGTTAGTCAGGCAATTTGTAAATGCAAGGAATAAAAGGGAACTTGGAGGTCTAAAGTAGAATAATGAATCGATTGAGTGGTTTATGCTTATAAGAGAATCGTTCTCATACATCGGCTGCAAATTTTGTGATGAAGTCAGCGGATCATGCACTGAAATAAGCTGTCATTCCCGCAACATGGCTCCAGGACCAACTGTATAAAATATGCTCAAACCGACGGAACCTAGTAGGCTAGTACTGTGTATTGTGACATGTCTGATGTTCTAAACGATCAACTTTTCCAAGCTGGAAGAGGGAGGTACTTTCTGATGGCACGGTATTTCAACTAGCTAAGGATATATTTGATGGTAAGGTTTCAAGAAAAGAGTTCCTCGAATTGCAGATAAAACTTATCCCGGTGAGGTTCTCCCTGTGTTTGTTTGTGTTTTCTTATTTGTTTTGTTTTTGTTTCTATTTTTTTTTTTGGTGTTTCTTGGGTCAAATATACTATCAGTAGGAGCTACTTTTAAGCTTGCACTTTGTTTCCTGTTTGGGAATCCAATCTATTAATCGCTTTTGAATTGTGTATTTCTGATTGCTATAGTTTATGGTCGAATCAAATACGGATGATGATGAGGAGGAAGATGACGAGGAAGCCGCTCCCCAAGACTATAGGAATGACTATGGAGAAGAAGAGAAGGTAATTTAACGAGTTCATGTATTTCCTAGTATGCATCGTCTTTTTGTAAAGATTTGGCTTCTAATTTTGTTTTCTTTGCTTCGTAAAACATCTGGTTCCATTGATCAAACAAAATGAAATGGTAATGATTCTAATTTTATCTGGGGTTATTGTCCCAGCAGTCCAAAATATTATGCTCTATATATATTCAAGTAGATATGCCAATGTTGAAATGCATGCATTAATTTTGTACTGAAATTTTGCAGCGGGATTGGAACTAATGCTACACAAAACGGAGTTAGGAAACCAGAGAAGCTATATTTATTCGGGACAAGAAGAAGCTGAAAATAACTCTTTCGATTCGCATAGTTGCATATATTTGCTCTGTTGATGGCTGTGATTCTGTAATGATGTACTGAAGGGGCATTTGTTTAGTTCGACTCTGGAATTTCGTTGTTTCTGTATTTCTGAAATACTTGGTATAATTCATAATTAAGGTTTAAATGTCTTAAGGTGGTTCCTTGTGTTTTGACGAATTTTAGTTTGGCTAATCTCGTCTCCACGTTTACATCTGTTAAAATGCCATTAAATGAGACATGTGCAATGCACATGAGGGGGATTAAACCTTGGTCTTTTACCTTTGGGCCGGCTCTGTCAGGGGTACATGCCACATTGAAGTAACCCTAGCTAGGTCATCCCATAGTCGTTTACTTGCTTAGCAGGTTTTGTTCTTAACCATGGCTGATGTTCATTGTTCACGAAACCTTTGCCACCTTTCCCTAGGGATCACGGTCGTCATCCTTGTCGCCTCTGTGGTTGCTGCTCTCACAGTACATTTTCTTGCATCCCACTTCACACCGTTAACTTGTCACGTAAGTTATGCCTCGCTTGAGTTCCACTTCACCACCAACAACACCCTCAAGTATTGTGTTGCCGTCAGCATCGACCTCCAAAACCCTAACGACCATTACGACATTAGGCACGACAGCATTGAAGTCACGGCGACTTACTACAAAAACCACGGATTCGGGATGGCGAATCTGACCTCCTTTCACCAAGGGAAAAAGAATGCGACTATTTTAACACCGACATTCAAAGGGCAAATTGGGATGAAGGATCTTTCCAGGATTAAGAAAGCCGCCAGAGCTTCGAACTCGTACGACATTGTTGTCAAGCTCCGACTTCGAAGTGAGTACTCCATGTCGATTACTAATTATAAGTTGGTGAGGAAAACAGTGGAGTCCAACTTCGCGTGTGAGTTGAAGTTTCCTTTGATCAGTTACATTAAAGGACAATCCGCGAATATCAGTCTTATTTCGAGTCCCGACTGCAATTCGTCCCATTTTTAATATTTGCACAGAATTTTCTTTTAATTAGATTTTTATGATTATTCTTAGTTAAACGTGATTATATGTGCAAAGTGCACTTCGGATTTTCTCTCTGTAGGAAAATATGAGTTTCCTGATCATTCGATTATATATATATTCGTTTTGATTGGTGGATTCTGTATGGATTGGAAGATGTTTGGATTATGAACCAGTGCAGTTTGTTTTCTAATTATAATCTTATTAAATCGTTTCAGTTCATGCCAATTCTAGACAATTGACATTGTGTATATGAGTTTACGGATTGTTTACTAAGTATATTGTCCTAATTTAGACACACAAAATTGCTAACACACTCTAATATGTGTAGGGTCCACATACAATGGTACGGTCTATCTATGCTAGAGATCTTGTGTCAGTAAATATATTAATTTTGTGTGTTCATATAGTTTTATTGATTTGTCACACCTCAATAAGTAATTATTTAAAATAACTGTTAATTTAATCGTAATACAGAATGCCGCATGAATTATGTATATAAATTACCTTCCGAAGAAAATTGAAAAATGAAAAAGCATCAACAGGTGATTGTCAAAGTAAGAAAGAAGAATGAAAAGAGGAAAAAAGTAATAAATTGCATGAATGTGTCCTTTATTTTACAAGTCCTTAATAATTAAAATTTAAGTTTAATGAGCAAATGTGTGCCTAATAGTGACTAATATGTGACTAATCATATTGTTTTTTGGTCGGAATCACTCGTGATCTTAAAAAAGGAAATTTTGATTAGGTGGAGTGATAGTTAAAGGATTTAATATAAACGTAAAAAACAATATAATTTTGTTACATCCCGTCCCTCCGTTTATTGTATTTTATTCCCGACAGTGTATCAAACAACTATTCTCAATTCTTGGCTCGTTGAAACGGAATTTAATTTACCACGACTCCAATTCCCTACTGAGAAAGGGATTCCTATTTGTTTTCACCGGCTAACAAGAATAAAGCTTTACGGATTTATTGCTCGAGTGTCCGATTTAGGTACATGACTAAGTTGTTTGAAGAAAACATCATTGTAAATCAAACTCCTTAGCGTTGTGACATATGGGCTTTTTGGGCCAAATTCCATTATTGAAAGTGTTTTTACATAAAGTTTTTAAGTTTTAAGGACATTTTGGTACTTTGTTAATTGTTTAATTTTAATCCAATTTCTCCTACGGCTCTAGGTTAAGGGCACTATGCACGGTTGTTTAGGCGTTAGGTTTGATAGGGTTGTTATCTATTCGATTATCATTTGACAAAATAAATAAATATAAAATCCTTTGACTCCATATTTCTTTTCTAGTCGAGTCGAGGACTCCATATTTCTTGTTTATCACAAATTATCGTTGATTAATCTACTCTAGATCATCTCATTCTCTCATAGCCCTTGCTAATCTTATCAGCATATATATATTTGGGTTATCAAGCATGGCCCTTGTTGGATTCTTCATCTCCCTCTTATCATTGGCCTTTCGATTGTCCTGTTAGTCTCCGACCCGATATCTCTTACCCTAACGTAACAAGTGCCTCGCTCTGCGAGCTCAACTTCACCAACAACACACCTTCCACTACGATCTCGCCCTCGATATTTCCCTTCAAAACCCTAACCGCCATTATCGCATCTATTACGATGACATTAAAGTCACGGCTTCTTACAACAATCTGAATTTTGTGGGCGAATTTGAACTCCTTTACCAAGGGATCAAAGAATGCAACTCGTTTGACACTGTCATTCAAAAGGGCAACAGGATGTTTCCAAACTAATTGACAATATGGGAAATAGTCCAACTTTCTTATAAACCCTTGCAAGGTTTCTCTTTTCACAACCTTCCGCATTGCCTACACTCGCGTGTGGCGAATTTTAAACGAGACACGTGGACAAGCAAATTGGGTGACGCGGAACACTTGTGGCCACACACGAGGCCAACACCTTTCTACGATACCGATCATATTGAACCTCCAATAATAAGTTGTTTCATTAAATCAAATATGTATGAGTACAATGGATTGGTGAAAAAATAACGTGCTTTATTTACAACAATTACATATTAAGTATTACAATCCAGGAAGATTTGATTACAGGGATGAAATGAGTACAACTTTGCTCACCCATAACTGAGGGGTGATGCTTACACCTCTTGATTGTCATTAAATTAGATTAAATTTCAAGATTTGTGTCTTAAATCAATTAAACCAAACTAATCTAACAGCCATTAATGGGATGGTGAGCATCACCCTCATTTAGGGTGAGCAAATTGCACTCGGATGAAATAGGAGGGAATTGATGATGCTGCAAATCAGAGTCGGATTTAGAGGACTGAGGAGATCTCGGTCTATCATAAGGTAATTGGTGTTGGAACAAATTACGACATTGTCGTCAAGCTCTATCTTCAAAACGTCTACTTGGTTTCACCTGAGAGGTACTATTTGGTGGGGTGAAACAATCGCGGTCGGAAGTTTACATGTGACTTGAAGGTTCTTTGGCCAACTACACTGATGGACAACGCTCCAATGTAATGGACAGTTTTAGGAGTATCAAGTGCAATTCCGATTTCCATTTTTTCTTCTGAGAATCCGAGCTTTCGCCTTATTTTCATGCCCTTAATAATTAGTCGAAGGTTGAGATAGCTAATAGACGAAGGGACAGAGAGTTACCGATAACTGGAAGAGATTAACATGCATAAATGATAAAATATATGCATTCAAGTAATATTGAGTTTGATTGCTGATTTACATATTGGATTTGATATTTAGTTATTAAATGAAATCGATTTAATTGATAATTTTTAATATTTCTTTCATTTATGTTAAATTTATGCAAAAAGCCACATACATCGGCTGATTATTTTACCAAAAAAAAAATAAAGAGACATAATTTTCACATTTTTTTTCACATTCTTACCCACCTTTTATTTTCTTTTGATTTGTTCAATCTAATGGCAAGATAAAATGTGGGATGTATAGAAATCATTTCTCCCTAAAGAAACGGAGTGTAGCCAAATTAGAAGCTGACATGTGCTCCTATTAAGTACTCTAGTTTGAATCTCTTTATAATTTAAAATTAGATTAGAATTAAACCATTGTACGTGCTTTTGAAGTGTTCTTATATACTAGTAGATTTCTAAAAGAATAGTAAGTAATACAAACCAAACATGACATGACTCTATAATCAGACATGCGTACACAATGGGCCTACAACAAAACTGGGAGACAAATTAAAAAGTTAATTAATATCAAATTCAATTTCCATGGAGAAATCAATGGTTTTGCTCTATAGGATCTTCTTGGAATATCTCATGGCATCTTTGAGTGTTCCTCAATCCTTCCAACTCTGTCGATACGTCTTTCATACTAGGCCTCTTTGTCCCATTCAACCTCAAACACCTTTTGGCAAGGTCTGCGATCCTGCGAATTCGCTCCTCGTCTGCATCTCCAGCCACTTGAGGATCAAATCTGAACAGAAGTTTATTTTCCCTTGTCAATGAAATGAAATATGCAACCAGGTTTTCTCCTTCATCTTTCGCAAAAGAATATGGGGTTTTGTCCGGTTAGTATCTCCACGGGGTAACTCCAAAGCTATAGGTATCCGCTTTTGTCTGTGAATTTACTAGATTGGAAATACTCTGGATCCATGTACCCAAAGTCCCTGTACTTGTATTGGTTAAGTGAGTTGTCAAGGGGAACTATTTCGAAGTCCCAAAGTCGGATACTTTAGCACTGTAGTTATGGTCTAGAAGTATGTTAGACGACTTGATATCTCTATGAAAGATGGGGATTGAAGCTGCTGAGTGCATATACGCTACTGCTCCGGCAACTTCTGTGATCCTAAAGCGGCTTTCCACAGTGATGATTCGGTGGACTCTTTCTTCTGCTGGATATGATGGAGAGTGTTCCATTAGAAAATATACTATTATACTAGCAATGGAACCTCAGTCTCCAAGCAACAACCGCCTTGAGATCCGGGTCCACGTGGCTATACGGGTCGGGGTGTGTCAAATTTGGCTTTGTAAGTAATAATACTTAATAGCCGTGATTTAAACGAAGATGATCAAACAACTATTCTCAATTCTTGGCTCGTTGAAACGGAATTTAATTTACCACGACTCCAATTCCTACTGAGAAAGGGATTCCTATTTGTTTTCACCAGCTAACAAGAATAAAGCTTTACAGATTTGTGCTCCAGTGTCCGATTTAGGTACATGACTAAGTTGTTTTGAAGAAAACATCATTGTAAATCAAACTCATAGCGTTGTGACATATGGGCTTTTTGGGCCAACTTCCATTATTGAAAGTGTTTTTTTACATAAGGATTTTAAGTTTTAAGGACATTTTTGGTACTTTGTTAATTGTTTAATTTTAATCCAATTTCGACTCCTACGGCTCTAGGTTAAGAGGCACTATACACGGTTGTTTAGGCGTTAGGTTTGATAGGGTTGTTATCTATTCGACTATCATTTGACAAAATAAATAAATATAAAAAAATCCTTTGACTCCATATTTCTTTTCTAGTCGAGTCGAGGACTCCATATTTCTTGTTTATCTAGAATTATCGTTGATTAATCTACTCTAGATCATCTCATTCTCTCATAGCCCTTGCTAATCTTATCAGCATATATATATTTGGGTTATCAAACATGGCCCTTGTTGGATTCTTCATCTCCCTCTTATCATTGGCCTTTCGATTGTCCTGTTAGTCTCCGACCCGATATCTCTTACCCTAACGTAACAAGTGCCTCGCTCTCGATATTTCCCTTCAAAACCCTAACCGCCATTATCGCATCTATTACGATGACATTAAAGTCACGGCTTCTTACAACAATCTGAATTTTGGTAGGGCGAATTTGAACTCCTTTTACCAAGGGATCAAGAATACAACTCTTTTGACACTGTCATTCAAAGGGCAACAGGATGTTTCCAAACTAATTGACAATATGGGAAATAGTCCAACTTTCTTATAAACCCTTGCAAGGTTTCTCTTTTAACAACCTTCACATGCCCCCTCACGTGTGGCGAATTTTTAAGCCAAACACGTGGACAACAAGAATTGGGTGACGTGGAACACTTGTGGCCACACACGTAGGCCAACCTGCTCTGATACCGATCATATTGAACCTCAATAATAAGGACTGTTTCATTAAATCAAACATATACTCAATAATAAGGATTGTTTCATTAAATCAAATATGTATGAGTACAATGGATTGGTGAAAATGTAAACGTGCTGTACAACAATTACATATTAAGTAATACAATCAGGAAGATTTGATTACAGGGATGAAATGAGTACAACTTTGCTCACCCCATAACTGAGGGTGATGCTTACACCTCTTGATTGTCGTTAAATTAGATTAAATTTTAAGATTTGTGTCTTAAATCAATTAAACCAAACTAATCTAACAGCAATTAATGGGGGGATGGTGAGCATCACTCTCATTTTAGGGGGTGAGCAAATTGCACTCGAGATGAAATAGGAGGGAATTGATGATGCTGCAAATCAGAGTCGGATTTAGAGGACTGAGGAGATCTCGGTCTATCATAAAGGTGGTGGTGTTGGAACAAATTACGACATTGTCGTCAAGCTCTATCTTCAAAACGTCTACTTGGTTTCACCTGAGAGTACTATTTGGTGGGGGGTGAAACAATCGCGGTCGGAGAGTTTACATGTGACTTGAAGGTTCCTTTGGCCAACTACACTGATGGACAACGCTCCAATGTAATGGACAGTTTTAGGAGTATCAAGTGCAATTCCGATTTCCATTTTTTCTTCTGAGAATCCGAGCTTTCGCCTTATTTTCATGCCCTTAATAATTAGTCGAAGAGTTGAGATAGCTAATAGACGAAGGGACAGAGAGTTACCGATAACTGGAAGAGATTAACTTGCATAAATGATAAAATATGAATTCAAGTAATATTGAGTTTGATTGCTGATTTTACATATTGGATTTGATGTTGGATTATTAAATGAAATCGATTTAATTGATAATTTTTTAATATTTCTTTCATTTATGTTAAATTTATGCAAAAGCCACATACATCGGCTGATTATTTTACCAAAAAAATAAAGAGACATAATTTTTCACACTTTTTTTCACATTCTATACACCCACCTTTTATTTTCTTTTGATTTGTTCAATCTAATGGCAAGATAAAATGTGGGATGTATAGAAATCATTTCTCCTAAAGAAAACCTTGGAGTGTAGCCAAATTGGCTAGAGCATGTGCTCCTATTAAGTACTCTAGTTTGAATCTCCTCTTTATAATTTAAAGTAGATTAGAATTCATCGCTGTACATTCTTTTGAAGTGTTACCTATACTAGTAGATTTCTAAAAGAATAGTAAGTAATACAAACCAAACATGACATGACTCTATAATCAGACGTAACGTACACAATGGGCCTACAACAAAACTGGGGAGGCAAATTAAAAAGTTAGTGTATCAAATTCAATTTCCATGGAGAAATCAATGGTTTGCTCTATAGGATCTTCTTGGAATATCTCATGGCATCTTTGAGTGTTCCTCAATCCTTCCAACTCTGTCGATACCTCTTTCATTCTAGGCCTCTTTGTCCCATTCAACCTCAAACACCTTTTGGCAAGGTCTGCGATCCTGCGAATTCGCTCCTCGTCTGCATCTCCAGCCACTTGAGGATCCAAAATCTGAACAAGTTTATTTTCCCTTGTCAATGAAATGAAATATGCAACCAGGTTTTCTCCTTCATCTTTCGCAAAAGAATATGGGGTTTGTCCGGTTAGTATCTCCACGAGGGTAACTCCAAAGCTATAGGTATCGCTTTTGTCTGTGAATTTACTAGATTGGAAGTACTCTGGATCCATGTACCCAAAAGTCCCCTGTACTTGTGTGGTTAAGTGAGTTTTGTCAAGGGGAACTGATTTCGAAGTCCCAAAGTCGGATACTTTAGCACTGTAGTTATGGTCTAGAAGTATGTTAGACGACTTGATATCTCTATGAAAGATGGGGATTGAAGCTGCTGAGTGCATATACGCTACTGCTCCGGCAACTTCACAAGCGATCCTAAAGCGGCTTTCCCACGAAAGTGATGATTCGGTGGACTCTTTCTTCTGCTGGATATGATGGGAGAGTGTTCCATTAGAAATATACTCGTATACTAGCAATGGAACCTCAGTCTCCAAGCAACAACCAAGCAATTTCACAATGTTTCGATGATTGATTTGAGTTAGAATGACAACTTCATTGATGAATTGCTCAATCTGATTTTTGTCTATCGCTCTCGACCTTTTAACCGCTACTATGGTGCCGTCAGGTAACATCCCTTTATAAACTGTGCCATAGCCTCCTTCCCCTAGAAACCGGCTCTCATTGTAGTTATCTGTTGCTCTTTCCAGCTCCTCTGCAGTAAATAGTTTTGCATTACTACTACTTCCATAAGATGAGAAGTTTTCTCGCAACAAGAAGCCCCCATTTTGCTTGAAAAATTTCTCCTTACGGATTTTGGTTCTCCTTCTCTTTAGGCATTGATATAAGTTGTAGCATGAAAGGAACACGCATATGAATGCAAACCCAATGCCAACACCTGTCAAGTAAATTAGTCAACAAAGACAAACCAATTAGTAAATGTCATTTTGAAAATTCAAATACCACATAGTTGTTGAAGAATGTAAAGTCCGACATTTGAAACCTACCTAAACCTGACAAAATAAAATATGATATATAATGAATAATTTTACTACTAATTACATCGATGCACTTTTGTACCCTACACCTGCCTCTAGACTGTGTAAGACATAGAGGATAGATATATATACCTAGTAGTGTGACCAACTTCACCGGAAACTTTTTGCGGTTGCGAATGCAATCGACATATTCTAGGATCCTCCTATTACCATCAGAAGTAGGGCATTTCTTGCTTTTGAGTGGAACAAGAACAGTTGTATTAGGGTCGATAATGCTGTCCCGTGACAACAAATTTGCCCCCAGTACACTTTGTGTGTTGACCCCAAACATCTCTCCGATTGTTGCAATTGTATCGTTCTTGGCTACTATATATGTCAGCAGGGATGTAATCCCATCTGCAGTTTGATTTTCGCTCGGACAAGAGCATCTCACCGGAACTGCTAATACCGCGCGCACAGGAATATTTTCAGGGTCGTAATAGTTCTGACCTATCAGAGACTGACATGTAGTCAGGCCTTGGAAAGTGTCGCTGGCCATCTTAAAATAGGTGTCGTCTTTTGTTACGGTGTAAGGCGAGAAGTGCTGGAAGATATTGCCTGAACATGAGCAAGAAACTGGAACTACAACCAACCTGTTGCTTGGAATCTTGTCACTTGCTGAAACTTTGTTAACTGAGGCAATCTTTGAGGCTTCTGAGTCGAGGAGAGAGGCGATGCTGATGGCGGTGTCGTGGGGCGGCTGCGATCTGAACGTGACGAAGGACTCGCAAGACTTCACACTAGCATCACAGAGGTACCCTTTCGATATGGCAGGGTTACTAGAGCAGTTGAACTGTGTGCGGTTGAGGTATGCCTGCTGAGTGTGTGCTGGTTGATAAAATAGGGACATACACAAGCAGGCATAGAGGATATTGTAGAACGAAAATAGCTCCATTGTGGATTAATGGAGTTTTAGTTTTTCTTTCGGAACTAAGCAAGCTACCTTAGCATTTCATAATTCATACTAAACTCTTTGATCCTTTTCTAAATTAACAGAATGGAGATTAGACTGGAATGAATTTCCTATTGATTTCCAAATTTTTAAAGTCAGGAATACTTTTAAAAGTCAACAATATTATCATGAAGAAAAATGATCTAGTCAGAATTGTCAGCTTGAAGATTTGAAAGGGATTGTTAGGTCTCTTTCTTGGGATGGTGGTATGCGTGGAGTCATATAAAAATCTTACGCAAATTCTAGAGACTTGCTTGCACGACTTTAATTAATTATCACATGACAGGTGGGTTAGTGTATGGTCAAATTGGTTTAGAGCACGGCAATGAACTTAATATTTGGATAATTTTTTAAATTTCTTTCTTTGCTCTTTTGTTTTTTATTTGCTTACCACCTATATAGTGAGTAGTCGACCTGGCAAACATCTGTTTGCCGATTGAGACCAATGTCGACTGCATTAGAGTGAGTAAGGTATGACTTTAGTAGGGAACAACATTAACTTCATTCTACCCATGTGTCATGGGTTCGAAACATCTCTTTTTCTAAAGTGATTGTAATAGTTTCGAACTCTTCCTCCTCTCATTAATAATAGTAATTACTTTTTAAAGTACCATATATTCTTAAAAAGGTGAGAAGTATGTTCTGGACTTTAATTACACATTGCTAGGACACAGATTAGAAATTAAAAAAATATCAGGCTAATCGTTGCCTTGTATAGTTGTATTTAATCAATTTTACAGAAGAATCCAAGAGAAAAATTGAATTGTAGGTAAAAATAAATTTATCCTCACCGACCGTCTTCTCAGCCTGATGGTTAATTATGTGCGCTTAGTAAAAATATAATGACTAAAATGGATTTCGGAATCTCATTAGGAACCACTTGCTTTGATGATTTGATCTCTATTTATTCCATATGCAAGCAGAAATGTTTCATAATCTCACAAAGAAATCAGATAATGATGTAATGACTACAAAGTCTAGTTATTCTGCCTTAGAAGCCAGACAAAGGATAAGGAGAGTTTTTTAAACGCAACGCAAAATTTAAAAATTTGGGAATCAAGGAAATAAATTCTAGCTATAACTACTCAATTTTGTGTTGATGTGTAATGACTAGACTATAGGAGATTAATAATCTTTGTCGAGCTATATATGCGAGTAACAAAACTACCACAGAGTGACCCAGTGGTTGGAGCGAATTTCAGATCCGTATTTCACATGGCTTATTTTGGGTTTGATTTTTGGCTCTAGTGAATCACACGATAGTGGCCCAGAGAGGCTGAAATGCCTCTCTGAGTATTCCCAACTCCAAAAAGGTGGACTTTTGTGACTTGGCCACTATTTGGTCTCCTTTTTTAAAAAATAAAAAATATATGCAAGTAAAAACACCAACGCCATTGTAAAATCAATTTATACAAAGTAATAGAGGGTGTCGAGTGATAAAAAAAAAAAAAATTTAAAGGCTTAGTTTCAAGAAATGAATCAATTTTAGGGAAAAATTTTGGGTGATACAAACCATTCAATGATCCAGCCATTGACTGGTCCCAAATTAATTTGCGTTGGGGCCCAAATGAATCTTGAACTATTCAATGGTCAAACCATTGAATGGTACGTACCAACATATAAACATTAACGAACTAGGGACTTGTGTTTTTCTTAAACATAAGTGTATTAAAAGTGAAAACTTTCAGTTTTAACATGTACCCTGATTCTTGCACCTAAGGTTTCGAATTCATGAATTCCCCTTATCAATTGTGTGAAAAAATCAAAAACATGTGTCACCAGCTTACACCACCCTGTTAATTGTATAGTTTCAACTTCTATCTTTATTTTAGAGTACTTTACAAGTTTAGAAACAAGAATAAATGGAAATGTTCATGGTAATCACAGAGTTGCAGAATCATGAATTTAGAGAGAGTGAATATTATTATTGAAGAAGAAGAAGTTAATTAGAGAGAGAATGAGATTGGTACTAACCACCCAATCCAATATTGCCACATGGCATTATACAGTCATTACTCTCCCTCAATCTCAGTTAGAGAAACCGAGACTGAGATTGGTACAATGTCTTACAAAAACAGGGCTATGAATATCTGCAACTTGATCATCAGAGGGTATATAGTGCACTAGCAAATCACCTTTTTGAACCCTCTCACGGATAAAGTGGTAATCTGCATCCATATGCTTAATCCGAGAGTAAAAAATAGGATTTGAGCTCAAAGCTATGGCAAATAGATTATCCCAATGGAGAATGGGTGGTTGCGGTATCTGTTGATGCAAATCCTTCAATAACATTGTAAGCCAAGAGACATCTGCAACACAGTGAGCCAAAGCCTCATACTCTGCCTCTGTAGAACTCCGAGAGACTGATGCTTTTGAGATTGCCATGAAATGGGGTTGGTTCCTAAACAAACCACATAGCCATAAATGGATCTCCTTGTGTCGATCCTGCTGTCCAATCCGAATCAGAAAAGGCAGTAACTATAGTGCCAGGGTGAGATGAATAATGCAAACCACAAGTCAATGTACCCTGCAGATACCTAAGAATTCTTTTGACCAAATGACAATGAAGATCTGTAGGATAAATTGGCAGACCATGTTGACTGAATAGGCAATATCTGGTCTGATACCATCATAACAGAGTTGCAGAATCATTAATTTAGAGAGAGAAAGTGAATATCGAAGAAGTTAGAGAGAGAAAGAGAAATGGAAACAGATGAAATGATGCTTCTGATTTTATTAACCAACATTTTAGTATTTATAGAGGTTAGAGAGAGAAAGAGAAATGGAAATTGAAATGATGCTTCTGATTTCATTAACCAACATTTTAGTATTTATAACTCACATTCTTATGCTTACATGGCACTAACCACCCAATCCAATATTGTCACATGGCATTATGGTCATTACATGGGAATACTTTTTTGACATTTGTTTATTTTCCTTATTGATACCTATTTTCGTTATTGTCATCAAGTACATAATATTGGTCCATCAGATAACGAGATTAACACAACTAATGCCAAACAGTAAAAAAGAAAACAAACATGAAAACTTGTAAAATTAGCAAATGCAAGAAGATGCGTGTTGTGTGTTCCAAAAAAAAAAAGGACACGCGTTACGTGATATAGATAAGAATTCCAAAACCTAGCCCTAACCTAACACTCATTTAACAACCCTTCATCCCAACTACAAAATGACTCAACATTGATAATTAAGTATTTGTGCACAAACGAAACTCTTCTAGCTAGCTAGTGTGCAATTGGGAAGTACTTTAGATGCCAGTTGGGAAGTAGATGGTAGATTCATAAATCCTAGATGAAGGTGAAGATGATGTTGATGAAGAAAACCTTATGATTCTTATTGTTTACACTTAAAATTGTCATGTTTACCCCTATTTTGGTCTAAAGCCAAATTATGGCATTATGTGGGGGTTATTGTGAAATTAGGCCAAACTCACACCAAGATATTTTGGGTATCTGCAAGTGGATAGTTAATTAATGTTATCTATCTTTGTGCAAGTGGAATTAGGTTGGGGTACGTGCATCAAGTTGGGTTGCTTTCACATTGGTTTTGCTCTCTATATATTAGAAGCAAAGGCAGAGAGCTGGGGACACTCAAACCAATCAAAAACAGAACTCACACGTTTAGAAAGAAACCTCTGAGGAAATCCCTCAAAGCCTTTCTCAGATACAGACTTCGTCTCTATCTGCTGCTTTCTCATTCGCACTACTTGTGTAGCCCGCGACTTCGAGAAGCCAAAGACCAGCAACCTAGGATCATATATCCTAACTCCCCAGAGGAGTAGTGAATTTAGCTCTGCTATCCAGCCAAACCGGTGATAGTATCGATTGAGAATCTTAGGCAAGAGAGTCTTTGATCATCTCCCTTAAGGAACTAGCCTTAAAACCATCCCGATAGAATAGAAAATTATCCCGATGGAACAAAAACCAACCCGATGGACGTTTGTTCAGTCTGTGATGAACTTAAAATGTAATAACATTGATCTTTTTACTTAAAGTCTTTCGTTATCAGCTCTTACTTACCGCTTTTACTTATAAGTTTTTACTTTCAAGCACTTCAATTACAGTATTTAATTACAGTATTTACATTCTGTCTTTAATTATCGTCTTTACCTTTATGTATGCGCGAGCGTGGGGCATTTTGGTTATAACCAGTTTATAACAAAATCCTATCTCAAGCAATCTCTGGTATAAACATCGAGAGAGAATAAAGTCCTTAACAAGCAAGGCAATAAAAAGAACCTAACTGCACTTATCTAATTAAGTCGCCCAATCCGATGAACGGAAGTTATATTACTTGTGGCGCAAGTACTTAATACATATTACATCTTTCTATTGGCAGAAGCCAATAGTGGCACGCCTGACAACAACCATACAACAGAAGGTCTCACGAGCATCCCTCCGAAGGGATAGGAGTGAAGCCTGTTGGAGCAGAAACGCCAATAGAAAGGCTCGGACCAGCGGACGGGCCGACCCGTGTGCTCCTAGCCTGCTCCCTGCGAAAGGCTCGTGAACACTTATGTATTGGATATGTAATTAATTACTTAGTTTGTATAGCACAAATTGTTACCTTATATATTTCTCCTTATGGAGAAGAATTAATACATCGCTCATAATTTCCCATAAATTTTTTACCATATAAATTAATATAAAATACACTAAATTCACTAAATTCCCATATATTTATATATTTTTTACTATATAAATCTAAATCCACTAAAGTCCCTTGGTTATATATGATCATATTCAATAAAAGGATCTCGAGTCTCTACATTTAGGATTTGTGCATTTATCCTCATTTCGCTAAATCTCTACCATTATAATAATTGAACAATTTAGAACATGACACATCATCTATAATTAAGTTGAATTTTAACTATCAATCAAAAAAGAAAATAATATTCCTAAAGGACTCATGCCATCAGTTTGAGCGTCCCTCTTTCTTTCCTGTTCACGTCTGTCTTTCTCCTTTATATTGCTTCCGTCTCCTTTCTTTGTGGTTCAATGAAAATTCCCCATGATTGAAAGAATCTTTAAATCCAATTAAGAATAGAATTTTCTTTGTGATTATTTTCTCTTCTTTGATCCCAGTAGTTAGTCTCCTTCAGTTTCCCCAATCAACAAAAACCCTCTTCCTTTTATTTATTTTTTTGAAGTATAATTTGAGGTCAACAGGATATACTAATGTAATTAACCTATCCTTCAATACAAAATGATTCAAATTCTCAACCAAAGTTTCAAGCTCATGAAGCTTGTTTGCCTCCATAAAAATACCTAGAAATAAAAACAAAACCTAAAAGGTAACATGACTAAAATCAACAATAGAAAGTTTTAAAACCCTTTTTCAATGACCAAAATTTCTGTAGCCATGGGCGGTTTTCCATTGAGTCACAAGAAAAAAGAGTAGATGAAGGCGCACAAACTGAAAAATTGAGTAAGACACACAAATTGATGAAGAGTCGTAAACCCTAACGTCAAATAGAGTTAACGTAAGTTTGGATTCTTTTTAGAGACTTTAAAACTTAATTGTAGTTAAAAGGGTTCTTTAGAGATAGACCGTTACAATTTTTATTTCCTAGACAAAAACCCACCTATATTTAAACATCCAATTAAAACCCAAAATTCAAATCCATTGACATGTAGACAAAGAAATAACCTATTATTGCAAACTATTTACAACCTATGCCACAACACCCTAATCATGTCAATAAACTTTAATAACTACAATAATGATGAAATCCTAAATTTCATCTAGTTTCTTTCCTTTTTTTTTTGGCAAGCATTTAAAATTCAACTCATAGGTGCATTATACTTTATAATTGTTTTAGTTAACACTTGTTCAAAATTTCATTTTTATAGGCTACAATTGAAACAATGTACATATATATTCTCCTTATAACAAATATATTAATGTATAAATATATTTCCTTATAAAAAATATAAATATATTTCAAGTAGTTACACTTTAATCTTTGTAAAAATAATTTACCTATGTTTTTTTTGAACAAATGACATATGACATCCTTTCTCTTGAACCAAATGACATCCTTTATTTTCAAGTAGATACTTTAATCTACATAAAATAATTTACCCATATCTATATTAGAATATAGGTGAATTAAATCTTGAACCAAATTACATCCTTTACGTTGTAGGTAAATTATTTTGCATATATTATTACATACATTAGACACATTTTATTGTTATTATATATGTGTGGTAGGTAAATTATTTTGCATATATTATTACATACATTAGGCACATTTTGTTGTTTACAAAAATAATTTACCTATATTGTTTACAAAAATATAATTTACCTTTATTTATATATAACATATAGGTAAATTAATTTTGAAAAAAAATAACATTTTGGTAATGCTCACATATTTTGAAAATGGAAAAACTAAACCGAAAAATTCCTAATTTATGCATATTTGAAAAGCAACTAAGTAATTCAAAAAAGAAAAAAAGAAAACGAATTAAAACCCTAATACCATATCATTTTGTTATTAATATGCAATGAAACCATGACATTAAATTTTGTTTTTAATAATTAATCCGAAAGAAGTTATTATTAGGGGTATTTTAGGTATCTAAAAATACAAAATTATGTAAAGTCAAACTTAATTAAGAAAATTGCTGAGTTGGAGCCTAGTCATTGGGTTTTTGTTAGGAAAATATACTATGGTGGGTTTTAGTTAAAGAAAACTTAATTTCAAGGGGTAAAGTCACATTTTCAGTAGTTAAAATAAACTTAATTATAGGTGATGTGTCATATCCAAAATCGTTGGATTATTATAATGGTAGAGATTTAGCGAAATGCGGGTAAATCCAGAAAGCCTAAATGTAGAGACTCGAGATCCTAAATAAAAAGTCTAAGCTTCAAATTCTTTAGGAAAGTTGTTTTACTAAAATTTATACATTTTGTTTGATGAAAAAAATATACTTTTTAAAATGAAAGAAATGATAACTTCCACAATGCGTAAGTAAAATTAGAAACTTTTACGTACATATGACCATGCACATAGTCACGCCCTCTTGATATTCTTTCGCTAATCCTTCCAATTTTCTAAATTTGTTTAGATTGATACTTTTTTTTACAATGTAAGTATTCAAAAGAAGTTGTAGTTGTATATGTACTTTGTTATTTCTTTTGAGTTGCAGCTTCTTTATTCATTTTTTTATCAGGTAGTTTCTTTACTTTCAATCATGTCCCTTTCCGTAATTTTGATAAAGGTTAAATTCTAATTATATATATTATTAAAAAAAAGTCTCTGGGAAATAATGTTGGGTAGTACCCATTGTAAAAATGAAAAATGAGGTTGGTGAGTACTCACTAGGAATAGTGCTAGTAGGCTTGCCAAACAGTCCCCATTGTTTACTTCTCCAACCTTCTCTATAAATTGATCTTGCATTGAGTGGTTTGTGCACAGTGAAAATTGTGTTTTGGGGGTTCTATCAGGGTATTTTATCTTCCAATATAGGAGATGGTAATTGGGATGTGTGGGGTAGCTCCGCAAACCCTAGATGATGATGAAGATGAAGATGAAGACGATGTTGATGATTTTGAACATTCTCAACCATTAATCGGATTGATGATTTACCAGAATTTAGGTATATATTTAACCCTAAACAGCCTTTTCAGTTTGACATGTCTCTCTTGTTTGTATCTTGCGGTTTTCAGTCTATGATTATATATCTATTAGCAAATAACCGATTAACTGTTAATTGATCTTCATGCTATATCTCTAACGAGGTTTTGTTGATTAATTTTGCTGCAAATAATTAATCTACAACATGTTTTCTGATTCTTTTCAGTGTTCACATTTTGGCTTGAAGTTGCAGTTGGTATCCACATCTCCCATGGTGAGGGAATCGATGATCCAATCCACAGTACCGTAACTTTACGCAAAGTTTCGCAGGGGTTGAGCCTGGACAAGGACAAGAGTGACAGGCCAGCGAAACCGTCCGCAGCACCAATTGGAAGAAACAGTTCTTTGAATACCTCACCACCGATATCGAAAGACACAAGATAAATGTTGCATCCTAGTCCTTCAGCATTATCCAATATGCTACTCCATGAGTAAATGCATATCCAGAACACCATAGCATGGACTTTATTGGAGCAGGAGCTGCACCAATTTCCAACAGTTTGTGCTCAAACTGAAAACCTTCACTTCAATATGCCTTGCTTCTCCCAAACAAATAAAACCATCCTTACCACCTTATAGTCATTCAGCCCCCGCCGGAACCCGAATGAAAGAGTACTGACATATGCCGAATTGGGCTCGCACGAAATGGTGGTCGCTGGAAGGATCACATGAAAAAGTTCACATAATTTTGTATATGAAACTAAGTCAACAAATAAGGCTATAGAGAGGACCTCACTGCTACTAACTAGTTCCTTGCTTGTTTATCTCTAATTTTGAGAATTTTCTTATGTATTTATCTCAATCTCTATGGTATTTTTTTTATATACTTGTATGTAATCACATGATAAATGAAAAAAAAAAAATGGTATTCCCAGGTCTATTTTTCTTTTGTTTATCAGCAGATGTCTCTCAATGTGAAGCTTTGACCAAAACATAAATTCATATAAAAACTCAATAAAAAGTTGACATGTTCTACTAAGTTGTGATATCACTAATTATGTAAAAAAAATAAAAATTAAAGGTTTGGTTTTAAGAAATGAATCAATTTAGTTGAAAACATATAAACATCGACGAAGTGAGGACTTGTGTTATCCCTGAACCTACATGTATTGAAAATTTTCAATTTTAACATATACCATGCACGTAAAGTTTTGTTTCCTAAGCTTACACCGCTTAATTAAATAGTACCAACTTCTATCTTATAATATTTACAAGTTTAGAAACAAGAATAAATAGAAATGTTCTAATACTTTTTGACATTTATTTATTTACCTTATGATCCATATTTTCCTTTGTAATGGTCATCAAGTACATTGTATTAGTCCACCAAATAGCAAGATTAACACAACTAACTTACCAAACATTAAAAAACCAAAAAAGGAAAATAAGAAAAGGAAACAAACAGGAAAACTTGCAAAATTAACAGATCCATGAAGATGCAAGTTGTGTGTCCCAAAAAACAATCATAGACATACGTGGTATAGATAAGAATTCCAAAACCTAGCCCTAACCCTAACCACTATTCTTTAACAAACCCTCCACCTTGACTACAAAATGGCCCAAAACTAACTGATAGATCAATGTGCACAAACGATACTCTTTTGGTGTGTAATTGGGAAGTACATTAGATGGCAGTTGGGAAGTGGATGGTAATTTCATAAAATCTAGATGAAGGTGAATATAATGTTCATGTGAAGAAAAAATTATGGTTCTAAGTATCGGATGTGTGATGAATTACTTAGTTTGTATAACACACTTTGTTACCTTATATATTATAAAGATAATTACTTAGTTTGCATAGCACACTTTTGTTACCTTATATATTATAAGGAGAATAATACATCGCTCATAATTTTTCATATATTCTTTTACCATATAAATTAATATAAAAGAACTCTGTAGAATCTATATAAATCTAAATCCACTAAACTTCCTTGGTTAAATATGATCATCTTAAATAATACAAACTCTAAGATTCAAATGATTAGGAAAGTTGTTTCACTAAAATATAATTTTTGAATGAAAGAAAAGATAACTTGTGCGGCGCGTAAGTAAAACGAAAAGCTTTTAGTCACACCTTTCTAATATTCTTTCGATAACTCTTCCAATTTTCTCTTCTTATGAATACTTATTAATAAAATGTATCAATTTAAACAAATTTTTTTATGACTTGAACAAATTTTTTTGAGTTGCTGTTTCTTTATTTTTTTATCATATATATAGTTTTCTGTTTTATAGAGAATATATGTCCCTTTTCGTAATTTAAGAGAAAAGTTTAATTGTAATTATGGATAAATAAGGTTGGTGAACTTGTAAAAATAGTAAAAAAATTTTGACAAAAAAAAGAAGAAACCTTGTAAAAAGAGATAAATAAGTTGGTGAATACTGAGTAGGAATAGCGCTAGCACACTTGCCAAACAGTAACCATTGTTTTACTTCTCCAACCCTCTATCCTCTCTATAAAATTGATCCAGTATTGAGTGGTTTGAACACATTAAAAGTAATTGTGTTTTGGGGGTTCTATTAGGGGATTTTTCTTCTCATAATTAATTGGGATGTGTGGGGTAGCTAGAAACCCTAGATCTGGATGAAGGCGAAGACGATTTGATGATCTTGATGGTTCTCAACCACCAATCGCATTGATGATTTACCAGAATTAGGTATATATTTAACTCTAATCAGTCATTTCTGTTTGACAATTGATTGGAAAATTGTATATCTCTCTTGTTTGACATCTTGTTTGTATCTTGCGGTTTTTAGTCTAGAAATTAATCTAATAGCAAATAATTCATTATTATTTGTTAATTGTTCTTCGTATATTCTATCTCTAATGGGGTTTTGTTAATTAATTTTGCTGCAAATAATTAATCTAGAACATGTTTTTCTAACTCTTTTGAGTGTCACATTTTGGCTTAAAGTTGCAGTAGGGATGTCCAACTTTCTTGGTATCCACAGCTCCCACGCCGAGGGCATCGACAAGCCGAGCCACAGTACAATATCATGTACTGACATTCTGTATAAACATGTCGCGTGGGTTGAGCCAGGAACGAAGTATGCATCAGAAAGAGTTTATGGCTGGAGAAGAAGATCGAACAAATAAGGCTATGGAGAGGACCTCACTGCTATACTAACTAGTTTCTAGCTTGTTTAATTATCTCTAATTTTGAGAATTTTCCTATGTATTTATCTCAATCTTGAGAATTCACTAAAGAAATTGCAACTTCATGGGTATTTTTTCAACACTAGTATGTAATCACATGATAAATGAAAAAACAAAAATTGGTGTTCCCAAGTCTATTGTTCTTTTGTTTATTTGCAAATGTCTCTCAATGTGGAGCTTTGACCAAAACATAGATTCATATAAAAACTCAATAAATAATAAATTTTATTTACTGCAGTGGCGGAAAACAATAATTCATATGTACCATTGTGCGCATTCGATCCCCACCAATTCTTTTTTTTCCTAACAACTAACTACCTAACCTACTAATGCTATTGCTCTACTAAAAAAAGAAAAGAAGTTCTATTTATTAAATTCTACAGAAATTTTTTTTTTAATTGCATAGAATTATGCCAAACACTATTATTAAAATTTATAAAATGCAATGAAGTTTAGAAAAGTCACTTGACTTCTTATAACAAAAAAGAAGCAGCATGAATTCTACAGCTCCATAGAATTTTAAAAGTTTATGATGGTTGTCTATAACTTTAAATATAAAACTCTTATATCAAATATATATAATTAATAGTCTTTATTTTCCAACTTTAAACCTTCAAATATTTTAGGAAAGTTCATTTGCATTTTTATACTAGCTAGAATTAAATTGTTTAAAGAAAAAAAAGATAACTTGTGCCGCGCGAGTAAATTGAAAGCCACTCATTTTAAAAAAAATGACCATGCATATGCCTAGTATGTGAAAATGTTATTCTCTTTAACTAAAGTATAATTTTCACTATTTCTTCTAATTTTCTATATTCGCTTTAATTGATACTATAGTTAGTAAAATATGAAACGAGTATAGTATGTGAAAAATATTTTTAAAACGTAAATTTAATTGATACTATAGTTTTCGACAACTTTGCTATAGAAAAACATTTTGAAAAGTTTGGCCATTTTTTTAAAGGTAAATTACAGTTTGCCCCCTCAAGTTTGTGCTTAATTACAACTTCATACAATGTCTTTAAAACTTCACAATCTTATACAAAAACTTACAATTTCATTGCAATGTCATACATCTGTCAACTTTTTCATCAATATTTTTGTTATCTACCTATGTGGCATTGTGGGGCCCACTTACCCACTTCCCTAGTGGACTAGCACGTCATGCAATACACAAATCAAACTAATTCCTTCAATTCAATCCACATTGGTAAGATTATTAATTTTTTTATATGCAAATTCATTCAAATCTTAATTAATTAAATTTGGGGCTCTATTTTTTCTGCAAAATTGCCCATAACAACAAAGTAATCCAACAAAATGGCGCAACAACTGCCGCCAATTAAACCGGTGCTCAAAAACTATCGAGCTACACCGAGACCCACATCAACAGGGCTGACCCGTATCCTGCCCACCACGCCGACAACATCTTCTACCTCCTTTCAGATCCTCGAACTCGATGTCATCCTGAAGTTCGACAGAACCCACATCGATGTCCAGGCGATGACGAGTGTTGTAGATAGAAACCCCTGTTGAATTGTAATCTTGTCTTGGCCCAAGACAATTGATCCGGCCCATACACAAAGAAAAATCCATGCACATGCTAGAAAATTCTAGCAAAGTTCAAGTTGGTGGAAGAGTCTAAAAGAATAGTGAGGTTTCCACCAACATGCAAGATTAGTATAGATAATTCTAGCTTAGGAAGTTAGTGGAATTATCTAGATAACTCTAGCATGATGTTTCCATACTTCTCCAAGGTTCCATCCATGCCTATAAAAGGAGAAGACATCTACACCATTTGAAATAACCAAGAGAGCAAGTAATAAGAAGTGAGAGTGTCAAGAAGCAACAAAGCTTCTAAGAGTGTTTGAGTGTTTCCTCTTGTACTAAGTTTGTGAGTGAATAAAAATCTTGTGTAATACTTTGAGTATTCTTTCTTCCTCTTGCCTATCAATTCCGCTGCATTACATTTTTCTTTGTGAGATAAACATCTCCAAAGTAGTGAAGCCTTTTTAAGCCCCAACAAAGTGGTACCAGAGCTATGACAGCCTTCCAAGTTCCAGTGCTCGACAACAACAACTTCGATAATTGGAGTATCAAAATGAAGGCTCTTTTGGGAGCACATGATGTTTGGGAAGTAGTGGAGAAAGGCTACACTGAGCCAGAAGATGAAGCTACTCTGTCCCAACCTCAGAAGGATAGTTTGAAAGATTCAAGAAAGAGAGATAAGAAGGCTCTCTACCTCATCTACCAAGCATTAGATGACAATGGCTCTGAGAAGGTCTCGAGTGCAACCTCCGCCAAGCAAGCATGGGAGAAGCTTCACACCTCTTACAAAGGAGCCGAACAAGTGAAAAAGGTTTGTCTTCAAGTATTAAGAGGTGAGTTCGAATCTCTACAAATGAAAGGGTCTGAATCAATCTCCGATTATTTCTCAAGAGTCTTAGCCGTTTCTAATCAATTAAAAAGAAACGGAGAAAAGTTAGAAGATGTTAGAATAATGGAGAAGATACTACGCTCGTTGGACCCCAAATTCGAGCACATTGTCGTGACAATTGAAGAAACCAAAAACTTGGAAGAAATTAGTATAGAGCAATTAATGGGTTCGCTACAAGCATATGAAGAGAAAAATAAGAAGAGGCAAGGGAATGATGAGCAGCTTCTCAAGACGCATGTTCAGCCAAAGAAGAAAGAAGAAAGCTTCAACAACGAGAGAAGCCAGTACGGAAGAAGTCGTGGCCGAGGTCGCGGACGTGGACATGGGCGTGGACGTGGTTGGAACTTCAACAACCATAGCAACTAAGAAAGAGGAGAAAGCTCAACAAAATATCGTGGGAGAGGACGCTTAAACTTGAGGCATAAAAAATCTCAAGTTTAATGCTATAATTGTCAAAAGTTCGGGCATTATGCTTGGGAATGTAGAGCTCCAAACAACAGACTTGATGATAAGGTCAATTATGTGAAAGAAAATAAAGAAGAGAATGGTGTTGTGCTACTAGCATGCAAGAACAATGATGGAGACCAAAAATATACATGGTACCTTGACACCAGCGCCAGCAACCACATGTGCGGAAGAAGAAGCGTGTTCGTAGAGCTCAATGAATCAGTGAGTGGCAACGTTTCCTTTGGAGACGAATCCAAAATACCCGTAAAAGGAAAAGGTAACATCCTTATTCCCCTGAAAAACAGCGGTCACCAATTAATTTCAAATGTCTACTACGTGCCCAATATGAAAAGCAACATTTTGAGTTTGGGTCAACTCTTAGAAAAAGGTTATGATTTTCATACGAAAAATTATATCCTTTTTCTTAGAGATGACAAAGGAAGATTAATTGCCAATGCAAAAATGTCAAGGAATAGGATGTTTCCCATGAACATTCAAAACGATGTTGCGAAGTGTCTCAAGATATGTTACAAAGACATATCCTGGCTTTGACATCTTCGTTTTGGGCATCTTAACTTTGGGGGATTGGAGTTATTATCTAAGAAGGAGATGGCGAGAGGCTTACCGTGCATCAGCCACCCTGATCAAGTTTGTGAAGGATGTTTACTTGGGAAACAGTTCAGGAAAAGCTTTCCAAAAGAGTCGACCACAAGAGCCCAAAAGCCACTCGAGCTCATTAACACTGATGTGTGCGGTCCGATAAAACCAAGCTCTTTGGGTAAAAATAATTATTTCCTTCTCTTCATTGATGATTTTTCAAGAAAAACCTGGGTTTATTTCTTGAAGCAGAAATCAGAAGTCTTTGGAGCGTTCAAGAAGTTCAAAGCCGCTGTAGAAAAGGAGAGTGGTTGCAAGATCAAAGCCATGAGATCTGATCGAGGAGGAGAATTCACTTCGAAGGAATGTCAAGAATTTTGTGAAGCAAATTGAATTCGTCGACCCTTGAAAATTCCAAGATCCCCTCAACAAAATGGTGTGGCAGAAAGAAAGAATCGAACCATCCTCGACATGGCTCGAAGTATGCTCAAAAGTAAGAGATTGCCTAAAGAGTTGTGGGCAGAAGCTGTAGCATGTGCAGTCTACCTATCCAATCGGTCTCCAACAAGAAGTGTGTGGGGAAAGACTCCGCAAGAAGCATGGAGTGGAAGAAAACCAGGTATCTCCCATCTAAGAGTTTTTGGAAGCATAGCCCATGTACATGTACCAGACGAGAGGAGAACCAAACTTAACGACAAAAGTGAGAAGTTCATCTTCATCGGCTATGACACAAATTCAAAAGGCTATAAGCTGTATAATCTGAACAATGGGAAGACGGTGATTAGTCGAGATGTGACGTTCGATGAAGAAGAAGAATGGGATTTTGGCCCTCATGCAAGTGATCTCAGTTTCTTTCCTCAGTTTGAAGAAGAGAATGAACAAGGGATGATGAAGCAAGCAAGAGAAATTCAACAAGAATCCACTACTCCACCTGCTTCACCAACATCTACCAATCATGGCAATTTACCAGCATCGACATCGTCAATTGGGAGTCTAAATGAAAGAGAAGTACCACGCACAAGAAGTATACGAGATCTCTATGAGGTAGCTGAAAGACTTGATAATCCTACATTTTTCTGTCTTTTTGTTGATTGTGAACCAGTTGACTTCCAAGAAGCAGTGCAAGATACTAAGTGGAGGAAAGCAATGGATGAAGAAATCGAAGCAATCCAGAAAAATGATACATGGGAACTTGCTATTCTTCCGGAAGGACACAAAGCCATCGGAGTCAAGTGGGTGTACAAGACAAAGAAAAATGCCAACGGAGAGGTCGAAAGATACAAGGCGAGACTAGTGGCGAAGGGCTATAGTCAAAGAGCTGGAATCAACTACGATGAGGTATTTGCACCAGTTGGTCGGTTGGAAACTATACAATTTCTAATTTCTTTGGCAGCTCAAAACAAATGGAAGATTCAACAAATGGATGTGAGGTCCGTTTTCTTAAATGGAGTCCTTGAGGAAGAAGTCTACATTCAGCAGCCATCAGGCTATGAACTCAAAGGGCATGAAGACAAAGTTCTAAAGCTAAAGAAAGCCCTCTATGGGTTAAAACAAGCACCAAGAGCATGGAATAGTCGCATCGACATGTACTTCCAAGAGAACAACTTCATCAAGTGCCCTCATGAACATGCTCTCTACGTCAAAGTCAAGGATGTATATATTTTGATTGTGTGCTTATATGTGGATGATCTAATCTTCACCGGAAGTAATCCAAGCATGTTTGAAGAGTTCAAGATAGTGATGACCAAAGAATTCAAGATGACGGACATCGGGCTAATGGCATACTACCTAGGCATCGAAGTAAAGCAGAATGAAGAAGGCATTTTCATCTCCCAAGAAAGCTACAAAAAGAAGATACTGAAAAAGTTCAAAATGGACAACTGCAAGCCCATAAGCACGCCAGTGGAATGCGGAGTCAAACTAACCAAGCATGATGAAGGAGAAAGTGTAGATCCAACATTTTTCAAGAGTCTAGTTGGAAGCTTGCGCTACTTGACTTGCACAAGACCAGACATTCTTTATGCCATCGGATTAGTCAGTCGCTACATGGAGAATCCGACAACTACACACTTGAAGACCGCTAAAAGAATTCTTCGATACCTTAAAGGTACTATTAACTTTGGCTTGTTCTATTCAAGTTTTGATAACTACAAACTTGTTAGATACAGCGACACTGATTGGGCAGGAGATTCCGACGACAGAAAAAGCACTACTGAATTTGTGTTCTTCATGGGAGACACTGCATTCACATGAATGTCGAAGAAGCAACCGATTGTCACACTATCTACATGTGAAGCTGAATACGTAGCTGCTACAGCATGCGTCTGTCATGCAATTTGGTTGAGAAACTTGCTAAAAGAATTAAGCATGCCACAAGAAGAGCCAACAATGATCTTTGTCGACAACAAGTCTGCAATAGCTCTAGCAAAAAATCCAGTATTCCATGATAGGAGCAAACACATAGATACCCGCTATCACTACATAAGAGAGTGCATTGCAAGAATGATGTGCAAGTGGAATACGTGAAGTCACAAGACCAAGTCGTCGACATATTCACCAAACCACTCAGGCAAGAAGACTTTATCAGACTGAGGAACTCAATCGGTGTCGCAAGAAAAGATTAAGGGGGGAATGGTTGAATTGTAATCTTGTCTTGGCCCAAGACAATTGATCCGGCCCATACACAAAGAAAAATCCATGCACATGCTAGAAAATTCTAGCAAAGTTCAAGTTGGTGGAAGAGTCTAGAAGAATGGTGAGGTTTCCACCAACATGCAAGATTAATATAGATAATTCTAGCTTAGGAAGTTAGTGGAATTAACTAGATAACTCTAGCATGATGTTTCCATGCTTCTCTAAGGTTCCATCCATGCCTATAAAAGGAGAAGACATCTACACCATTTGAAATAACCAAGAGAGCAAGTAATAAGAAGTGAGAGTGTCAAGAAGCAACAAAGCTTCTAAGAGTGTTTGAGTGTTTCCTCTTATACTAAGTTTGTGAGTGAATACAAATCTTGTGTAATACTTTGAGTATTCTTTCTTCCTCTTGCCTATCAATTTTGCTGCATTACATTTTTCTTTGTGAGATAAACATCTCCAAAGTAGTGAAGTCTTTTTAAGCCCCAATAACCCCAATCTGAAGCTGGATATATTCTACAGCTACGGGATCAAGATGAACGCTATCCTCGGGGATGAGAACGGCGTCGGATTGGGGCTAGGAAAGAAGCAACTGAAGGTGTTCACGTAGAGCATCATACACGACAAATTTCAAGGTGGATCATGTGACGGTGAGGAGCAAATTGGTGGATCAGATGGTGAGGAGGAGGCTGGCGGCATAGTTGAAGAATAAAGAGATAAATTAGGGTTATTTTGGAGAGGGTGGGTTATTTGCGGGAAGGTGGGGCAAATATTATAAAAATAAAAAATAAAAACTTTAGGTTTTTCTTTTAATTTTTTTTATTTTCGGGTTGGCAAAGTAATTTTTTAAAGACGTGTCAGTCCACTGAGGAAGTTCAGCTGAGTAATTTTTGTACGAGATTGTAAAGTGTGTTGTATGCAGTTGCAATTAAGCACAAATTTGAGGGGACAAATTGTAATTTACTTATTTTTTAATTTTAATATTTAATTATTTAAAATAGTTATTTATTTCTATATCTTTAATAATATGTTAAAAATACGTATAGACAACATGAATTTATATGTATTGACACATCCCGATTTTGACACGCTAGGTGTCGGGAAGTGCTGGCCGACACGTATTAAATGACGAAAGCCAATTATGCATGTACATGAGAAAAAGTGAATAGATTTAGAGTTGGAAATGGAAGTAAGAGTGCGGTGATGAGTAAAACTCATTATTATAGGTGCATAACAGTCAGAGCATAGTAAATAGTGCATAGAATTAAAACATTCACATCCTCGTGAGGATGAATAAGTAGAAGTTAACTAAAAGTAGGAGCGAATCCTACATAGGAACTGTCAGAACCGCCAACCACAGTCGAAGCAAGCCCACGTCTCACTGGTAATCGAATCTGCCACGAAGGGCCAGTTTGGTGTTGCTGTGCTTTAAAAAAAAAACTGCTTATAAAAGTAGCTTTTAAAAGCAACATCCATGCTGCTTTTAAAAGTTGATGTTTTAATGCCATAACTTTTAAAATAAGCAGTATATTTCATTTTTACCAAACACTTTTTATCTGCTTAACTTTAAAGTGAAGCAGTATTTAGCGAAAAAAAGCAATACCAAACGGGGCCTAAGTCCTGGAGGGACGCAAAACATAAAAAGGTGAGTGGGTCAAAAAGCAAAGTTTGATAAAACCTTTGTTTTCAAGAGTATAATATCCCCTCGCTGGAAAACATGTATAGTTTTTGAAAATACGTCATACTCCCTGATATGATCCTCAAAATACTATAATAGTAAAACGGGTACTCCCTGTAAAGCAGACTGCTCAAAATACGGATACTTCCCAAAAATAAGACTAACTGCTCATCCATATGTAAACACACAAGCCCAAGTAGATAAGCTACGAGGAACAAGCTAGGTATATGAGTAATACGCTGAGTACTACAATGACGCGAGTCTAATGCTAATCACTATGCGCAAAGCGCGTCACACAAGTTCGAGTTGCCTAGTGCAACCTAGAACATGCTAGTACTTACAATGAATCCAAAGTTGCGTAGCGGTACTGGGAGTAACATCTCCAAACGTCAAGGCTAGTCCTGGCCATATGACTGAGTACTAATACCTGGGGTGTTCTACATCTACTGATGAACAACAGTATGGAAACATGTATGGCAGTATAATACGAATGTTCTACCTCCAACATTCGCATATGATATGAGTCATGCTAAAAATTTAAAGAAAGCAGTGAAAACCATATATAATAATATATTTATCAAAACAAAGACCCACTCACTCACCTGTAGGTAGCCGGCTCGTAGCCCCCCTGTTCTGAGTAGCCCCGGTAGTCCTTTGGATAAGTCTCACCTATATGAGATATCACTATAATAATGATTAAACTCATAAAGGTTACTAATTAAACTAATTAACGACACTTATCCCTTGTTTGCTCAACACGGAGGTCCGAAACACTTCGTAAAATATCATACGTACTGCCCCTAGGTAGTACGCATCGTCACGAGTCGCCTCGTGTCTACGGAATTCAAAAATAGTGCCCCACGCACAGGCACGGCTCATGCGGGGCTCACGCGTTGGTCAACTTACGGCGTCAGTTGACGCCGTTTGATCTAACAGAATATTCCTAACGGCGTAAAAACGAATATTCCCGATTGCTCACCGCTGCCTAGAATATGAGTAATACCAACACCTCAACAATTATATTGTATACTCATCGACAAAATCGTATAAAGGCATCCATGCCAAAGGTATGAGTAAATACCAATATATCAACAACATAAAGTATGCTCAACGACATATATAATATGCGTATCAACGTATGCAGACACACAAGCACATGTAGAAAGTAGCTACATGGAACATGCTGGGTGTAATAAATATATGCTTGGTATTACGATCACGTGAAGCTGGCGCTAAGCGCATTACATACGAGTCCTAGCTGCCTAATGCAGACTAGTACAGGCTGGCACCTACAATGGATCCAAAGTGAGCATAACGGTGCGGATGTGAACATACACGTGAAGGCTGGTCCTGGCCCAGATGAGTACTAAACACCGATGAATGCATGTATGATGAGCGGTAAAATACACATGATCATGCCATCACAATTTTCCAAATCCCAAGATAATATATATTTTCTATACTTAACTTGTAAGTAAAGCATGGCACGATGAAATCTAGTTCGCAATTCAACGTGGAAACTAACATAAATAATATAAATTTCATAAAACAAAGCCCACTTACAAATACGTAGTTTGGTCGTAGTCGCCTCGCCTTGTCTGACCCCTGTACGCCTCGTGGTAAGTCCACCTATATGAGATATCATTTTGTAATGATTAAACTCATAAAGGTTACTAATAAAATTAATAAATAACACTTAGTCTTGGTTTGCTCAAATTGGAGGTCCAAAAAACTCTAAAAAATACCATACGTACTGCCCCGAGGTAGTACGCGTCATCACGAGTCGCCTCGCGTCGACGGAAATTGAAAAATTGGTCCCATGCGCCCCCACGGGCGGGCCTACCTCGGCTCACGCGCAGTCAAACTGAGCTGGTCAAACTAACGGGGTTAGTTGATGCCGTTAAATTTAACGGAAGATTTCGGTATCTCCGTTAAATCTAACAGAATATTCCTAACGATTCCCGTGTGCGATTCTCGTCAAACGATGTGGAGTTTGGGTGATCGGCTTGCACTGTTGAACTCAGTGAGTTACAACGAACAAGATGGTGGTGGTGGTTTGACTCGGTTCGAACGAATTTGTGTGGCCACTGTGTGCACTGTGCATTTCTTACTGGGAGAAAAAGAAAGCAGGAGAAAGGAAGAGTGAGGGGAAAAAATCTGGGGGAAAGAAAAGAAAAAGAGATTTTTCTCAAACTATCTAGGCAACTGAGTACCCACACCACCATATTTCCATAAGAGGAAATAATATTTAAACATACGTAACTTTTTCGTTACACGTCAGATTTTTGTCCCGTTCACACTCACGCGCTCGTAGGAAAGAGTACTACAAGCATATTACAAGTAAGAATACAAAATTCAAAAAGGATTTAAACGTCCACGTAGGACTTCCATTTAACCCGTTCAAGGTTATTTTGGTAAATGTACATGTTCAGAAATTAAAAAACAATAAAATTTTGGGACGGGTCGTTACATTGGGGGTATTGTGCACCCACCAAAACAGTAAAATTACACTGTCCCGTGTACAAAATAATCACGCACGTGTCCAAAATATCCCCTCGGGCATTATTTTTTAACAAACTTTTTACGGGATGTTACATGTATTATTAAAAAATATGTAAAAATAACGTGTATTAAACGTGAAAGATGCATACGTACACATGTACAATACAAAAGTGTTTTAAATAATTAAGACGTCTTGGGTAGTTGCTTAAGACATGTACGGAAAACGGAATTTAAAAAAAAACATGCAATTTAACGAATCATTAAGACGTTAGACGTATAGGAAAACGGAAAAAAGTTCGTGCTTAAATTATACGTGAATTTACTAACTATGATTGATACATTTATTATGTACTACCCTCTTGCCACATGTGTGCGCTTCTACATCTTATTCTTTACTTGTAATTTTTATTCTTTTTATTGTTATTTAAAATTAATTTTTTTTGTTTAAAAAAATAAAAGAAAAAGACCTGCCCACTACGTGGATAGTTTTGTTCTATTAGTTTGAATTTTGTTTTTAAATAAAATTGTTTTATTTTAAAATCCTAATTAGGGAGGGGTAATTTTGGAATTATAAATTATTTACCTTTTGTGCCTTCTGGCTATATATATATGGGGTATTCTCCAATTTGCCATTGTATTGGAGAAGGTTTGGAGAAGGTTTCTAACGTAGAGAAAGTTTGTAGAATTCTGACTGTCTTCAGCCATTGTATTGCTTCATAATATATAATTACAATCATGTACTATGAATAAAGACAAGGATACAATGAATGTGCGAGAGGCATTTATTTCTCTTCACCTATTTCTCTTCAAAAAGGATAGAAGAGAGGTCACCATGGGACATGTAATCGTAGACAAGGATACGTTCCTCGTTTTCTTCGCAGAATCTGATTAGAGGGGCGAGGTTGGGGTGGCGCAGCTATCAGGAAAGCTACATCTCATTCCTGAAGTCTCGTGTGCTGCCTGTGAATCGCTTGATTGCAACAACTGTATCCCCGTCGTTGATGTACCCTACATAGACTCTGCTCAAGATATATACAATTACCCGTCGTTGATGTATCCCCGTCGTTGATGTACCCTACATAGACTCTGCTCAAGATATATACAATTACCGATATGAAACTTGTCGATGAAGCATTCGGTGGCGGCTATGATCTCAGCTAGCGAAAAGCGGCGGCATAGTGCCTACGGAAAGGCCCAATTTTGGTTTTGTGTGCGTTTTCTAATTTTATCCCATGATGCAAGTTTCTTCCATGCATATAGAAGAAGAAACATGAGACGGACGGTGCAGTAGTACTAAACCCCATCATTAATGGATCGATTTTTTTTTTTTTTTGGTAAAACCATAAAGTCAATCCCACTCGAGCATTGCTATCATGGAAAGTGATAATGAGGTAGATTTATTAAAAAAGAAGAAAATTACAACATGTTGAGAGAGACATAAAGCCTAACCTTGACCGTGTTAGAATCCATAACAAACAAAACCTCTAACAACCAAAACAAGATATAACAAAGCCAACAAAAGATAACCTATCGAAAGCGGTAGTGCGGAAGCCCTATATAATCAAGATGATAATACGGAAAAATGAAATCAGGAGGAGAATCCCATCAAACAATACCAATAAAAGAGGAACCATGATTTGCAAGGGCATCAGCGACTTGATTACCTTCCCTATAAATGTGAGAAGACCGAAAATGCATTTGGGAAATTCTATGCAAGCAATTCCTCCACTCCACTCTCAATTGCCTAGGCACCAATTGAGGAGAGCGCAAGACGTCAAGAACCAAAGCAGAATCAACTTCCAACCAAATAAAATTCCAATCTCGAACTGAAGCTAATTCAATAGCTTTAATTACCACTATTACCTCCGCCAAAACAGAGCTAGGAATCTCTAGGTTAGAACAAAAAGCTCCAAGGAACTAGCCTTTGAAATCTTGAAACACACCACCATAACCAGCGCGACCTAAACCACTCTTCCAAGCTCCATTAGTATTTAACTTAACCCAACCATGATTGCGAGGAAGCCAACACACCTCTAAAATAATGGGGGCTCGACAAGGCCTACATGTAGCACCATATACACCACAAAGTAGAAACGAAAGCTGCCAACCACAAATCCCGTAATTGGGAACTCTTATTCAAGGCCAACCCATGGTGAAAACGTTCAAATAAGGAACCCTGAAGTGCACCCAAACCAAAACCATCCCAAATATGCTGCCAAACTGACATGGTAAAAGTGCATGTAACAAAAACATGTTCAAAAGATGCCATAGAAATTCCTCGTCTTTGCAGCATGTCCTCATAGAAATTCAAACACCTAAGTTAGAAGAAAAATGACTACATTATTGTTGCCCGTCAGATTTGAAGCTACCATCATCAAAAACTGAAAAATCGATGCTATCCGAATCAAGAGCAGACATATCTGAAGTGACCGGCTTGCTAAACAAAAACGAGAAAATACCATTCACTTCACAAATTGAAATCCCTTGGTAGCTATAGTCACCCGCAGGATCAACAGAAGCATCCTTTTTGGCGTCTGCGCTGTGTTGCAGCTCCAATGCGCACTCGAGTTCCACTTCCACTTCACCTAATGTCGGTCTCTCTGCTCCTGTAGGACGCACACATCTATGGACGATATCCATAAATTTTTGCAAACAATCAGGAGCTATTTTACCCCTCAAAGAAGGCTCCATTATATCGCATAAGGTGTCCGCCCTGCCCATGTATGTTTGAAACTCCTTCGCCCTTTTGGCAGTCAACAGTTCCAACAACACCATTCCAAACGAGTAGACATCAGATTTTTCTGTAAATTGTTCCAAATGGATATACTCGGGATCAATATACCCGAAGGTGCCCACAATCCTATCAGAGGTCACTCGGATGAACGCATTTGACAAACTAGGAGGACCCATCTTGAACATCCCCAAGTTCGAAAGCTTGGCCTCAAACCTTTCATCCAATAGTATGATGGAGCATTTCACGTCGCGGTGGACAATAGCATGTTTTAGCCCTGCATGGAGATAATGCAATGCGCGTGCTACCCCGATACATATGTTCAGTCTCTGCTTCCAGGGCAGCGGATCAAGATCCGCTCTTTTGAATAGCTTAGAAGACAGGGCATGGTTGGCCATGTAGTCGTAGACAAGGATAAGTTCCTCTTTTTCTTCGCAGAATCCGATAGCAGGGGCAAGGTTGGGGTGGCGCAGCTGGCAGGACAGCTGCACCTCGTTCCTGAAGTCTTGTCTTCTGCCTGTAAATCGCTTGATTGCAACAAGAGTAGCCCCGCCGTTGATGTACCCTTTATAGACTGAGCTAAAGGGGCCGCTACCAACATGAAACTTGTTGTTGAAGCATTCGGTGGCTGCTATGATCTCATCTAGCGAAAAGCGGCGGCATAGTTCCTGCGGGAAGACCCAATTTTCATTTTGTGTGCGTTTCCTAATTTTATTCCATGATAGTAATTTCTTCTTCCATGCAGAGAAGAAACATAAGACGGACTCTCCAGTAGTACTAAACCCCATAATTAATGGATCGATTTGCGCTTAACGCTTGATTATGCTAACTGCTTTCTAATTCCAAGATCAAGAGTTCAAAATCTTAGATTTAGACAACATGAATCATCTGATGATGATCATATATAAGTCCCAGCACTCGGCATCCCCAAAGTCAACTCAACATATTTTTCCAAATCATAAGAGATTCTCACACGTACATACGCGATGAATTGGTGATGGTGACATGGAAAGAAAATGTGAGAAAGTCCAAAACAAAGTAATTTCTTCGAAACTGGCCAACCTTCGAGTTGGATTGGGATGGAAGCAACGCAGACGTCATAAAAAACCTAAAACTCAACATTCAAACCGACCCAACGACTGGTAGCTAGCTAGCTAGAAGGCCACACCCCAATTTCAATGCAAAAATTAATTAAACTAATCAATGCTGATGAATTGAAATGCTAATACAAGAAACACAAGACGTACTAAACTTGTACCATTCATTATTATTTTTTTTTTCAACAGCCTAATATTTAATTGTTTACCGGCCAGAATATTCGAATTCAGAGCCACTGTCATCAGAAAGTACTGAAAAATCAATACTATTTGAATCAATATCAACAGACCCGGTTGGGCTAACTACTGGGTGTCTACTGATGAATAGAGACGAGAAAGCATCATTAATTTCGGAAACTGATATCCCTTGATAATCGTAGGCACAGTCGGCAGGACGACCAAGAGGAGTGCTAGTTGTCCTCAACTCCTTTTCGGCATCTGCTCTCTCCTGCAGCTCCAGCGCACGCTCAAGTTCCACCTGCACTTCACCCATCGTGGGCCGTTGGGCTCCTGTAGGGCGGACGCATCTTTGGATGATGTCCAAAAATTTTATCAAACAATCCGGAGCTACTTTTCCCATGAGATGTGGATCCAGAATATCAGCTGGAAGAGCCATATATATTTGCGGTATCACTCTTGAATATTTGGCAGACAACACTTCGAATAACACCATTCCAAACGAGAAGACATCAGATTTTTCCGTAAGCTGGTCAGACAGAGCATACTCAGGATCAAGATACCCGAATGTACCTGCCACCCCAGAATCGGAGTTCAATCTGATTAATGCATTTGACAAAGAAGGAGGACCCATCTTGGACAGCCGGAAGTTAGAAAGCTTGGCCTCCAAGCTTTGGTCCAGTAGTATGTTGTCACATTTGATGTCTCGGTGGATGATTGCATGTTTAACCCCCGCGTGAAGGTAGTGTATTGCACGCGCCACTCCAATGCAGATATTCAGCCTTTGCTTCCAAGACAACGGATGCTTATTTTTGTTATAAGGATTGAAAAGGAAATCAGAGAGGGGACCGTTGGACATGTAGTCGTAAACAATGGCGCACTCTCCCTTGTCTTGGCAGAATCCGATTAGAGAGATGAGGTTGGGGTGGCGCAATTGGCACAGTAGCTGCACCTCCGCCTTGAACTCGCGTCCCTGCTGAATATCTGAATGTGCATCGGGAATGCGCTCGATTGCAACAGTGGAAGTTACCCCGTTGAGATTGGTGTATCCTTTGTAGATACCTGCAGCACCAGCATTACTACAGTCTTTTGTTTCCGGACCCTCAAGGCGATCAAACACCAAAAACTCTTCTTTGAATGCATTAACGTCAAATGACAAATTTCTTGTACTGCCAATCCTTAGCTCTCCATTGAAGTTTTGAGTTGCTGCTACGATCTCTGCGGGTGAAAACCGGCGACTCAATTCTTCTGGAAACGCCCATTTAGCTTCATCTCGATCTGTATCCGTATCCGTAGGTTTTCTTCTATGATCAGATGAATATGGTGCACCTTTCTTCCACAAATTATTGAAGAAACGTGACATAGCTGACTGTGCAGTACAATAGAAATAATATGGATATTAATTTGTTTAAGCCGCGTTGGCCAATTAGTCCTGATGCCTTCCAAAATAGCAAGACTTTAAATCAAGTCAGTCAACTGAACTGTTCATGATATATATAAGGATGATATGAGCACTTTCTTATTTCAGCAGCCCCCGTTGAAAGATCTTTTGTAATTAAGCCCCACTCCACATTATTTCAACAATATAATCGTTCATTTTTTTAGGTTTGTTTTAAAAATCATCTTTATAAAAAATCACTCAAATCTAAAATTACTTGACCGTTAGATTAAATGGTAGTCATAATAGTATTTCTTTGAAAAATAGTATTTGTCCATTTCTTCACTACAATTGGATATCTTAATACTTTTGGATTTGTCTAATTTTTTTTTGTTAGGATGATTTATGAATGATGCAATAAAATATAGACGGTTTAGATCGTTGAAAAAAGTTACGAAATGAGCACCACATTTGTAGGAAAAAAAATGGATACGATTTTACAAATAAACACTTAAAATGACTACCATTAAATCTAACGGTCATATAATTTTAAATTTTAATAATTTTTAATAGAATTAATCCTTGAGTAAAAATTCTTAATTATATGACACCTCACGCGTTGCTCTCAAATATTAATTTACTCTAAATTGGAAAATAATTGAAGGGCTGTCTGGATACAAAAATATATGATGATATGATAGCCCCACACTCACATCAAAGTACTTAAAGTCACGCACGCCAGATTGGACCATTCACCGCCTTCCCAACAAGAGGAGGGAAACTTCATCCCCTTGTGAAGAGAGAGACAGACACAAGCGGATATAAACTGGGGATATTTAATTGAGAATCTTCCCAACAATTACCCACTGAACGAGACTAGGACGGTGGAAAATATCAAAATAATTGTAAGTTGGTTATACAAATCACAGAGTATAGTTAGTTTCGCTCTGGAGTAGGCTACAATGCTCACAAGTATTGAATGCTCACACCGATCTCACCATTAAAAGAATGGAGGAGGGAGGAGAGAGGGGGAAAGAAGGGTGAAATCGGTATGAGCATTCAATACTTGCGAGCACCGTAGCCAGTCCCCTGTTCTTTTAGTAGATAAAAAAGGAAGAACGAGTTTTTGTCTTCTTTTTTTGTGTGTAAAGTAACCTTTGTTATGCTGCAATTTCGAGGATCAGGAAGTAGCCAGCAAGCACAAAGCATGGCAGAGTTTGTGGTATCATTTGTTGTACAGAGGCTTGGGGACCTGCTGATTGAAAAAGCCACCTTGTTACACGGGGTCAAGCAAAACGTTGAGCAGATCCGAATCGAACTGAGGCGGATGCAGTGCTTCTTGAAAGATGCTGATAAGAGGCAAGACGAGGATGATAGCATTCGGAATTGGGTTTCCGAGATCAGAGAAGTTGCTTATGATGCTGAGGATGTCATTGGAACTTTCACCATCAAAATTGCAACACCGATTTCCACTCCGCTAAAGAGGTACGCTTGTTTTTTCATCCGAGCTTCAAACCTTAATGAAGTTGGGTCCGAGATTGAGGCCATCAAAGCTAGAATCTCTGACCTTACTAGAAGTACACAAACATACGGCTTGAACGTTGTAAGAGACCATCAAGGCTCGTCGAGTCTCGCGTTTGAGAAGCAAAGACAATTGAGGTGGTCTTATTCCCATGTTATTGATGACCATATTGTCGGTTTACAAGGAAACATAAACGAACTAGTGGCGGAGCTCATGAACGAAGAAAAACACGGTCGAGTTGTGTCCATTTGTGGGATGGGCGGTTTGGGAAAGACCACTCTCGCCAAGGAAATTTACCGCAATGGTCATGTGAGGCGTTATTTCGACGGTTCTGCGTGGGCTTATATATCTCAACAATGCAAACCAAGAGATGTTTGGGAAGGCATTCTGATTAAACTAACCTCCCCGTCGAAAGAGGAGAGGGATCACATTTTGAAACTGAGAGACGACGAGCTGGCGAAGAAGCTTTATCAAGTTCAAATAGAGAAGAAATATTTGGTGGTTCTTGATGACATTTGGTCGATTGAGGCCTGGAAAATTTTAAGTCCTGCCTTCCCATCGTCGGGAAAAGGGTGCAGCCGAATATTGCTTACAACTCGTAATAAGGACTTGGCTTCCTTTGTAGACCGAAGCGGTCTTCATGAGCCGAAGAATTTAACTGAAGAAGAGGGTTGGGAGTTGCTTCAGAAGAAGGCATTTCCAAGAAATGGTGATCCAGGTAGTTTACCATTCCAATTTCTTAAGTATGCATCCGGATTTTGTATCATTATGCATTTCCTAATTATATAAATATATAGCACTCAAACGCTAACTAGTTAGAAACTTAATACGACACTAACCAAGGATCCATAAATGAATAATTTCTTCAGGTTCACCGATTCTAATTCAAATTCTTGATTTTTTATATGTGACGGATTTCAAAACAAAAAACAACGGTGTCTCACTCGAATTATGGGAACCTACATATACTGTTAGACTGTTAGTTGTTGATCCAACGGTGTCTCAGTTTCATCACATTTTCTTATAGGATTGGTATTCCCAACTGACAGAGTTTTGCTAAAAAAATTTCTTCTTAAATATTGCAGATTTTATCAAGAGCAAAGATAAGGAGCAATTAGGGAGGGAAATGGTCAAAAAGTGTGCTGGCTTGCCTTTGGCCATTGTTGTGCTTGGAGGACTTTTGGCCACTAAAGAAACAGTGCACGAGTGGGATATCGTCCACAGAGATATTCTTTCGTATCTAAAGCGGGCCAAAGGGCACGAGCACCACTCTACGGTACCTGAGGTTTTGGCTTTGAGCTATCATGATTTGCCTTTTCAATTGAAACCATGTTTCCTTTATTTGAGCCATTTTCCAGAGGATTTTGAAATTCCGAGGAGAAAACTGGTTCAGTTATGGATTGCAGAAGGCATTGTATCGCCACAACATGAAGCAGAGGGAGATGAAACAATAGAGGATGTTGCGGAACGCTACTTGGGTTACTTGATTAACAGGTGCATGGTTCAAGTGGGAGTTCTCGGATCAACAGGAAGAATTAAAACTTGCCGCCTCCATGATCTTATGCGTGACTTGTGCTTGTCGAAAGCAAAGCAGGAAAATTTTCTCCAGATTATTCACTATTCAGATGAAGGTATGATGGTGGATTCTTCTTCTTCTCGCATGCTTTCTGAAGCAACATCAACTGGTAAAACTCGCAGACTTGCTGTCTTCTTACCTTCACAAGTCGATAATCTTATCCCGTCTAAATACAAAAAAGATTCCAACCTCAGTCTCAGGTCACTTATATATTTCCATGCAAGCAAGTGTAGATTGGAAAGTTGGCAGCTTACAAAAACAATTTTGGAGTTCAAAATGCTCAAAGTTCTCGATCTTGAAGGTGTCAAGGGTCCGTACGAAAAGTTACCTAAAGATATCGGGAGCTTGGTTCAGTTGCAGTTTCTAAGTTTGAAGAAAACACATATACAAGCATTGCCATCATCCATCAGCAACTTGATCCACTTGAAAACTCTAAATTTGCAAACCATAAGTAAACTGAGTTGGGACCCAACAGTGCAAATTCCGAATGTGATTTGGAAGATGGAAGGGCTAAGGCATTTATATCTTCCCAAGTGGTGTGGCAATGCAGTTGATAAGCTGCAACTGGGAAATCTCATCAACTTGCAGACACTCGTAAACTTTCCTGCAAACAAATGCGACGTAGAAGATCTTCGCAAGTTGACCAATCTTAGAAAATTGGTATTGAATGATCCAAAACATTTCAATAGTTTGGTGAAAATTTTCAATCCCCAAAGCAGAACGTTAAGCTGCCTCGAGTCTTTGTCCTTGACAAGTGAGACACTTTCATTCCCTGATGAGATTGTTGATGTTAGACAACTAATGTTAAGTTGTCGCCGTCTTAAAAAATTGCACGTGGAAGGGCGGATAGAGAAGCTGCCAGAATACCATCAGTTCCCTCCAAACCTTGCCAAGTTAACATTGTGGGGCTCTAAACTTGAGGAAGATCCAATGCCAACACTGGAAAAACTGCCAAACTTGAGAATTTTAAGCGGGTGGCAAATGTTCACGGGGAAGAAAATGGTCTGCTCTAACCAAGGTTTCCCAAAGCTCAAGTCTCTACTCCTCCGAGGGTTTTCTAATTTAGAGGATTGGACGATGGAAGAAGGAGCCATGCCTAGTCTTTGTCGTTTGGAAATATCAAATTGCATCAAACTGAAGACAATTCCGGATTCTATGAGGTTTGTGAAAACACTTCAGGAATTGGAGATATATGGATGCCTATTCAAGATCAACATTGGAAGTGAAGGAGAGGATTTTTGCAAAGTGCAACATGTACCGTCCATTGTAATTCGCAACTGAAGTTGATTAGGTAAAGAATTGTTGAAGAATGTAAAAGAAAAGAGTTTATTTCTTCACTGGTTATTTCATTGTACCTTTTGTGACGTTCTTGTGGTGAGAACTAATAGCTACTCTTCTGCACCAACAATGGATATTTTGTCAAGTGCAGGATCAAAAGTAGAAACAGCATCCCAACAGAATTAATTGGCCAAAGACTATTATTATGGTTGAAGTTTCAATAAATTCATGACAGAAACTGACTCCAGAGAAGGTTTCTGTGGTATTTCGAGTGGTCAGTATCGAGCTAAATGCAACGTAATTGGGGACAATACAAGCCGATATTCAATCTGAAACTCACATGTTTTGCAGCTCTCAAGTAGCCATAAGAGGATGAACCTTTTTGGTTTTGTGTTATGTTATTTTTTTTCGCCTTAGTTTTCTGTTACGATTATGGTGACAGAACCTTGATGATTGTACCCATTGTCAGATTACGCTTAAAACATTTTCATAGCTGAGACTTGGAAACCAACAGTAATGAGATTTATGAGTTTAAGTGCAAGTATTTTTGACATTGTGTTCTCGTTCTTTCTACAAAGGCGGTAGTTTATTCTTCCAGCCTGAAATTTTCTTTACCTTCAGCTTCCTCCGAGGGCCTCCAAGTAGACCAAGTTCATGTGTTCTGATATATACATGCAATTAGCTCTACGTACATTTAATTTGCGTATATAGGAATGAAACTGAAAATATAGTGTTTCTTGGATAGATATAACCAAAGTTTATTTCTTTTAAGAGTACTGTAATTGCATATCAGAAATTTTTTTAGAGAATTTCAGCAGACTCATTTGAAGCTGGCAGCAGTCACCGTGGTGGAAAATTTTTTGAGAGAATTTCATTGATTTCAGAAAATGACATATCTTGGTAGGTATAGTCCTCCATCTCATGGGCAGGAGGAGGAGAAGCAAGAGAAGTTCTTGCAGTTGTCCCGAAATCCTTGAGCTGCTTGACGGTGTCTGCTCTCTCCTGCAGCTCCAGTGCACACTCAAGTTCCACCTCCACTTCACCCATCGTGGGCCGTTCAGTTCCGGTAGGGCGAACACATCTCTGGACGATGTCCATAAATTTTATCAAACAGTACGGAGCCACTTTTCCCACCAGAAATGGATCAATCATAGCAGGGAAAGTCTCACCCCTTTCTACACATTTCGGTATATCTCTTGAGCAAGATTTGGCACACAGAACTTCGAATAACACCATTCCAAATGAGAAGACATCAGATTTTTCGGTAAGTTGCCCAGACCGTACATACTCTGGATCAATATAGCCCTTCGTACCGGCCAGCTCCGAGTTCAGTCTGATTAATGCATTTGACAAGACAGGAGGACCCCTCTTGGACAACCCCAAGCCGGAAAGCTTGGGGACCAAGTTTTGGTCCAGTAGAATGTTCCAGCATTTCACGTTTCGGTGGATGATCGCATGCTTAACCCCTGCGTGGAGGTAGTGTATTGCGCGCGCCACCCCGATCAAGATATTCAGCCTTTGCTTCCAAGGCAAGGGAAAGGCATCTTTATTTTTAATATTGGAAGTTTCATAAAGATAATCACGAAGGGTACCATTAGGCATGTAATTGTAAACAATGAAGCACTCTCCATTTTCTTGGCAGAATCCGACGAGAGAGATGAGGTTGGGGTGGCGGAGCTGGCACAGTAGCTCCACCTCCGCCCTGAACCGACGCACTTGGTGGTTTGAATCTGTGAAAATGCGCTTGACTGCAACCACGTCTGTTCTGTCCTCATCCCCATCAACCTTAATACGCCCTTTGTACACTGAGCCAAAGTCACCCGTACCAATAAGTAAGCTCGCATCGAAACATTGAGTTGCTGTTGTGATCTCAGCAAGTGAAAAGCGACGGCATAATTCTTCTGGAAAAGCCCAATCTTTGTCGGTTTTCTTATCATTTTCATGTGATGTCTCCTTCCGAGGAAAGAAGAAACGCGAGATAGACACTGCAATACGCCCCATCACGCATCAACAATCTGTACACTGCAAGCCGTGGTGGACTGGGAGACACCACACGCAGCGGTGGCCGTAACAAAATATTATGGTCGCACTCCGCTAAGTAGAGTTTAGACAGAGGATCCAAAATTATTAACCAGCTGCATTTCAGAAATGGCAGTGTCAAGAAGACTCAAAGCCCTTCCAAAAGATGAAGACTTTTAGCTTTGATAGATCATTAAAAATTCAAGGCAAGTGGATCCAATCTAAATGCATTCAGGGACCAACTTTTGGGCGACCAAAGTTTTTTTTTGACATATTGTATCTTTCTTTTTTATTAATAAAATTCAATTCTTAGTCATTTTCCATGATAGCAATGCGGGAATGGGATTGACTTTGCGGTTTATCAAAAAAAAGAAAAATGTCAGATGTAGGTGTGAGTTAGGCTAGTTGGCTAAGTCAGTGTCTCTGATGCCCGCCTCTTTGCACCAAGTTCGAATCTTCTCTTTTAGATTAGAATAGAATATCGTCTTGTAAAATAAATAGAAAATTAGCAAACTGGTCTTTGTCTACTTACCACGCTTTACTTCCAAAATTTCGAGTGAGAGACTTCCCAAAGACCAGGTCATTTGGATCTACTTGAAATATAAAATGTTACAGAAACGAAGGCCCTCTGCAGTTGGCTCAAAGTCAACTCATTCATACGCTTCCAATTCATGAATCAGGTCAACAAATCAGATGAGAGATCCAAAACCAACGACTTGTATAGTTACAGACAATGCGGAGAAAGTCAACACCCCACTTTCAATGAGAATATTAATTGTTCCAAAAACCAAAGGATTTTCAAGTTCAATCGCATTCGTAAGAGAGACTGTTTACATTCAAAATTGTCATGTTTATCCCTATTTTGGTCTAAAGCCAAATTATGGCATTATGTGGGAGTTATTGTGAAATTAGGCCAAACTTACACCAAGATATTTTGGGTATTTGCAAGTGGATAGTTAATTAATGTTATCTATCTTTGTGCAAGTGGAATTAGGTTGAGGTGCGTGCATCAAGTTGAGTTGCTTTCACATTGATTTTGCTCTCTATATAAAGGAAGCAAAGGCAGAGAGCTGGTGACACTCAAATCAACCAATCAAACAAAATTCAGAACATACATGTTCTAAGGAAAGCCAACCTTTCAAACACCAAAGAAGAAAATCTCTCTCTTGAAAGCCAAGAAGTGGCATTCATCAGTTCATACAACCCAACAACAAGCTTTCATAAGCCTATATAAGGCTTTAAGCAACCAACCATTCACAAAGCTTCGACAACTTGTGTTAAAGCTTTTAGATCAGGAAACCTCCGATCTTAGAATTAGCTCTGCCACTTCTCTCTGTGGTATCGATTAAGCCTGAGAAAGAATCTCATTTAGGCTATTCTCTTCCTCCCAAAGAGTCGATGGGCATAAAACTTCGATGGCTTTGTCGATGGCTTTGTCTTCAATTCGATGGGCATAAAAGCCACTTCGATGGCTTTGTCGATGGCTAAAGCCAACCCGATGGCTTTGTCGATGGCTAAAGCCACTTCGATGGCTTTGTCGATGGCTAAAGCCAACCCGATGGCTTTGTCGATGGCTAAAGCCAACCCGATGGCTTTGTCGATGGCTAAAGCCAACCCGATGGCTTTGTCGATGGCTTTGTCCTCAATCCGATGGGTATAAAAGCCACTTCGATGGCTTTATATGCAATCCAACCACACTTTGGTTGATGTTTACAACTTTGTTTACTTATTGTATTTACTTATTTGTAAACTTTCAATTCAGTTTATATATATTTACTTTGATGCAAACTGTATTTTCTTTATTTACTGCTTACTGTCTTTATTATTAAAAGCATTCGGATTGAATATAACCAGTTTATATCCAATCTATATTTCAAACACATAAGCCTTGTCATATATATCTACATAACAATTCAAGTCCTTAACAGGCAAGGCAAATAAAGAACCTAAGTTGAGCCTCTCACTTAAAGGCACAATCTTTTGGTTATAAGTTAAATAGCGCAATCTCAAATCACACACATACACCGTCTACTAGCGGTACCTAGTAGTGGCACGCTCGCAATCTCCCAATCAGTGTTCATATAAATCACTAGGCCTACAACTAAGCGCCGTGTGGATTTATTTGTCGAACAGAGACAGGTTTAAAGTAAATCACTATCCTTGATCGTCAAAAATGATGCAGGAACCAAGGGTCTCGAGGAAACAAGAGACACGGACCTGGGATTCGTTCAACCAGGGGGAGCTCGCACAACGTTGCTAATAGCGTATTCACTCAACACGACCAAGCCAAACGCTTGTTTAGAAGGAGGAAACACTCACTCACTTCAATTGCACAAAGCAAATATATTTTCATTCAATCAAGTCTGCCGTTCAAGGCATTTCTAATACACTATTATTTAAAAGGCTTTTCCTCACCCTCTCTCCCCTTACAGATGGTTGTCATTGAATGGACTTTTCATGGCTGAGACTTGGAAACCAACAGTAATGAGATCTATGAGTTTAAGTACAAGTATTTTTGACATTGTTCTCACTCTAACTTGGCGGTAGTTTATTCTTCCGAGGGCCTCGAAGTAGACCAAGTTCATGTGTTCTGATATATACATGCAATTAGCTCTACATACATTTGGTTATTTCGTGTACGTATGACATAAGAAAACAACCTTTAATTTGCATATAGACATATATAACCAAATTTTATTTCTTTCAAGAGTAGTGTTATTAGATGTCACAATATTTCTTCTAAGTTATTGCTTCCCTGTTTCGATCAAAGCTAACAATACCATCAACATAAGCTGCCAAATCAGCACTAAATTAATCTCACGGCCTGTGGAAAAAGAGAATGAATTTGTATATTATTCATCCAACTGTCTTTACAGAATACAAAGCATATATAAAGAGGTCGAGATGAGGCAAATAACTGGAAGATAAAACACCTCAACCTTGACTACAACAACCCTTGAATTATGCCTTAAATTAAGGGCCTAACTTAACAGTGATTACAATCCTAAAACCACTGATGGCTGCGCCTGCATTTCTGTTTGGCGTGTTGGCGTGTTGAGGTTGTAACCTCAACCTTAAGACTTCCAATACGGCCACTCTGGCAAATAAATATTTGAGAAAATTTCATTGATCTCAGAAAATGATATACCTTGGTAGGTATAGTCCTCCATGTCATGGGCAGGAGGAGGAGGAACCGAAAACAACCTTAATTAAATTTGCATACGTAGGAACGAACCGAAAAATCTGTTGCGTTCCTTGGATAGATATAACCAAAGTTTATTTCTTTCAAGAGTTCTGTAATAGCATATCACAAAATGTCTTCTAAGTTTATTGCTTCCCTGTTAGAATTGAAGCTAGCAGTACCATCATCGTCAACTGACAAATCAGTACCACTTGAATCGATATCAGCAGACTAATTTGAAGCTGGCAGCCACCCTTGCTGAAACAAATTTGAGAGAGTTTCGTTGATTTCCGAAAATGATATATCTTGGTACGTATAGTCCTCCATGTCATGGGCAGGAGGAGGAGTTGCAATAGAAGTGCTTGTAGTTGTCCCCAACTCCTTGAGCTGCTTGATGGCGTCTGCGCTCTCCTGCAGCTCCAGTGCGCTTTCAAGTTCCACCTCCACTTCACCCATCGTGGGTCGTTCAGCTGCTGTCAGACGCACACATCTCTCGGCTATGTTCATAAATTTTCTCAAACTATCCGGAGCTACTTTTCCCACCAGAAATGGATCAACCATATCAGGGAAAGTCTCACCCCTGTCCACGCATTCAGGTATCTTTCTCGAACAAGATTTGGCACACAACACTTCAAATAACACCATTCCAAATGAGAAGACATCAGATTTTTCGGTAAGTTGGCCAGACTGTAGATACTCTGGAGCTATATAGCCCATTGTACCCATCACCCGCGAGTTTAATTTGATTAATACATTTGACAAGGCAGGGGGACCGATCTTGGCCATCCCTAAGTCAGAAAGCTTGGGCACCAAGTTTGGGTCTAATAGAATGTTGGAGCACTTTACATCTCGATGGATGACAGCGTGCTTAACCCCTGCGTGGAGGTAGTGTATTGAACGCGCCACCCCAATGCAATTTCAGCCTTTGCTTCCAAGTCAAGAAAGGGATCTTTGTTTTTAATATTGGAAGGATCAAGAGATACTCAGAGAGAGGGTGCCGTTGGGCATGTAGTCGTAGACAATGATACACTCTCCATTTTCTTGGCAGAATCCGATGAGAGAGATGAGGTTGGGATGGCGCAGCTGGCACAGTAGCTGTATCTCCGCCTGAACTCACGCATTATCTGTTTTGAAACTCCGGAAATGCCCTTTGATTACAACGACGTCTGTCCTGTCCTCATCCCCATAGACCTTATGCGCCCTTTGTATACTGAGCCGAAGCTACCCACTAATACGCAAGCTCTCGTCGAAACATTGAGTTGCTGCTCTGATCTCGGCAAGTGAAAAGCGACGGCATAATTCTTCAGGAATCCTTAATCCTTTTGCTTCTTCTTCCGAAGAGAGAGAAGAAATGCAGAGATTGAATCGAAACATGGACTCTAGTGATCCTCCTGATCCCCATAATACATAGATATTTGAGAGAGGATCCAAGATCATTAACCAGCTGCTGTGTGCTGGTTTCTCCTTCAGACTTGCTGCAAATGGCGGTGTGAACACTCAAGCCTTCCAGAAAGATCAAGGCTTTACGTAGGGGAATCAACTGAACTGTTAAACAATAAGATTTTTCCAATCGATCCAAAAACTGCAGAAACTAGTTCACCCCACCTTCAGCAGATAGGACCCACATTCACATCAAAGATAAAGTCCCTACTACTTTATATAGTTGAAGGGTTGTGTGGAGACCAGTGATACAAATAATAATATAAATATAACTTTGAGATACGACTGGAGTCGTTTTTATAAAGTGTTATTTGTTTCTACTCAAATTAGTTTGCTAAATCACTTTCAGCATACAACAAAGCCTTGAAACTATAAACAGCAAATTTGGGGGTTCGTTTGGCGGGCGTATTAGGCAATAGGACCGTCTTATTTTAATGAAATCGATTATTTAGTGAATTATGTATAATTTTAATACTCGTATTATTTTTAATCAGCCCACCATTTCAAGCCTACCTACACCGGTTAGATATCCTCCCCAGAACCTACGCACAATTTTAGTCCGCAACTCCCGTTCGTGAAAATTGGTTCTTCGCAGTTTAGCCATCATTTGCTCCCAAACTCGCGGCCTCAGTATCTCTCTCTCTCTCCCTCTCCCTCTCCCTCCCTCCTCCACAGTTCGACTCTCTCTCTCCCTCCTCACACAGTTCGACTCTCTCTTTCTCTCTCTCTCTCCTATTCGACTCTCTCTTTCTCCCCCCACTCCCTCCCTTAGTATTTACTCGTTTTCCATACAATTGATTGTATAATTTAGCTCTTTAATTTAAATTAGGGTTTCTCATTTATCTTAGATCATTTCTCATTGAATTGTTATGTTTTTCTGTATTTATTGTTTACCTTTGAAAAATATCCCTTTGGAGTTAGATTGGAGTGGGCCCGGCCGGACGAACGCAGAGACAGGCCCGACCCAAATCGGTGGGATGAAGGACAAAAGAGTGTCTACCACACTCCCTAAAGCGCTCAGAAATCGCCTTGCACTCTTTCATTAGGCGTTGATACAAAGATTTCGGCAATATTGGAAAAGCAAATCAAATCTTGGAGGATAGTGATCCCCCAGGTGACGGTTGTTAGTGAAACGGCAGCGACCATGTAGGGCGCAATTTTGTCAAGTATGAGCTTTGGGCCATGACTTAAAACTTAGCATTGGGTTGGGCTGACCCCGAGTGACCAGGACTAGTGGCGAAGCGAAAAGTCTGAAACGACATTTAATGCAAAGCCTTGGGCAAATTGGAAGACAGTCTGACAGGCCCTTTCTCAATGGGGTAGAGGTGATCGGAGGCCCCATTACATTGCTTTCGAGATTAATACTTCCTCCACCTTTAAGTCTTTAAGGGCAGGAAAGTGGCGGCGATGACATGGGCTCCTGGCGGCTTTATATAAGCGAGGGGAGGATTCGGAAAAGAGGACACTTTCAGACCAACTAAAAACAAACTCTCTAGTTGAGAAAAGAAACCTACGGGAAACTCCTCAAAGCCTTTCGGAATCTGAGACTTCGTCTCTATACACTTTCACCTGTCCCTTTTCACTTGTGGCCAGGCGATTTCAAGAAACCAAAGACCACGTGACCTAGGATCCTTATATCTAACTCCACAGGAAGGAGTAGTGAATTTAGCTCTGCTATCAACCATGCGGTGATAGTATCGATTGAGAGGATCGTAGGCCAAAGAGTCTTTGATCATCTCCTTTAAGGAACTAACCTTAAAAGCATCGATAGATTAGAAAACTATCGATGGACCCAGCAATCATCTCGATGGACGTTTTGTTCGATCTATGATGAGCATAAATGTAATAACATTGATCTTTTTATTTAAAGTCTTTAAATTGCTCGGTTCTTACTTATCGCTCTTTACTTACAAGTCTTTACTTTCAAGCACTTCAGTCAGTCTTTACATTGGTCTTTAATTACCATCTTTATCTTTACGTATGTGCGGCGTGGGGCATTCTTGTTATAACCGGTTTATAACAAAGCCACATCTCAAGCAATCTCTGGTATAAACATCGAGAGAGAAAAAGTCCTTAACAAGCAAGCAATAAAAAGAACCTAACCCACTTATCTAATTAAGTCGCCCAATCCGATGAAGCGGAAGTTATATTACTTGTGGCGCAAGTATTTAATATATTACACATCTTTACATTGGCGAGGAAGCGTGGTAGCGCTGACAATAACCATACAACGAAGGTCTCCACGACCGTCCCTCCGAGAAGGATAGAAGTGAAGCTTGTTGGAGGCGGGCTTGTAATAGAAAGGCTCGAACAGTGGACGTGACCGACCCGTGTGCTCCTAGCCCGCACCCTACAGGCTCGCGAACATATTTTGGCACTGCCGATTAGGACCACTTTTATACTGTTTATGCCCCGAGCATAAAAAGAGAGAAGAAGAAGCAAACTCTTCAAACCACGACTTCTTACAATGACGGGGAAGACTCTGCTTCTCCCCTATTGATATGGGTCAAACTTCCACCACGAGACCCGAGGCTTCGGCTGACCAAATGCAAAGGAGGACAAGAGTGAGGCTATAGTCCACCATCATTGAGATGATGAAGTCCATGGAGATAGCCGGACAACGGGACGGACATGTCGAGGAACTTGTGCCTGCTTCCAATAATGTCCGGCTAAAATAGATAAGGTTCTCCTTCCTTTCAACTTGATTATCCGGTTTTAAGGATCATCGAGAAAACCTATGCGAATTTGGGTGGAATGGAGCGATTTAAGCCATTCGTCCTTCCAATGGACAATCCTCCTCTCAAAGAAGCGGGATGGAAGAGGAAAGCGAGGTTGTCACCCCTAACCCCGATGATGCATGATCTTTCGCCGGAAAGGCTAAATGCCAAACACTTCCTTGGTAGCTGGGAGAGAGCTTGTTCCTCGACCTACGGACGGCGGCCTGATGTTCGAAAGGAAAGCCGGGAAATATGTCTGAAGACAAAAGCACGAGAAATTCACAGGATTTGTGAGGAAGGCACATATTCAATCCGAAGGCAGGATGGGGGAAACACGACTCCAAAAGCCGTGGTGGAAGGGGAGGAGTTTGACCCAAATGCATGGAGAAGCCACGAGCGAGCAGCTCGGGGAGCCCAGAGGAAGTCAAGGGGCCCTCATTGCTCTCGGGGGAGATCCGTCTAATGCTATTGCAAATGGTGATAACATCGGATTGAGAATGAGATAGCGGCCCGAGGCTGACTGGATTATCAAGGGCCAAGACGAGTATTCAATCAAAGGCGTTATATCAAAACATGTTAAGCTACATTGATGAGATAAACCTTCGATGGAGCTAAAAGTTCTAACTACTTTCAATCGGAGTTCATCGTGTCTTACCGACACATCCTGAAATTACTCCAACAGTGCGTGGCATTTTGAGGAAGCCAACTTATTATTACCAGCTCAGGCTGTGAGCTAGCTCTTTCCGTGGGGATGATACCGGCTGGTATTCTCCTCGGCTGAGCATAAGATCACGGAAGCGGATGGGCGGCCTTCCATGACCGGTTTACGAGGTTGGAGCTGAGGTAACCATCAACGATTTGGTGGAGGTAAAACAATTTGAGCATGAAACAAGCTGAAGACTTCGTGTGAGGTTGAAAAGGACAAGATAAAATGCAAGTTCCTATGAGTAGCCATTGATCAGTGGTTTATAGCTAAAGGCTGCGAAGATCTCTTTGTGGAAAAGTTAGGATGCCAAATTCGGAGACCTCCCGGGGAAATCTCGTGATGGCCGTCACCAAATACGAGAAATTTCTTGAAGAGTCTGGCTTATCAGCCTTTCTTGAAAAGGTGCCTACTTCGAATCAGCGGTGTCAACCATAGACTTCGAGGTTAGGTCGAGCAGCGGTGACAGCGCTAACATGTTGAAGATCAAAATTACGTGGTCGAGATGCTGCCACCAACCTCACACAAGCGGTGATTAAAGGGTTAGTAAAAGCGGGTAAAGACAGGCTGGCATCATGGAAGCGAGGATATGTAATATGGCTTTAAGTTCCAAAGTTACACATTTGATATCACTAAAACATCGGACCTCCCGATGAGTTAGTGAAGAATGGGTGTATCGAGGTTGGACCCTCAGAGACGCCCAAGCTGAGGAACTTAAGGAAAATATTGCAGAATCAGCTGCTCACCGGAATCACAATGCGAGTCAGAAGCTGTGTGGCGTTCGAGAGATTGGATTAGGAGATGATGACAAGGGAAGTTGGTCTTGGAGAAGCCCCAAACCAACATGATGGTGAACCATGAGCCTTTCCCACAGTCTCAGGTGAACATGGTGAACTCATGTAGAACAGCGAAGGAGAAACCTTGGACGCCAACAAGGAAAGGGTCACAAGCTAGTCGGGATGTAGAATTGAATCTCAACCCGATCTACCCAAAGGCGTACATCCAAGGGTGGAATCGTCTTGTGCGACCAAATGCAAGTGCGAATGTGAGCTCCGGATCCCGATTACGGGGGATGCCATTGACTAGGACTTGGTCGGGAAAAGGGACGGTGACTCGAGAGCTGTAGGAAGTCGGCCCGAGAGAGAGTATAGTCCTCATAGCCCAGTCCACCGCCGGCAAACATATTCGATCGGATTGGGGGCATTAAGAGAGAGCTCATAATCAAACTCCCAGCCATACGAGAAAACCAGTACAGCTTGGAGAACCAGGCAATAGGCTCCCAATGGGTGGGAAGAGCCGGCCGTCATAGAGGAGCGTTGAAGAGTCGAGAATTCCCAAGGAAGCCGTAAAGGCCCCTGCACCCCAAGCAAAATAGAAAAAGCTAGCCTGGAGGTAGACGGGAAATGGTATCGGGCGAAAGAATGGACGAGCTAAGAGGAGTTGTCGAGAACGGCCAAGGAAGATCTGAAAGTATGGAGGCGTTCATCGCGGACTGTAGTGACGATGAGCAGACCGCCTACTTGGCGGTGATAACTAGCCCGAGCCTTTGGCGAAAAAGCCGAATTACCCCAGGCTTATATCCTGTCGAGGGGCAGAAGGCCAACCCGATCAAACATAGGGGACGAGAAGTGATGCTATCAACCCGATCATGAAGAGAAGCTGATAACAATGTTGAGGCGGCTTCTCTACGGGGGCAATGGAGGTGGATATCGATTCGGGCGGTGGACACGGCGAGGCGGTATTACCAGCGAAAGTGAACAAGCGGTGGATTATGGATGCGAACGGGCCTGTTGGTGTCGGGAACGGTATTGCTTTACCCGAGCGATGGGGAGTTTCGGTAAGAAGTCTTGGAGGATGAAGAATCGAGAATCTGGTTGAAAAGTTGATTGATCTTGAGAGTGATCGAGCAAACCGGAAGGAGGAACTTGAGCTTGATGCTAATGTTGAAAAGTCTAATTTTGACATCGACATGGTTTCACGTGTTGCCATCCTTCTTTCAAGCGAGAACCCGACCAGGAGTGATTCTAGAAGGAGATTACTTCGCCAATTGATCATATATCCTTGATCAACGCTTTGTCTGCGAAAGCCAATAGAAGATGTGAGAATGGAATGCCGATCTTCGAAGGAGAGCGATGAATAAGTCTTGGAGAATACATGATGATAGGATGATGTTTGCGAGGCGAACCAAAATGGTGGCAGCGTCATGAGACTATCTACATGACCGCTCATCTAGAAGGAATACCCTTTTCGGGATCATGATAGACGGAGGAGCATCGGTGAATGTCTTGCCAATCAAGATCTTGAAGAAATTAATCTATCCCGGCGGTTGTCACGGCTGAGCCGTATCTGACCTGCAAGAGGCATCACGGAACCTATGGTGTTGTATCTTTGGAAGTAGACTTGGGATCAAAGAAAATCATGGTGGTATTCTTCGTGGTGGAAAACACCTCGATTATCTGGCGTATGCTTGGGAAAGTTAGATACACGATCTTTGTGCATACCATCACTGCCACGACAAATCGCCATATATCATGAAGAGCCTCGAAGAGTCGGAAGGGTTACGGGAGGCTGAGTGAGCCGATCACGGCTTTGTCTTTTCCCGGCGACAGATGCTCTCGGAGCGAACTTCTAGCCATATGTGGGAACATTCCCAGGTCTCTGAGAGGCGATGAATCGGCCACCTACGGTGACGGCAGCTCCTAGCCGGAGGGTACATCGATGACTCGGAAGAATGGGACCGACCATTCTAATCCCAACCACAAGCCTTATGATGAGTACAGAGACAAGAGAGAAAGGATCGAAGTAATGGCAATCCGATCAACGATCCAAAAGTGGGAATACGGGAGAGAAAGGAGAGACATTAAAGGAATTTCGATCAAGAGAGGAAATGGGTGAAAGTCATGCTAGTCTCGGGAACCAAAGAAGATACCATTCAAGCCTTGGACATATCAGGCTGTTGACACAATGCTTCACGGACAAGGAATACACAATATGATCTAGATTGGCCGGAGGAGTTCGGAGCGAGCCGAGGTGCGGGAGTTTGTTTCAAGTGAGGCGGATGGCTTGATGCCAGGTCCGAGGATCATGGAAACCATTGAGCTAGGCACGAAGGTGATCAAGGCCCGATAAGGATTAGTGGCTTGTGTCATCGATGCTCGGGTTGACTTGGTCAGGCTTAGTGAGGATTGAGTGCTTCGCATGGCGTTATGATGAAATGCCGGGGTTGGATTCAACCTTAGTGGTAGAACATAGAATGCCAATCAAGGAAGGATACAAGCCATTTCCCTTCTAGTCCTTCCTCTTGCCTCTTCTTACGAGATCGGAGGCCGAGTAGGAGCGACCACTAACGCGTCGCCACTCTCTGGTTTTGGCCCTGAGGAACAAGCGAAGACCTCGTAGCGCTGTCAGAATCTCGGGTAGTTCCTCCACAGTAGGCTCAGCGTCGAATGAAGGCCTCAACCACGGCCAGCAGATAGGGACATCGGTGTCAATATCCCTAAGCCGAGGAAGGCGGGGAGAGGGCTGCTTGGTCGGGTTGCGCTGGAGGCGCGAGAAGGGGGTGGAAGAAGTATCAATCTACATGGAAAAGAAAGCATTTAAGTAAGAAAGGAGTTGATCGGATTCAATGGGCCTTTCGAAAAAAATTATATAAGTTACTTGAGGAGAGGATTCCTAAGATCGGGACCTTATTTCTCTGCCTTATCTTCCTCCCCGTGGATCGTCTTCTTTTCTTAGGAGGCCTACACGAAGGGGCGGAGAAACAATCATCATGAATATTGGTCAACCTACCAAGAAAAGTCAAAAATGGTTTTGAAAAGAGGGAAGACTTGCCCAGGAGAGGGAGTGGCTGCAATTGCACTGAGATCTCTCGGCCCGTTTGGAGGCAGGCGGGGCCAGAAAACGGTTCCTCGGTGCTCCGCTGTGGAGAATGAAAGATTGGAGCCGAGGCCGATCTTCCCCTTTTGGTCCCTCACCACCAACCTTCTCATTGCCCTTCCTAGATGGGCGGGATGGATCATGGAGGCAAAGGCAGTGCTTTGAACCTCACTCCTTCGTACGTCATCTCCCGAAAATTTCATGTCATTCTTTTGTCATAAGGTTTCACGCCAAGCTAATCGATTATTGAAATTGAGAAGATACTATCCCGATAAAGGGATAATGGAAAGATGACCCGATAACAAGGAACCGCGGGGCTTACCAATGAAACCTTAACGTTTCTTGATGGCCCGTTCCGTCTGAAATCATTGAAGTTGAGAGCTCATGTTTGCTTGATATCAAAGCTGCTTGAAGAAGTCGGCATTTGCTTGGATGGGATCATACGGGGAATCTCTCTAAAGCGTGCTTCCTGGCAGCGAATTCTTGGAGTGCATTGGACATTGAATATGTCGAGTTTGGTCGAGCTTTCTCCCATATAAGCATACTCTTCCACTTGCCTCGACCATCTGTGCATCAGGGCTTTTTAACCCGGGAAATGATGTAGCCCCCATTCAGACTACGATAGAAGGGCTCGGGAGGGTACGAGAAGGAGACAAATTGGCGACAAAGGAAGTTGGGGTATTCTGCCGACCCGATGGGTGTGTCGGGATGCACGGCCGCATGCAGAGAGATCCCAGAGGGAAGGATGCGGTGAAGAAGTGCTTGGCGAAGGTTGAGTCACTTCCAATCATGGGAAGAAAGATCTCTCTGCCAGAGCCGGAATCGTCCTGGTAAGCGAGAAAGACCCCCATTCCTCGTGGTCGGTCTTTGCATTCCCACGAAAGTAGTCTGAGATAGGTGGCGGATGGGAAATTCATAGCGGGCGAGGAGCAGGTTGAATTGCGAGGGCCGGTGTCAGCTGTAAGGCGATATCGGGAGCCACTAAAGCTGGAAAATACCATTGCAGCCATATCTATAGCATCAAGTGGGCCCATTGAAGTTGAAAATAATCTTTGGGACGGTCGTCACCTTGTCGTCATATGGTAGATATGAGCCAGGCCAGGCAACCATGCTTAATCATTAAAGAATGAAGGGCGAGGTAGCGGGGAACCATTCCGCCTTAGCGCGGACGCATTTGGGAGGAACTGCTCGGGAAATACACGAAGTATACATGTTCCGACGAGGGTCTTAGGCAAACAAATGACTATAATTAGCCCGAGGATAGTGGCGAATCTGAGTCTTCGGCAAAGTCGGCATTAGGATCCACCCTCAACGAGTTGCTTCTTTACGGCGGTTGGCGAAGGAGTTACTCCAATCGCCGGTGACATCTCCACTACCACCCTTCCCGATGGCACGAGCGAATAATTGGGCCATGTCCGAGCGGTGTTCGAGGACATGGGGCCACACACGAAGTCGAAGGTGTTGGTATTAGCGGTATTCGAGAACATTGCGGCGGTGAGGCTAAAAGCAAGATCGGGTTCTTAAGGAATCTTGGACATCTCAATCAAATGAAAAATCCCGTTTTAGATTTCTTGCTCACGTCTAGTATTTGAAAACGTCGACAGTCGACCAAGTAAGACAATATTTTTAAACCGGATTCGGCCCGTGGAGCAAAAGGTGAAGAGGTACCCCCTCTCCACAAATTCGAAGCCTTCTCGGCGGCGCATGTATGGTGAGGCAGACCCGGGACTTCATATTGATCCGATCGGCCGGAGGCGGCGCCAGCGGGGGCAATGGTGTAGCCAGTGGAGAGAAGCAGGTTGGGCGTATGAATGTTAGGGGACGAGCCTCCAAGGGCTTGTGCCATTTGCCTTATCTTTCGGCCCGATTTCGCGGCTCGTAGGGTTCTCTTTTTGGGGGCCATTGTTGAACAAAGTAGTAGGAGCGAGCGTGAGAGTTGGATTGAAAGTGAGGTTGCGAGAAGGCTAGTTTGAAAAAGAGGAGCAGTTTGGGGATGAAGGGTATTTAGTGCGAAGTCACGGTTTATAAAGACAAGTTATCTGACGAGTAGCGGTTCGGTCGTGCTCTCAAAAGTAACGATTAGTGGAACCGTTTTACTTTGGAGCGTGTTTAGTGCGCCCGAGAAAATGGCGTCTATCCGCGAGTTCGAAAGTGTAAAGGCTGGAAGAGCCCGATTAGAAAGCGGTTGGTTGGTTTACATTAAAAGGATGAATTGGATATTTTCTAACCCGATGGTGTAATGGGATGTTAATCAAAGTCGGTGAATGTTAAGACATTTTAGATTATTTTTGGGAGATCTTGTTTGAACAAATAGAATGGAAAAATAAACTTGCTTTATTATAGGATGAAATTGTTCATACAACTGAAGATAAACTAGAAAGAAGAAAATTCATTGATAAACATTCAACCTAAATACAACCTAGAGTAGAAGTTTCCAAGGAAACCTTTACATTAGAATCACAGTACAAAACTTCTTCATCATCTTATCTTTATCCAAGAAGGCAACGAAAGATTTGGGGCTGTTTACTCCCCACTTGACGGGAGAAGGCTGGAGGATGGAGCAGTTCCAAAACCTCACCTCATTCTGAGATAAGGAAAATGAGGTGGGGCGAGGAGGAGATGGGATCACGGAGGAGTTTCCACCGGATCCCAGAAATTAAGCACAAACTCAGGACTTATGGGGGACGGGGCATGGTAGTATCCCCAAATTAGCAATCCGATCACTAGTAACATGGGTATGTTAGGATATGAAAACAATGCTGAGGTGGAACAAGCCTTGAGGGCTGTTTCCCATTTTGTTAGAGATTATACAAAGTTGCTAGTGACATCTTGGATTTTTTTCTCTATCATCACCAAGGGTATGAAATGGAAAGGAGAGAGTTTATGGATCTTCAGAGGATGTTGAGGATGGTGCTAAGACTTGAGCACCACTTGAATATAAAGATTTTCCCACAGTTAAGGTAAGAGGCGTCACCAAAGGAGTCATTAGCTTGACCAGCGAGATCATTAAACGGCTAATGTGGGTTCCTGCAGGGGAGTTGAATGGTTACCCATGATTCAAAAGTGATTTTGAGCAAATCAAGAAGTCTAAACTTGTTGAAGCCGATCTCGAAGCGGCAAGTAAGTTAAAGTGCAGTGTTTACAGAAAAATATCCAACCTGGGTTACATTGAGTCTTGGGCAACGGACCAAACATGAGAGACAAGGCCCGACCCGAATCCGGTGAATTTGAAGGACAAAAGAGGTGTCTACCTACAAAAGCACTCAAGTACACCTTTTCTCCACTAGAGCATTCAATACAAGATTTCAGCAATATTGGAAAAGCAAATCAAATCTTAGGAGGATGACTAGATACTGGTACAACCCCGTCCCAAAATTTATGTGAAATGACCAAAATACCCCCTAGAGTCGAGGTTAACCGGTGACTTTTAAGGCGACAGCAGCGAAAATTATTTCTTTACATATTCGATGTACTAAGTCGAGCACGAGCGGCGTGGGCGCAAGCGAACTCGAATTAGGAGTTCAAGCGAGCGTTTACGAAGCTTTAAAGTGTAGGGGGCATTTGGTAATTTTCCACTCCGTGTATAGAGGAATTAGGGTTTGGGCTGACTGCCACTGACAGCCAACCTTCCCCCAACATTCTGCACGTTCTCTCTCTTTTCCTCTCCCATTTCTCTCTCGGCCAAAAAACCGTCAAAATTTTAATCTTGGTTGAATCACAAAACCATAGCTGACGCCCAAAATTCATATAGTCTCTGCGTCATTTTGGGCCCAGGGCCATCGTCTTGGAATCTCAAACAAGACGAGCGTTCAAACCGAAGTCAAGGCGGTTTGGGAAGCTGTCAAATCATTTTTTACTGTGTGCAAACGGACTGGGGTAAGCCTGAGACCATTACCGTGGTTTTATTGGATTGAGTAGGTTCAATTTGATATAAAGAGCGTCCAATTTGAAGTGCAGTTTTGAAGAGAAGCAGATGGTTTCCCGAAGCTTCCCGGCCCGATTGTTTATCTCCGGCCATTTTCCGGCCTCAATTAGGTATAAAAATATTACTTTCGGCAATACCTTCATTTTGATATGCCATACGTTGATTTTGGACAAGAATGAAAGTTATGAATTTTGAAGTTTTGGATTATTTAAAGAAGGAATTCCCGAGAAATTCGGCGAACAGACGGCGTGGTGGCGAAGCGGCCGAACTCCGTGACCGGCAAGAGGAAGAAGAGGAGATATTAATTATGATAGCAAAATATTCCTAGCAGAGGGAATATTCAATGAGGAAAAAGTATATTAGTGCTAACGGTGCGCGTCGGTAGCGTGGGTGGCCGCGTGAAATGGTGGCGTCATCGGGCGCGTGACGCGCGTGGGGACCACGGCGCGTGCGTGGGACCACGTGCGGCGCATAGCGACACGTGCCAGTAGCGTGAAGCCCGCTTCGCGGTAGCGTGGGCAGCGCGTGAAATGGTTTTCGGCGTGGGGGCGCGTCAGGTTTCCCACGGCGCTTTAACGCGTGCGGACGCGTGAGACCACTTCCGGCCCAGCGTGGGTAGTTTCCAGCTGTTTCATTGCTTCGCAGTGGGCCAGCAGCGGTGCAAGGTTTGGGCGGAAATGGTGCCAAGGCCCGTGTTGCATTTAAAAATAGTATTACTTTTGGGGTTTTCTTTTATAGGGCCTAATTTTAATTATTTGTAGGGAAGTTCTAATTTGTCCCTTAACTTTAAATAGGTAATTCTTCGACTCCGCACACCAAGGAGAACAGCAAGGAGATTTGCTCTAGAATACGTGAGTGAACTTTCTTAAATGATTTCTATGTTTAGAAATGGATTTGAAATTGATTTGCTCCCCTTGGTTTTAAATGGTTTCAAAGCATGTTTATTTATATATATTTATTTATAAATATATATGCAATATGATAAATGGTTACACAACCATAATTGTTTTATTATGGTATCTACATTTAGGAAATGAATTGATTTGGGATTATTTATCAAGTATGATAATATATTTATGAAATGGGTTATTCTTTGATATTGCTTTTGCATAAAAATGTTAAAATGATATTTAATATATGGTTTTGAGAAATGTTCATTTATGCAATATCGACATTTGCAGGAATTATGAATGGGATTTTGGCTCCTATATCTATACACATGAGTATGTATGTATGTTTTCAAACACACTAGGTATGCTTTCCACTCGTTTAGTATTACCGTTCGTAGCCGCTGAGACGAGTTCTCATGTATGGGTCACGCCCAACACGCCGAGTGTATCCAGGTAATACCTTAGTGCAGCTTGTCTTGCGTTTATTGTTGTTTATAGGAAAGGCCCCCTTCGTAAGGACTCGGGTGTGGCTTGTGACTGTAGCTTCGGAACTTACATGTGTGGTGTTAGGAGTACAAATGATTGGATAACGTGTTGGTTGTAATGGTGATTGAGAGGTGTTCCTCGGTAGTACATGGGTGATCGCGCATATACCTGTGTTGGTTTCCCTTATATGTATATATTGACGGAAATATATTTGTGATTTATTGTTATCGTACCTTTTGATATAAATACGTTATACTTTTTAAGAGTATCTTCCCGAACTATACTATGATAGTATATTTCTACAACTCTTTGGTTTTCAAAGCAGGGTTAGTACATTGAAAAGAGAAAGGATTGTGAAAACTTTTGTTTGTCCACTCACACTTTTGTTTCGCCCGCCAGGACACTTAGTGAGATAGCGGCGATCGGTATGTTTGTGTGGCGCTACGATCGGATATCCCAACCATGTAGGGATTTATCTTTTGTTATTCAGTTTTTATGACTAATATCCATCTTTGATATGGATAGAGATTTTAGGAACTTGACTACGTCATGCTATTTCATTTGTTTCAAATTGATGCGCTCTGAACCATATGCATATTGACATTGAATTCCATAGCGTTTATTTACAATTTAATTCGTTTTCACAAGTGTTGTCTGCCCATTTAATGAAGCCGTCCTTGCAGTGTCGCCGTGCGCTCGCGCTCGGTGTCGGCGTGGTGCTCGAGGTGGGGTGGCTGGTGAAAGTCCCCTAGGTGGCGAGTTGTTGAGGTGACGGCCCACCATGTAGGGCACCAGCTGTTCGTATGAGCTTTGGGCCATGACTTAAAACTTAGCATTGGGTTGGGCGGCCGAGCTGACCAGGACTAATAAACAAAAGCGAAAAGAAGTCGAAACGACATTTAATGCAAAAGCGGGCAAATTGGAGGGGAACCGGACTACGAATAAAAAGAACCCTTTCTACATTAGGGAGTAGAAATTTGATCAAGCGCTACGTGCTATCAGTTAAGCCCTTCCTACCTAAGTCTTTAAGAATGATGACGGCGATGACATGGGCTCCTGTGCTTTATATAAGCAAGGGAGGATTGAGAAAGAGGACACTCAAACCAACTAAACAAAAACTCTCTAGTTCAGAAAGAAACCTCTTGAGAAACTCCTGCAAGCCTTTCCCAGAATCTGGAGCTTCGTCTCTGTCTATTGCCTTCTTAATCGAACTGCTTGTGTAGCGGCGTTCAGAGAAACCCAGACAGTAACCTAGGATCATATATCCACAACCGGAGGAGTAGTGAATTTGTCTGCTATCCCGGCCAAGCGGTGAGTAAGTATCGATTGAGGATCGTAGGCCAAGAGTCTTTGATCATCTCCTTTAAGGAACTAGCCTTAAAGCATCGATAGATTAGAAAACTATCGATGGACCAACAATCATCTGGATGGGCGTTTTGTTAAGGTCTATGATGAGCATAAAATGTAATAACATTGATCTTTTTATTTAAGTCTTTCGTTATCAGTTCTTACTTATCGCTCTTTGCCTGATCTTTACTTTCAAGCACTTCAATTCTGATCTTTACATTCGGTCTTTAATTACCATCTTTATCTTTACGTATGTGCGGCGTGGGGCATTCTTGTTATAAGCCGGTTTATAACAAAACCCTATCTCAAGCAATCTCTGGTATAAACATCGAGAAAAAGTCGCGCTTAACAAGCAAGGCAATAAAAAGAATTCTTGTACTTATCTAATTAGGTAGCCCAATCCAGATAGACGGAAGTTATGTTACTTGTGGCGCAAGTATTTAATATAATACATCTTTCTATTAGCGGGGGGAAGCCAATAGTAGCCTGCTTGACAATAACCATACAGGCGAAGGTCTCCACGACCGTCCCTCGAAGGATAGAAGTGAAGCACAATTGGGTGAGCGCCAATAGAAAGGCTCGGGTGGCGGGCGGGCCGACCAAATGTGCTCTGACGCACCCCTGCTGAAAGGCTTCCTTGAACATATTTTAGTTTTTCAATTGATTGAATTGAATTGTTATGATTTGTACTGCTTGTTATGTTTTGGTGTCTGTTTGTTTTGTAGCTGATATTGCCTTCTTTTTTCTTTTTACTGGAATCAATTTTATTGTTCTGTTTGTTTGTTTCTTTCTTATGCTTGGTAAACTGGAATCAATTTATTGCTCTGTTTTTTTTCTATTTACTGGGAATCAATATGCTTTAAGAAACAAGGATTTTATGCCTTTGTTTGCAAATGTATGGGTTTCTGAGAGCCCTTGAATTGTTATGCCTTTGTTTTCAAATGTATGGAGGCATGACTCTGCCATAACTTCCTTTCCCCAGCCACCAACTTCCCTTTCCCAATCAGACAGTGCTACCCCTTTCCCCAGCCACCGCTTCCCTTTCCCCAGCTCCTCTTCTCAAGCTACCAATGAACTTTGAAGCTTTCCCTCCCACCCAACCAGTTCATCGTCTCCGTCGGGCAAGCTCTCTCTAAAAATTTCAAGTTAGCTCAACGCTCGTGTTAAGGCTCCAATAGTAGATAGATTAAGCCAAGCCACCAAATCTTTGGAATTACCATGAACGGTAAGCACAGATATCCACCGTCCATTCTTATTTCCCTCATGGTTTTGAATTGCTTTGATATCACGAACATGTGAATTTGATTCTTTGTATGGCGTTTTTGGCTGAAATTTGTTGATTATTATATACCCTTTTGTGGGTTTGGTTAATCTTGCTTGGAAATGTTATGGATTGGATCTAAATTGTGGTTTTTGGGTATTTTATTTCTGTGTAATTTATTGTTTTCTCTGTGTTTATGTTGGGTTTGAATTGGGTGGAATTTGTTTTGCTAGGATGGTTTGCTTATTTATATGGCCTTAGGTTTACGGGGAATCGCCGAATTGTAAATGGGTAGCTTTCTAGTTTATAAGATTTTGTCAGATCAAGATATAGACAGGGTATGCAACAATATACAACAAATCATGTATTATTAGTATAGACATCGTATGAAGATTATGTAGCATTTACTATAGAAAACCTCATCGTTGTGCATCGTTTTATAGTGTGTATTGCTATCTGTATGGCGTATATCTGGAAGGACTGATGGTAGAGCAGTTTTGGGTTAATTCATACTGATACAAAATGTATTTGTCTATAAATGCATTGCAATTTACTAGAGACCCCATAAGTAGTGAAATTCTACTATTTCTCATATAGTTCATTACTAGGACCCAGTTTTGACGGCTAACAAAGTGGTTTTGCATGGAATGATCAATTGAAATGCATTGAGGTGGAAAGCGTTGAAGTATGGGAATCTTATGTGAAGGTTAACCCATTTCATGAAACACTTTTTACGAGATAAAACCAGGAAGGAAAAAAGCAGGAGGAGGGAAAGAGTGGTAGATGAAGGCTTTGTTGCCATTGTGCAATGCTTTTTTTCATTTTGTCAACAATTTTCTCTTAAAAACATTAATTTTCATAAAAATAAAAAGCGATCTGACGACTTTTTATCTGATGCGATGCAAGCACGAGTATTAAAATAGTGGTGTTTGATAAAATCTTTTGCCATGAAAGCATTGCTTATGTTAGTCGATCTTATCCGATGCCGCAGTTAGTCGGTCGTGAAATAGTCAATACAATCGACGGTACCAAGCGAGAAGTATTCGCCAGAAACCACGAAAGAAATATGAAATTAAGTAGTCTTGCTCGTTAAATGGTAATTAATCTGTTAGTGTGACCATCATTGAGTGTTGTAAGTAGAGACATATTTGTTGGTGAGACCAACCTTTAGCTTCAGCATCGCGCGGATAAGACCACATCCACTTTATGTGGCCCTTGGTGTACACAATCTCTGTGTGCGGACATTACCTTAAGCTAAGTTTTAACGTATTTAAGGAGTCAGTTTGGGATTGCTTTGTCTTTTAAAAAAGCTGTTTATAAGTAGGCTTTTAAATGACATCAAATAACATTTTAAAGTTGTTGTTTTAATACTATAACTTTAAAAATAAGCGAGTATATTTCATTTTACAAAATATTTTTATCTGCTTTAATTTTAAAGTGAAGCGGTTTTAGTGAAAAAAAAAGCAATACCAAACGAGGCCTAAGGCTAAGCTATGTCACCACCAGGTATCTTGCTCCATAGTCATAGAAAGTACACATGCACACACATAAAACAAAAAACAAAGAAACGTTCGACCTCTTATGCAGCTATGTATGTATGTAGTATGACACCGCGCATGCATTTGGTGATCTTTGTTGCCTGATAGGAATTTTATAATACCTGTAAAGTTAAAACTCTATAAAACTTGCAAGAATAACAAGGTTATTGTAGTATAAACGGATCTCGCAAGTCGTTCTGCACAAGGATTATTAAATGACTCGTAGCAAACAGAATTCTAGTTAACTATTGTAAAAGACAAAGTTGAGATGTTTTGATTTTTTAAGACCTACTTAAACTAAAACAAATTTAACTAATAACAATAAGACAATATGCAAGGTAAAGCTAAAAAAAGAAAAGGAACGGTTTTGTTTTTAAGAAATCAAATTAAGTAAACAACAGGATCCGTCGTTACCTTAGCAATCTTATATTGTTCTCCCAATTACTCACAAACCTATACATGCTTATTCCAAAGGTTAGGTATTCCTAATATATGCCTATTTGGACTCAGCGTAAAACATATATCATCACGTGCAATCCGTCTGTGAGTATTGAGATCAAATCTAAACATGCATGACTCGTTAAGTTTGTGAAACCTGGCCGAAGAACCATACAACCCTTAAAGCGTAGTATTCATTTCAAGTGAACTTGCACATATTAATCACAAGAAGCCTTACGTCAATTTGAGGGTTGACCTCGACCAAATTGCATCCGTACTTTTCTAAACATCCTAATGGTGATCAAGCATGAGAACAATTAGATAGGTTCCCAACCCGGTGATTAATAATTTGAAAACACATACATATAATCATGAGCAAATTGGAGACAAACTACATAATCTTACTACAAGGCTCGTGGCCTCACCCTAGCAAAAGAAAATTAATTCACGCATGTTCATAATAATAAACATCATCAAGTTCTTCATTAAAATAATAAAGATTGAAAACACCTTGAATGAAAAATTAAAAAATCTCTACACTTTGGCCAATTTTCTCTCACTACGACATACGGAAAAAGAAGAGACCCCTTATCACAGAGCCAACCCTAATATTTAACCTAGTTAACTCTTCCTAAATCATAGGTCTTCCAATCCAACTAGGAAACTAAATAAATAAAAATAAAATAAGAAACATAACCCTAAATGAAATAGTAAATTCACCTAAAATCTGAAAAGCCACGTTTTGGACCCCTAAACTGCTCCAAAACCAGCCCAATATAGCTGCATTTAAGGTTTGGAATATTCTAAACACTTCTCCAGAAGGCCACGAACCCATCCGAAGTCATCTTGGGCTCCAAAAACGCCATAAAAGCCCAAAACGTCACTATTCCAGCACTGTGCCATCGCTTCTTTATTTTATTGAAAATCACCGCTTGGTGGAAAAATCTGATATTTTTGATACGATCAAACTAGAACCTCATGAACGTCTTTAATGGATTAATCCAAAATTCATCCATTTGATCATGCTTTGCTCCAGATGAAGTCGAAAGTCCTACATTGAAAATATAATTCAAAGTATCAAAATTCTTCTAAAATAATACTTAAAGATTACTAAGAATAGGGTTAAATATATAATATAAAATATGCTCATCATTGTGACTTCTTGATCGCTGCAAAACAGGTGAGGTTGTGAGTTTCAATATTATTCAGTTGTCAAGCAACTAAATGTGTATTCCTTAGGTATTCCTCCCACTCAAATCAAGTCAGAAATGCATTGTGTCTAAAGATGTTAAATTTGAAGAACAATCCTTACTTTGAAACTGACTACAACTCGGAGGAGAAGTATTTAATTTGTTCTAACGCCTCAACCTTTACATATCTGATAGTACGAAGAGTTCCTATTATTGATCTACATGGTAGAGAGAATCCCAAGATGAATCAACCACTTGAGCAATCCGACGAGTGCAAGAAATCGAGACAACCTGATCGAGAGCCGCCGAGTAATTGAAGAAATCCTCCTCGTGCAAGAAAACCACCGGCAAGATTACAAGACTATGTGACTTATGCCTCACGATATCCGGAGTCACATATAGTCTTGAGTGCCTTTATCTCCATCACATGTTGCTTTGAGTGCTCTGAATGAGCATTGTGAACCAAGCACCTTTCGAGAAACGACTCTTCCTTCTGATGAAACAAGCAATGGCGAGAAGAGCTCAAGCTCTGGAAGATAAGCTGCGCGGAGTCTTGTTCAGCAGCGAAAGGAAAAAGGTTGTTGAGTCGATGGATTTACGAAATCAAGTTCAGCGAGGATGGCTCCGTAGAAGATACAAGGCTCATTAGTTTAACAAGGCTTCACTTGAAGTGATTTGCTCGAGGCTTCACAGTTAGGAGTTCTCTCTCTTTGGCAATCAATAGTAGGATGGTCTCTCATCAAATAGATGTGAATAATGCATTTCTTCATGGAGAACTCCAAGATGAAGTGTATATGCGACTTCTTCAAGTTATGATTGTCTTAAGGATAACATGGTTTGCAAATTAGAAGGCAATATATGGATTGAAGCAATCATCACGAGCTTGAGTATGCCAAACTCATTCAGTCAGCGCGACAAAGGCCCAGATTTTACATGCAATAATGATGATTCTCTTTTTGTTTGTTCCCCTTTGGTGGCAAAGGGAAGCTAGTGGTTCTTATCTATGTTGATGATTTGATTATCATTGGGGATAATCTTGCCGAGATTGCGGGGCACAGGCGATTACTACATCAAGCATTTCTACCGTCAGGATTTGGGAAAGTTGAAATATTTTAAGGAATAGAAATGACAACATCCTTGGGGTTTTTATCCACCAATGAAAGTATGTGATGGATCTTCTCCAAGGAAAGAAAAAATGCTTTCGTACCGACTTGCCACTACACCTATTGATTGTAAAGTAAACTCGGCTTGATGATGGAGAGGTTGTACATGATGTGAAATAATATCGAATTTGGTAGGTAGACACGTTTATCTCACAATCACTCTCGACTAGATATCACATGTCTCTGCGATCGGCATAATTAGATCAATTCATGCATTTACCCACTTTGTGCATCATCTCTATATTGTTAAGAGGATCTTACGTTATCTCAAAGGTTCCATTAGTCGAGGATTATTATGAAGAATAATCGAGTCGGCTGTTATTGCGGTTACAACGATGCGGTAGCGAGGAAGAGGAATGAAGTTGACGAGAAAATCCAAAAGCAAACTCTTATTGCATTTGTTGGTGGAAACCTTGTCACTGGAAGAGCAAAAAACAACAAGTTCTTGCTTGCTCTAGTCGCGAGCCTAAATATCGAGCAATGAGCATTACGGCCGTAATGATATGGTTTAAAAGAGTGCTGCTTTCATACCTAGGGTTTTCCTAGCTGCACCTATGTCTCTTATGTCGACAATCGGGTAGATATTCACATTATTTGTTAATCCTATGTTCCACAAAGAACCAAACATATTGAAGTGGATATTGTCCATTTCATTCGAAATCAAGTTCATCCTTGATCATCGGGACCATTTTCACGTGAAGTCATGCACATTTCCTTGAATCTGTTCACCAAGCCATTGTCATCGGTTCAACTTCATCGTCTCTTGAGCAAGCTTGATCCTATTAACCTCCTCGATCCGGCTTGAGGGGGTGTTGAAAGCACATAAAATACTTGACTACACTCGTCCCGGAATAGTCTACAGTACCCGGTACCGTCGGGTTGATGCTCAGGTTAGTCTACTATCCATCGGATTACTGCACACTCATCGGGTTAGTCTTGTCACGGTGGAGTTATTGATGTCTTGACTTTTCACGATTTAGTGGTGACTGTACTGGTTTATCCTGGCAGATTATAACGATCATCTTTCCTTGATTAAAGGAAGATGGCGATTGTCAGCGATTAATGCCGTGTCTTGATGTTGGTGTAATCTCCTTGATTTAGGATTAGATTAAGCTTAGAGTTTAACTAGTCACTAGGGTTGCTCGGAGTAAGCGCTGTTGTTTCTTTCTCTTCTATATGTAAGCATACTTGTGTATCTTTGGCACTTTATGAAATACAAAATAGTTCACGACTTGAAATTCATCCTGAAACCTACCAAACCAATACATAAGCTCTCGTCGGAAACATTGAGTTCTTTGCTACGAACTCGGCAAGTGAAAAGCGGCTGACATAATTCTTACGGAAATGCCCAATCCTTTTGCTTCTTCCGAGGAAAGCCGTGCAGTGGTCGAAACATGGACTCCGCAAGTGATCCTCTTGATCCCTTAATACATAGATGTTTGAAGAGAGGATCGAAGATCATTAACCAGCTGCTGCGTGCTGGTTTCTTCTTTGAAGACTTGCTGCAAATGGCCAGTGTAAACCTCAAAGCCTTCGAGAAGATCAAGGCTTTAACGTAGAATCGATCAAAAGCTGAAATTTGCGTTCACACCTTTCAGCGAGATGGGAAGCCACATTCACATCAAAGATAAAGTTCTGCTACTTTATATAATTGAAGGGTTGTGTGGAAACCCGATTACTACGAGGAGAATAATATAAATATGACTTTGAGATACGACTTGAGTTGTTTTCACTTGAAGTGTTATTTGCCTGCTTTCGAAATGAGTTTGCTAAAGGTTGTCAGTAAATACTTAGGGAAGTACAACAAAACTTAGCCAGGTATTCTCTTATAAACTTCTAAAAGGAAATTGTATGGTTTCTAGGAAGAGATGAAAGAGTAAGAAAAACTAATTGCAATCAATTTGTTTTTTAGATGTGTTTAATGTACATATATGAAAAGGCATATACATTCCAAAAAGAATGTATCTTTTTGCAAGTATAGCCATATCATTTGAGTTGCATCGATTGACTTAAGCGCATTAGTTTTGATACAACACTTTCACATATGAAGACCTTCCTTAAAAGCCGCATGCATTCTACGGTACATGCATATATACAATACATTATCATCAGCCGAGACATGAAAGGCAATTAAATGCATGATTATATACTAGCTGTTGGATCGTAAATGTGTGGATATATGCATCTAATGTAGCCTATCTCGTATTTCTTACTAAATGTTACAACTATTAGTCTACAAAATATATGCAAGAGACACATTACATAATTGTACTATTTAATCCAAGAGACACATTTGTTGGGCTGAGATCCAAACCAAGTTTCATTGGAAACTCACTACAAGTTCTATAATTCAATGTTCAACCCAACGACTTGTAGATATACCGCGGAAAGTCAACACCCCAACACCCCACTTTCAATGATAATATTGTTCCAAAAACCAAAGGATTTTTTCAAGTCGGAGGCCATTGGTAATTTGACAATTACCTTCAGCTTCCTCCAAGGGCCTCGAAGTATACCAAGTTCATGTGTGTATGACATAAGAAAACAACCTTAATTAAATCTGCATACGTGGGAACGAACCGAAAAATCTATTGCGTTCCTTGGATAGATATAACCAAGGTTCATTTCCTTCCAAGTTCTGTAATTTCATATCACAAAATGTCTTCTAAGTTTATTGCTTCCCTGTTAGAATTGGAAGCTAGCAGTACGCACCATCATCGTCCAGCTCCTGATCAATTACCACTTGAATACATATCAGCAGACTAATTTGAAGATGGCAGCCACCGTGTCTGAAACCTTTCTGAGAGAGTTTCATTGATTTCAGAAAAGGATATATCTTGGTATTATAGTCCTCCATGTCATATGGGCAGGAGGGAGTTGCAAGAGAGTGCTTGTAGTTGTCCCCAACTCCTTGAGCTGCTTGACGGCGTCTGTGTGCTCTCCTGCAGCTCCAGTGCGCTTTCAAGTTCCACCTCCACTTCCATCGTGGGCCGTTCAGCTACTGTCAAACGCACATCTCTCATTATGTTCATAAATTTTTCTCAAGCAATCCGGAGCTCTTTTCCCCCAGAAATGGATCAATCATAGCAGGAAAGTCTCTCACCCTGTCCACGCATTCAGGTATCTTTCTCGAGCAAGATTTGGCACACAACACTTCGAATAACACCATTCCAAATGAGAGAGAAGACATCAGCTTTTCGGTAATTTGGCCAGACAATGCATACTCTGGAGCCTGCATGGCCATTGTACCCATCACGCTCGAGTTTAATTTGATTAATGCCATTTGACAAGGCAGGAGGACCGATCTTGGCAACCCCTAAGTAAGAAAGCTTGGGCACCAAGTTTTGGTCTAATAGAATGTTGGAGCACTTCAGATCTCGATGGATGACAGCGTGCTTAACCCCTGCGTGGAGGTAGTGTATTAGAACACTTTTTAATGCAAATTTTCAGCCTTTGCTTCAAGTCAGGGAAAGGGATCTTTGTTTTTAATATTGGAAGGATCAAAGAGGTAATCCAGAGAACCGCTGGGCATGTAAGTGAACAGTGATACACTCTCCATTTTCTTGGCAGACTCCGATGAGAGAGATGAGGTTGGGATGGCGCAGCTGGCACTGTATCTGTACCTCCGCCCTGAACTCCACGCATTCCCTGTGCTGAATCTCGGGAGATGCACTTGATTGTGGCGCGACGTCTTTCCTGTCCTCATCCCCACCGGAGCCTTAATACGGCCTTTTGTATACTGAGCCAAACTTACCCATACCAATACATAAGCTCTCGTCAAGAAACGGTGAGTTGCTGCCCGGATCTCGGCAAGTGAAAAGCGACGGCATAATTCTTCTGGAAACGCCCAATCTGTTTGCTTCTTCTTCCGAAGAGAGAGAAGAAATGCGAGACAGATCGAAACATGGACTCACAAGTGATCCTCCTGATCCCATAATACATAGATATTTGAGAGAGAGGATCAAGATCATTAACCAGCTGCTGCGTGGCTGGTTTCTCCTTCGAACTTGCTGCAAATGACGGTGTAAACACTCAAGCCTTCCAGAAGATCAAGGCTTTAACGTAGAATCGATCCAAACACTGCAGCGCAAATTTCACACCCCACTTTCAGCAGATAGGACCACATTCACATCAAAGATAAAGTCCCAACTGCTTTATATAATTGAAGGGGGTATTTATGGTCAGAGACATATTTGTTGGGCGAGACCCAACCACGCGTACTCACTGCACACACATCACGCTTCAGCAGCTTCCTCCGCGATAAGACCACCTTCACTTTATGTAATGCATGGTGTACCACAATCTTTATGTGCAGACGTACAACCAAGCTAAGTTTAAGGTCACCAAGGCTAGCTATGTCACCATGCGTGTCTTGCTCAATAGTCATAGACAGTACATGCACACACATAAAACAGAAACAAAGAAACATTCGACCGCTTGTAGCTATGTACGTACGTAGTATGACACCGCATTTGGTGATCTTTGTTGCCCGGCTTCTTGATCGCTGCACAACCGGTGAGGCTGTGAGTTCCAATATTCTTTGGTTGTAAAGTAGCGAACACTTATGCTAGATCTCCTAAACCACATCTTCGTGGTTCATTCTTCAAAAATTTGTATGAATTAATTCGTCCAGCGAACGTGGAAGATGATGAGTACTGTTGGGTGGGAAGAAAGGTTTTATGTGACGGCTTCTGCCAATCTCTCACTCCCCAAGTGATGGAAGCGTAGTGGTGTTGTCGTGCTAACGATACATTCTACCTCTCTAGTGAGTTTTGTTCTTTCCTTCCATAGTTCCATTCCCATACTCACTTGCAATTCTCATAGGCAAATATGTAGTTTTAGCCAGCTTGACTGTGCAATTGAAATGATTTGCTAACAATTTAAACCGAAATGATCCTTTGCTTTATATAAGGAGAAATTTTTGAATTCAGCAGTCACAAATCGTCGTATCTTTTATTCTTAGCATTATTATAATATGAGTAAGCATGATTAATATTTATAGATCAAAATATAATGTTAATAAGTAGATACACGCTAAATAGAATTTTATTCTTCTAAGCAAAAGTTTAAAAAAAAAAAACCCTTAATCTACACAAACCTATTGCGTTCCTTGGATAGATATAACCAAAGTTTATTTCTTTCAAGAGGTTCTGTAATTGCATATCACCAAAAAATGTCTTCAGTTTGTTGCTTCCTGTTAGAATTGAAGCTAGCAATGCCATCATCGTCAACTGACAAATCAGTACCGCAGATCGATATCAGCAGACTCATTTGAAGCAGGCTGCCACCATGTGAAACAAATTGAGAGAGTTTCGTTGATTTCCGAGGATATATCTTGTTACGTATAGTCCTCCATGTCATGGGCAGGAGGAGGAGTTGCAGAAGTGCTTGTAGTTGTCCCCAACTCCTTGTACTGCTTGACGTACTCTCCTGCAGCTCAGTGCGCTTTCAAGTTCCACCTCCACTTCACCCATCGTGGGTCGTTCAGCTGCTGTCAGACGCACATCTCGGCTATGTTCATAAATTTTCTCAAACTATCAGACTACTTTTTCCCACAGAAATGGATCAGCTAGCAGGAGATCTCACCCCTGTCCACATTCAGGTATCTCTCTTGAACAAGATTAGGCACTGACACTTGAATAACACCACTCCAAATGAAGACATCAGATTTTTTCAGGTAAATTGCCCAGACCTTACATACTCTGGATCAATATAGCCGTTTGTACCAGCCAGCTCAGTTCAATCCTGATTAATGCATTTGACAAGGCAGGAGGACCCATCTTGGCAATCCTAAGTCAGAAAGCTTGGGCACCAAGTTTTGGTCTAATAGAATGTTGGAGCACTTTACATCTCGATGGATGACAGCGTGTAACCCCTGCGTGGAGGTAGTGTGTTAACGCGCCACCCCAATACAAATTTTCAGCCTTTGCTTCCAAGTCAAGGGAAGAAAGGGATCTTTATTTTTAATATTGGAAGGATCAAAGAGGTAATCAAAGAGGGAACCGTTGGGCATGTAGTCGTAGACAGCGATACACTCTCCATTTTCTTGGCAGAATCCGATGAGAGAGATGAGGTTGGGATGGCGGAGCTGGCACAGTAGCTGTACCTCCGCCCTGAACTCATTCACTCCTTGTTTTGAAAAGGAGACGCGCTTGATTGCAACCACGTCTGTGCTGTCCTCATCCCCATTGACCTTAATACGCCCTTTGTATACTGAGCCAAAGCCACCCCTACCAATACACAAGCTCTTGTCGAAACATTGAGTTGCTGCTCTGATCTCGGCAAGTGAAAAGCGACGGCATAATTCTTCAGGAAACAGCCAATCATTTTGCTGCTTCTTCCGAAGAGAGAAGACATGCGAGACAGACGGCGCAGTACGCCCCATCACATATCGAAACATGGACTCACAAATTTTTCCTCCTGATCCCATGATACATAGATATTTGAGAGGGAGGATCCAAGATCATTAACCAGCTGCTGCGTGCTGGTTTCTTCTCCGAAGATTTGCTGCAAATGGCAGTGTGAACACTCAAAGCCTTCCAGAAGATCAAGGACTTAAGGTAGAGTCAACTGAACTGTTAACGATAAGATTTTTCCAATCGATCCAAAAACTGCGAGCTGCGCTCACACCCCACTTTAGCAGATAGGACCACATTCACATCAAAGGTAAAGTCCCTACTGCTTTATATAATTGAAGGGTTGTGTGGAAACTAGTGATACGGAGAATAATATAAAATATAACTTTGAGATACGACTTAAGTCATTTTTTTTAAAGTGTTATTTGCTTCAACTCAAATAAGTTTGCTAAACCACTTTTAGGATACAACAAAGCCTTGAAACTGCGAACAGCAAATTTGAAGCATTCCCTTAGAAACTTCTGAAAAGAATATATAGTCAAACTTTAATAGTACGTATCATTAAATAATACGTCTATTGAGTGCAGCCATCATTGGATATTTATGGGCCAAGAGACATATTTGTTGGGCTGAGACCCAACCACGCGTACTCACTGCACACACACATCACGCTTCAGCTTCTTCCGCGGATAAGACCACATTCACTTTATGTAATGCATTGTGTACACAATCTTTATGTGCAGACGTACAGCCAAGCAACATCACTCAGGCTAGCTATGTCGCCATGCGTGTCTTGCTCCATAGTCATAGACAGTACACATGCACACACATAAAAAAACAGAAAACAAAGAAACGTTCAACCTCTTGTAGCTATGTACGTACGTAGTATGACACCGCATTTGGTGATCTTTGTTGCCCGGCTTCTTGTTCGCTGCAAAACCAGTGAGGCTGTGAGTTCCAATATTCTTCGGTTGTAAAGTAGCGAACATGTATGCTAGATCTCCCTAAACCACATCTTCGTGGTTCATTCTTCAAAAATTTGTATGAATTAATTCGTCAATGAACGTGGAAGAGGATGGAGTACTGTTGGGTGGGAAGAAGGTTTTTATGTGACGACTTCTACATCCAATCTCTCACTCCCCAAGTGATGGAAGCGTAATAGCGTTATCGTGCTAACGATACATTCGACCTCTCTAGTAGGTTTCGTTCTTTCCTTCCATAGTTCCATTCCATACTCACTTACCAATTCTCATAGAGGAATATGCAGTTTTAGCCAACTTGACTATGTAACTGAAATGATTTGCTTACAATTTAAACTGAAATGATCCTTTTGTTTTATGTAACGAGAAATTTTTTAGTTCAACAGTTCCATCATGATGTGCTGTTATTTACATGTTATAATATGAGTGAATGACATGATTAATATTTTATGGACCCAAAATATAATGTTAATAAGTAAATACACGCGTTAAATAGAATTTTATTCTTCTAAGCAAAAGTTTAAAAAAAAAAAATCCTTAATCTACACAAACCTATCTCATGTAAAAGAATCGACTTGCTCAATGTTAAGTTTTCTACTCATATCATCATCTTTAAAATCTAGAATTCACAGACCGTACTTAGCCAAATTAACTAAAATAATGTGATCGTTTTAAGCATCCAAGTTCGAATTTCCCTCTCCGTGATTTAGATTACAACGCTAGGATATAAAGTAAAATAATAGAGCAAAAGAAAGAAAAAAACCGGGCTTGGTCTTGGGCTTACGCCCACAACCCATAGTAACTGGACAAAAATGTTTTGGGCTTCAAATTGCAAAACCAGCATTTCATTCATCAATTGCTATCAAATCCGTGTCGGCCCGGTTTTCTCTGTGTAATTTTCGAGCCATCATCACGAACACCACCTTGACCTGTCTCTCCGATTTTATCAACTAAATTACCATTTTCTCCTCCACTTTCTCCTTCCTCCTTTCGCAGATCCCATACGAGAGAGAGAGAGAGAGAGCATATGATATGGTCACCTGCAACAACACCAAATCCCAGATCCACCACCACCACGCGCATTCCCCTCCTCCGTCGTAGGGTTTATCCCACTCGCCCCGAGTCGACTCTCCCGACTCGCTCATGAACCAGAAGCGCAATGGCTCCGACAAGGAAATGGTAGTCATGGAATCCCGACCCGGAAAGTTGAACAGTCGATCCAATTCCATATCCGACCCGAACACCAGCCAGAGCCTCGCCTCTATCCTCAACAATCCCAATGCCTCCGACGCCTCCTCCTGGGTGGGCTGGTGGTCCTCCTCCGCCTCCGTCGCCCCGCCCGAATTCGCGCCTCTCGTGCCGAAATCCGCATCCGACGCCGTGACCCGATCCGACTTCCAGCCCTACCTCGCCTCCGTTTCCGATCACTATAACCGCTTCGAGGACATCATCAACCACGTCAAGAAGGAGAAATCCGACGTCGACTCCATCGGCGGCCAGGGCGAAGCCCTCGTCGCGTGCCTCCGGGAGGTTCCGGCGCTGTACTTCAAGGAGGACTTCGCCCTGGAGGACGGCGCGACGTTCCGGTCGGCATGCCCGTTCACGAACGTTTCCGAGAACCTGGTGCTGCAGGAGAAGCTATCGCATTACTTGGACGTGGTGGAGCTTCACTTGGTGAAGGAGATCTCGCTGCGCTCCAACTCGTTCTTTGAGGCGCAGGGGCAGCTGCAGGACTTGAATGTCAAGATCGTCGAGGGATGCAGTCGGATTCGAGAGCTCAAGGAGACGATTCTGCTCTTGGATGTCGATTTGGTCGAGTGCGCAAGGCAGATTCATGATTTGAATGAAACCAGGAGCAATATGTTGGCTCTGCAGCAGAAATTGAGGCTCATTTTATACGTCAATCAAGCTCTTTCGGCACTTAAACTGGTATTGCATTGCGCTCCAAAATCTTTCTTTTGGGTTTAATCACTTCGTTTTTGTAGTGTATTGAATTGTGCATGATTTGCTAGTTAGTAGCTATACTTCATCCAAGATTGCCAATTTGCTATGTTGATTTTTATCTCTTTTTTCTTAGAAGATTCACTACATTTGAGAATCGGTTCATAGTATAAGACTTGATGACCACTCAAATTCCTGGAAAATACTAGTGAGAGCCAATTTAAAGCATTGATATGTGATTAGTGATGCTTCCAATAACTTCTACTCAGATTTAATATCTGTATCTGTTTTTAGACTTTGGTTAACGAAAAGTTTTGAACTTCTTTCCGTTCTTTGTTGTATCTATACGTTGTAATAGTAACCCTCACCCTGTTGGTGGAATTTTTCGTAGAATTCATCAATCAAACCCAAACAGGATTATGTGAAATAAAACTCTAGGTGTGCAGTAAACTGTTTCAGATTATTAGTGGCATGCTTTTCTTCCCTTTCTATAAGAAATGCTCATGATTTTCATCGAGGAGTTGCGTAAAAATGTACATTGTCATTTTTGTAAGTAACAAGTTTCTTGATAGAAGTTGATTTACTTTTTCTGTCATACAGCTTGTTGCCTCTGCAGATTGTGCTGGAGCCTTGGACGTCACGGACGATTTACAACATTTGCTGGTATATTTTTATTTACGTTTTATTTGATCTTCCCCCACAAACTAGTGTACTAAAACAAGGAATAGTGTACTGGACTACAGTTTCTATGTACCTTATTGATGTCAATGTGTTTAATAGGATGGGGACGAGCTTACTGGTCTACATTGCTTTCATCACCTCAGGGACCGCGTAGCAGCTTCAATTGAATCCATAAATAGGTATAATTTCCTGTTGCAGTGACACTATTATTAAAGAAATGAGTGACACTATTTGAGTTGCTTTTGATGTTTTCTATTCTGATTCCGTAATTTTTTTGTCCTTTTCATTTTAAATATATGCGGGTCAATGTTTTTGGGACTGGGATTGGCAGCTTTTAATTTCATTCTTCTGAGAATCTGAAATAGAGATGTTTTTCTGAGTCCAGTTTGGCTTATATTGACCAGAATATTGGAATAAACATTTTCTGTCTTTCAAATGGAATAAAATGATATGAGGCATGTTTATAGTAACTTATTAAATTTATTCTTGTAGCATTCTTTCTGCAGAGTTTATGCGTGCTTCAATACACGATGCCGGAGATACAGATGTTATAATTATATCCAGAGCGAAAGCAAGGGCATCTAGTCTCATGAATGGAGAAGATGGTGAAGTAAGCTCAAGTCTTTTTCTTAAATTCCATAATATTTCTTTACTTCATTACAAGTCTATTCTCTCCCATGAGGAGCTGCTCTCCACTGATCGAAAAAAGCAGATAATTAAGTTTAGTAGCCTTTGCATTTCTTTTTCTTCCGAATCAGCTGAAATGCTTAAAGATATATACACTATTGTAAGTAGCAAAAATTTCTTTGCAGAAATTATGCGGCACCATATCTTTTCGATAGTATGCTTTGAAATTTGATTTAACGACAACAGTATCTGAAGATGGCTTAACAACCAGTGCCCTGCCATAAGCCATGTTGCAAGTTTTGTGGAACCCTGCCTGAAAGCGTTTAATTTAATTTTGACCATTTACTTCAGATATAAAGACTTTATAGGATCTTTGATTGACTTAACTATTTTTACCCAGTGCCTTGTCCAAACTTCATGTTTTCTTGTTTGCATTTGTTATATGCTGTAATTGCTTCTTCAAGTTGATACCCTTTATCGTGATTTTCAAAAGTCTCTGCATGATTCTGTATGTGAACTAATCACTGTTATTTTTGTAGATTAAGTTGGATGATGAAGAAACCTCCAATTTTCAAGATCGTCTTCTTCCTGTCATCATTGGATTGCTTAGAACAGTGAGTAATTATTGGTTTGTCAAACCTAATATTTTTCAACTATATATATATATATATATATATATATATATTTTTTTTTTTATTCCTTTGGGATGGAGTTTATTTCTTTTTATGATCAGTGAATACCTTTAGTGATCTTTTAAGTAAAGTTGGTATCCTTTTACTTTCAGGCCAAGCTCCCTTCTGTGTTGAGGTTATATCGTGACCAACTTACAGCTGACATGAAGACTGCTATTAAAAATGCGGTTGCAGAGCTGCTTCCCATTCTTGTTTCGCGACCACTGGAGTCAGATTTTACACCTGGAGAGCGAATAGTTGATGCAGATGGTGAGAAATTTGTGATATTGTTTGCCATCTATGCCTGTGAAGAATTACACGTAATATAGGAGAAAAATAGATTGTGTAATTCTCAATTTTTATGTTTACATTCGGTCTGTTATTTTCTTTTTGTGCCTTGTTTTTTATAGACGAATTTGTCTTTGATCTTTTAACATGGTTTTTTAGGTATTGGCGCATCACTTGCGAGCAAGTTGAGGAGCCTGTCATCTGAAAGCTTTGTTCAACTTTTAAGTGCTATTTTTCTGATTGTAAGGGTATGTGTTCTAGACTATTCCGGTTTTTTTTTTCTAGGCATTGTATTGTTGAAAAAAAACATGCTTTATAATTGCTTTGTTGAATTCTTAGTATACTCATTGTTCATTATATTATAGTTTAGTGTGTACCTAGAAGTTAAATTTAATATTTCTAATGATTAACAATGACTGGGGATGGATACAAGTTCTTCTCCTTGATGAACAGCTTAGGCTTAGCTTGAGGATAAATTTGGCTTCAGGTTGTCTATGATGTAAAATAGTCAATTTCCCACTCATTGCTGAGCTTAAATATTTAAGCATCCAGTTCAATTGATCACCAACTTTTATTTATTTCTGCTTCAATTTTTAATATTCACTGTTGCTGATTACAGTCCCTGGTGCAACTACATAAACTAGTATACTAGTTTTACTACCTCCTAAATGGAACTTTTTAAGGCTTTATGATTGTCCTTTTATCCTTTATATACTTTCTTTCTTGTTAGTTGCAACCATTGATTAATTCACTAATATGAAGCACATAATATCGCTTGTCGTGATTTTTCCACCACTTGAGAGCCAGTTGAACCAATTACAGATATTCTCTAAACCCAACACTTGTAAAAAATGATAGATAGGTTTCCTCCCTGTCTTCATTTTGGTCACTCCTACTCTTTCTTCAATATTTGAGTCTATCAGTTGAATTCATTTGGGAGCATTAGGGCAAAGGACAATCAGTTTTAAGGGTAGTGGTTCTTATTAAAGAACGGGTACTGGTCACATCAACTCATCTTACATACATGATCTGTTTTTAGATTGCTCAATAAGTTATTATTAGATGGCATATGTGCTGTATTTCATTCATTTTTTTGTGTGAGTTTCATCCAAATACTTGTCTATTTTCTTTAAGCACCAACCGATATTTGAGTGTGATGTCATATGATTTATTTTAGTGAATGCAGGCACATCTAGTGCGGGCTGCTGAAGTGAAGAAGGCCATTGAATGGATTATGTGCAACCTCGATGGTCACTATGCAGCCGATTCAGTTGCTGCAGCAATTGCAGTTGGTGCCGCAGCTGCAGAAACAGCTCAAGAGAGTGATGGTCAAGGCAGTTTGCTTATGCCATATTCACCTCAGAGGGTTGCTACAAAGGCCCTTTCAATTCAAGGGAAAGTAAATGATGCAGCAAGTTCTTCAAACATCTCTAAGAATTTTAGGTGAGCTCGTCTCTTGATTATGTTACTTTGATGTCTGAAAGTTTCACCTTTGCTGGAAACCTTATGTATCATTGAATTTTAAGTTTTGTTTTGTGTGCGTCTTGTCATGTAAAATAAATTTTGCCCTTAGGAATGTCAGAAATTCTTTGGTTAATTTTAGGGGTTTAGTTTTGATATGCCCCAATATTAGAGTGTTTCCAAATGTATACATATTCTGAAACAATGTGATTCTAAACAGAGCTGATGTGTTACGAGAAAACACAGAAGCTGTTGTTGCAGCATGTGATGCTGCTCATGGAAGATGGGCAAAGCTACTCGGGGTTCGTGCTCTTCTTCATCCTAAGTTGAGATTGCAGGAGTTTTTGAGCATATATAACATCACCCAAGACTTTATAACAGCTACGGAGAAGGTATTCATATTTTATTTTTTTATCTGTCCCCTTTCTTTTCTCATCCTTTCTTCTATCCTTCAGTTTTATGATCAACAAGCTTATGTCTCTGCTGCCATTTTGTGCCACTGCCAACCTAAACAGATAGGGGGAAGGCCGGGATTTAGCATCAGGGGAACACTACAGTCACAGGCCAAAGCCTTCATGGATTTTCAGCATGAATCTCGAGTTAGTTTCTGATCGTGTATACTTATACTTTACTTTCTGTTTTACCTAGTATGTTGCTATGAGCTAATTGGCTTTTTTGGTTGTTGTAGATGGCAAAAATTAAAGCAGTTCTTGACCAAGAAACATGGGTGGAAGTGGATGTTCCTGATGAATTTCAGGTCATTGTCACTTCACTATTTAGTTCTGAATCATTGGTATCCGAGAACCTGGATGCTGTCCAAGATAATACGGAAACAAGCTACAGTGAGGTGGCCACGAGCAGTAATAGTTCACATGCGGATACAGGACCATCAGTTGCTGAACAGCAATCTAAAGGGGCGGATTCTAGTGAAACATCTGCAGATATTACTACAAAGAAGACACCTGCAGATATTACTACAAAGAAGACACCAAATTCGGATGGAACTGAGAAAAATAAGGCTGATGTTGCAAATTCTGTTGCTCAAAATAACCACAGCAACGTGAAGGAGAGAGGAAAATCAACCTCTCAAAGCCTTTTCTACAAAGGTGTTGGTTTTCACATGGTAAACTGGTCAGTTGTCTTATTTTTCTTATTTCCTTTTGTCCATCTTTTGGTTTCCCCCATTTATTCTTTGATTTGTTTTCACACCAATCCTGATTTTCAATTTGGAGTTTTGGTTTGCACTTTTCTTTTCCCCGCCGAGGCACTTGCTATTGATTTTTTTCAACAATTAAAAGAATTTGTCAGTATAAGCCTTTAGTTACATTTTCTTCTTGTTCTTGGTTTTCTCCTCCAGTGGCTTGATATTGATGAAGATGTTGTCAGAGTACATTGATATGAACAACTTTTTTCCAGCACTGTCCTCAGAAGTTGTTCATCGTATTGTAGAAATTTTAAAATTTTTCAATACAAGAACGTGTCAGCTTGTTCTTGGTGCTGGTGCCATGCAGGTACTAATTTCTCTCAATAATAGATGATATTATTGCAAACTATTTAGGAACTTTCACTCAGAAACCCCAAAAGGGTTATGCTGTTGAGTTGATCAAATATCTACTGTTCTTCAATGTACATGTATCAAAAACTCATGTCACGGGTTTTATATGCAATTTTCTGTCTTGAGCCCAGAAATGCTTTAAGTGATTGTTCAAAACGCTTTTCGATGTTTTTGGTCACTTTATCCTGTTATATCTACTGACTATGCTCCCCAGGGCCATTCTTGCTGCTTTTTGATAGATCACATGTGCTAATGCAGGTATCCGGTTTAAAGTCTATCACTTCTAAACACTTGGCCTTGGCAAGTCAAGTCATCAGTTTTACATATGCTATTATTCCTGGTAGGTGATTACAACTTAATTTAAAAATATTATTGGTACTGCTGTGAATTTATATATGTATGTATTTGTAGAGTTCTACTTTGAGCGTGGAGTCATGACTTTATTCATTTCTTTTCTGCAAGAAATCAGGCAAATTCTTTTTTTAAAAGTACCAGAGACAAGAAAGGCATTGTTGCTATCTGAAATTGATCGAGTAGCTCAGGTTTGTCTTTTCACATTGGGCAACATATTTAACATTTTCAGGGTTTTGTTTTCTACGTTTATTTTAGTTATATATATTTTCTCTTCATTTTGATGGTGATTTACGGGATTGTGGTACCATTTGAACTTTCTAGATAATTGTTCTTTGGTACCTTTTCATGAATTGTCAAACATGTTGCATCTGCGTGCTTTTGTGTTTTATGACACTTTGCCCGTGATTATGTAATTTTACATGTTTGTCAAATTTTTTATCCTTTCAGAATGCACCTGTATCTCGAAATCTAAAATCAGATTCATTGAGTCTATATTTACTTAGGTCAAGTATTTTGCTCATATTCCAGAAACCATTGTGATGTTCATTCATTCAATCTAAACACAGGATTATAAGGTTCACAGAGATGAAATACACACCAAGCTAGTTCAGATCATGAGAGAAAGGTTATTGGTACATCTACGCGGGTTGCCTCAAATTGTAGAGAGCTGGAATAGACCTGAAGAGGCTGACCCACAGCCCAGCCAGTTTGCTCGATCCCTTACCAAGGTATCTTTTTGCTTTATGTATGCAATTAGTTATTATATCTGTTTCCCTGGAAGTTTCTTTATCTTAATTGATCTTTGTGGGCCTCGCCCAACTGATTTGCAGGAAGTCGGATACTTGCAACGTGTTCTAACTCGAACTTTACATGAGGTCGATGTTCAAGCGATTTTCAGGTAAGGCTCATATAACTCGAAATTTGCTTGGAAACTTGGTCAAAGACTCAAAAGGGTTTTTTTCCTCTACATTTACTTAGCTAGCTTTGGTTGACGAAAGGAGCAGTTAACGATTACTGTGGTTTGTAATTTTCAGGCAAGTGATTTTGGTCTTCCATTCACAAATATCAGAAGCATTTTCACGGTTAGAGATCAGCACACCACAAGCCAAGGACAGGTACTACCTTTTCAGTTTTTCCCCCTTGTGTGCATACAAGTTATTAGAACTCCTTTATGAAACACAAGTTCTCACTTTGTCTACCAGGCTGCGCCGGGATGTCAAACACATTCTTGGATGCATTCGATCTTTGCCGTCTGATAAAATGAGCGAATCTAGTATTTCAAACTGGGGTCAGCTAGATGAATTCTTGGTGCAGAGATTTGGGGCGGAAGCTGGTTAAATGTTGTTGTAAAGTAGCTTTATCACTTGCTTCGTTGGAGATGGCTAATCAAATTTTGAGGATGTCAGAGCCAATTTCGGTGGTCTATGCATTTCCCTTGTACAATTCTATTGAGGTAACTTTAGGGCCATACTGTCTCTGTTTATAGTGTCAAGTTATGTGCATGCTACATGATTTACTATCGTGAAAACGTCACTTCTATCTAACACGCACACCGACTGTTTTATTTATTTTTATACTTCTCACCGGGATGTCTTTATTTTCCAGGTTTTGAATTTTTTCTGAGATGTATAAAGTCAGTGTATCAGATCCAAATATTGCGAGAAGAAGGTTGTTGAAACCAGAATTTTTTTCTGTAGCAGTCACTTGAATTACCATTTGTATTTACTAGGACTCGAATCAATGTTTCGTTCCCCCGATTGTAATTTTGGGTTAAAGATGACGACGGTTGATTTTTTCGATTAGGGAAGGGACAACGAGCAGTATTGGCTTTTGAATTCTCAACTTCCGTGGCCGGAATCGCATCTAATTGTATCAATAGTTGAGTTTTTTGCATGAATGCCTTTCTTAAATGGTAAATAAGAGCTTACTTTTTTTCTGTACCATTTCGTATTTACCAGCTACAACCTGTTATTCCTTGGGCTGGGCCTTTATTTGTTTAAGTTGTTATTGGGCTTTTTGCTAGTCTTTTCTATCTTTGGGCTTTCAAGAAAATATTTTCAGACCCAGTATAAAAGAAGTTGAGACCATCCCCCACCCCCCAAAATCAAAAGTCAAACAACGGAGAGTATCCGGTGTTATTGTTTCAGTACTACGTAGTGTTAAAATTATATAGAATTGAAGTTTTCTTGCCGTATCCACTCTGGAACTTGAGGTTTCTAAATTAATCTAAAGAAAATCGAGCTATAGATATACATGACATGTAAAAAATCTTGCGGTGTGGCGAAAATGACTTAGAAATAGGTCTTGTGATGGTTTTGTAAAACTTTTTAAAGTCAATTAAAAATACCCTTTTCTTAATTTGGCGAAAAAATGCGACTGTTGTGTTTTTGTGAAATATATTTTTCTTGGGCATTTACAAATGAGGTATTTTGATACAGACACTTGAGTTTTAAATTTTCTAGACTAAACATGTGTGCCTTTTAAGTTTTTGATTGAACATTTCTTATACTAATCAACGTCCAATAGCCTTTTTGTTAATTCAAAATTATATGATTTATCCTTATAGTTTAGCATTTTCTACAATAATTAGGATTTATCTCCAATTCAATTCCAAACTTATCTACCAAAAAAATAAAATTATCTAGAGCATTATCGATGAATCAAACATATTTTTAAACTATACCCAAATGATGAAATATTTATTTTTATATAGTTTTATAATTGGGTAAGTTTTAATTCCGGGTTGGTACGTTTTTATTTGATGTTGGTACGTTTTCATTTGCCACGGGTACGTTTCCATTTGACGTGGGTACATTTCGACTTGAAAAAAAAATTAGACTTAAATATAGTTGAAATTATTTAAAATATATATTTGATATTGACATGTAAATTAAATTCAATTAAACTGGAGTGGCTCAAGTCAGAGCATCTTAATCAAAAAATTTAAAAGCTTAATCAAAAACTAAAAAAGCATAAATGTTTAATCTACAAACGCTTAGAATGAGGCATCTAATTCTAATTTCTTCTTTACAAAATATTATAAATCATTTGAAAGCGAACGTATCATTTATTGGGGAAGAACAGAAAAAAATGTGTTAAATATTTAATCCCACAAATGGAAAAACCCATAAAAAAGTTTGTTCGGGTCTAAAATATAGCGAGAGGAAGAGAGCTCTGTTGACAAAAATTTTGGAAATATCCTAATTTAATTTTTAAAAAATAGCACTTATCACCTAAAATTTTTCCGAATACTTAACTTTAAAAATGTTTTTACTTTTATAAGGAAAAATTGAATCATGCCTTAACGCTTACAAATATGACAGTTTCCGACTCAAAGACAGCAGACAGACAGACAGACAACAAGATGACACACGGCCGCGGCGGAGATCAACAAGAGAAGCAAAAGAAGACAGTCGACGCCGGAGCATCAGGAGGAGGAGAAGGAATCACCTGCAGCGGCTGCGGGACGGCGACACCGATGGTACTGGATGACGATCATCATCAAGTTCACATGGATCTGCAGGCGCTGCCCGAAGGATGCATAGCTAACGTCATCTCCTTAACGACGCCGCCAGACGCGTGCAGGCTTTCGGCGGTGTGTACGAGTTTCATGTCGGCCGCCGATTCCGACGCTGTTTGGGACAAGTTCCTTCCCCCTGATATTGGCACGATCGTGTCCCGGTCCTCCTCCTCCTCTTCCCCTTCCAAGAAGGAGCTTTACCTCACTCTCTGCGACAATCCCGTCCTCGTCGACGAGGGCAAAATGGTAATTTTGCTTTTTCTTTCTCAAACTTTGATGTCTGATATATCATGATATCTGCACATGATATAAGTTCGAAACTTTGCTGCTGCTAATTCCATTCTAATTCCATTCCATAATTTAAATTTTGTATGTATATATGACTGCACTTGTTGGATTTAGCTATAGCTATTAGCTAAGGAAAATGATCTCCGCCCACTATGCACACCCTTGCCTGTTTATGATATTAGATTGAATAAATCAACGGAAAATCGAGCGGCAGGTGAGTGCAAAATGAGAATGAGGCAGAAATCATTTTCCTTAGCTGAGGATGGTGAATTACTAATTTGGATGTTTGTGCTTCTTAAGATGTGACAAAAAAAAGAAGGTAAAATGATCAATCAATAGGCAGAGAACCCCAAGTGAAATTAAAGAAATTGCTGGAATTAATGCATGAAAAACGAGTTAGATCATAGGTTTTTGTAGCCTTTTCCAATCAGTTTCTATGATCTATATATGCAGAGCTTTACTCTGGACAAATGGAGTGGGAAAAAATGTTACATGATATCGGCAAGGGACCTTATGATTGCTTGGGGTGGTACTCCTGACTACTGGAAATGGATTTCTCTTGCCAACTCCAGGTCTGTAAAATTCTTCACTCACTGTAACGTACGTTTTGTTGGTTTGATTAATGATTAAGCTAAGTGCGCTATACTTTGAAAATATTAAGCAAGCGCTTCCATATCGTCTTTATTCTACGGTTGGGTTGGTTGTGGTGTTGTATCTATAGATTGAAATATGTGTGTATATGTATGTATGTATGTAATTAGGCAATTGATTAGTATGTAAAATTATGTGGAACAGGTTTGAGGAGGTGGCTGAGCTTAGGTTTGTTTGGTGGCTTGAAATCCGTGGCAAAATTGAGACACGGATTCTCTCCCCATCCACTGTCTATCAAGCTTATCTTGTGTTCAAGTTAAGTGAAACGGCAGATGGGTTTGATCATGGCGATCCCTTGGAAGTCACGGTAGGACTTTGTGGAGAAGAAGAGGCCAGTAGTAAGCGCACTGTGTTTCTGGACCAAGAAAAAGTAGGAAGGCGGAGACAGAAGAAGATCCCCGTTGGAACCAGTGAAACTCAATATCCGAAGAAAAGGCCCGATGGCTGGTTGGAGGCGGAGATGGGTGAGTTTTTCTGTCCAGGAGAAGAAGATGGCGGGATAATGGAGATGACTTGTATGGAGGTTAAGAGGGTTAAGAGTGGCCTCATTGTTCAGGGGATTGAGGTCAGGCCCAAGAGAATGTAGAAAGTTTCTTATGGTGCACTCGTGGAGCATTTTCTATCGCGTGACGTGTCAGCAGCATGGAAACGACTTACATGCAACGGGTACTAGAACCTATTGTATCGTAATATTTTGGTGCATCTAAGTATATATGCATTACTCAAGCTCAAACGCTACCATTTAGTTTGCTTGGGTTTTCAGTTGATGAACCCTTTTGTTTTGTAACTTTGATATTATAATTAAGTGGTTGAACCCTCACAAACGTTGGTTACAGTCCTCTTGAATAATTACTTAATGATTAGTTTCGCCTTCGACTTGTTGTAAATATTATAAATTTATGTGATGGATGGAGAAATTGGAAAAGGATAATACTTGAGTACTCACTAGTGAGTACCCTATATACTTACTTTCTAATTTGGCTCAATCAAAAGATGACATGTGTTTCTTATTTTTAAAAGCTCAAGAAAAATTAAATAGCATATGTTTTATTTTTTAAAACAGTAATACATGTGTTAAAATATCATTGGGCCAAATCATTAAAGTGAGTATATAAAGTACTCACTAGTGAGTACCTAAGTATTGTCCATTGGAAAATGTGTTATCACACGCATAGATTTTTGACCTAATAATGGCTCGCATTCTCTTCTTGGACAAGATCATGGAGCACAACAAATTGATGTAGTCATGTGATGACGTTGCATCATAAATCAAACCGAGGTTAAGTGCTCGATTTGAATTTATTTGAGTAGCCCCCATAACTAGGGATGAAGCAACCATAAAATTGAAACCCTGATCTTGAATCGGACGGTCCAGAGAATAGAAGGTCAAGATCTTTTCTTTTTTATTTGGTCATCCAAGAGTCCAAAGAATTAGTACATACCATACCTCAATGCATGGTAAAAAAACCCCAAACTTAACCCCTAAGGATAAAGGTATCTCTACTCTGTCCCCTACAAATATTACAAGTTTACAAACACAAAACACAACACAAAGGCAAACAAACACAAAACACAACACAAGGGCAAACAAACACGCAGTGGAAGTCAAAGAGATGAAGACAGACCTCGGTGGAGACCTACAACTACAGGATACGGCGGCGATGGATCTGGAGGGGTTGCCGGAAGGATGCAAAGCCACCTTGGCCTCCTTAACGACGCCTCCAGACGCTTGCAGGCTTTCGGCGGTGTCTAGGAGTTTCCGGTCGGCCGCTGAATCCGACGCCGTTTGGGACAGGTTCCTTCCACCTGATGTCCACACGATCCTCGCCAAGTCTTCCGTACAGCCTCAGCCTCCCTCCTCGCTCCCAGTCCCTCCTTGCTCTTCTTCGTCCACCTGGAAATCCAAGAAGGACCTTTACCTCTCTCTCTGTGACAACCCGATCCTCATCGATCAGGGCAAGATGGTAACTTCATATTATCTATTCCTTCTTTTTTGTTATTATGATTAACTTATAGCTAATTACATTTTACACGTTGTGAGGTGATTTTTAAATTGGTCTATGAAGTTTTAATTTTCTTATATTGTTTTTTTAAGAATTTGAAATTGTATTAATTTTCAATTTTTGTATATTTGAATGTCTAATTATATATTAAATTGATAAGTTTTTTAGGTTACTTACATATCAACCCAGTCATGAATTTCGTGCTCACTATGTCGTCAATTTAATAAAAATTTGATTAATTTATTAGACAAAATGTGTAAATTGATACAATTTCAAAACCTTATGAGGCAACGTGAGAAAATTAAAACCTCGTGCTTCATTTTGAAAACTACCTCAAACCTTAAGGGGGTGTAAAATGTAATTAACCCATTAATTTATTATTCATGTATTTAATTATAATTGACATCATGCATATGCAATTTTAATTGCAGAGCTTTTCGGTGGACAAATGGAGTGGGAAAAAATGCTATATGATATCTGCAAGGGAGCTTAAGATTATTTGGGGCGGTACCTTAAGATATTGGAAATGGATTCGTCTGCCTGAATCCAGGTCTGTTAATATTTTTCATCCATATTCTAATTAAGATTTTGTTTGACATTGCTTGTAGCTAGAGAGCTAAAAGCGCTTTATATATATAACAGTGAAAGCGGTTTTAATTGCATTTGATAGAGAAACTTAGAAATGCTTATGGATCATAATTAAGTGCTGTGTAGAAAAGTTAATCAAATGGAAGTATACAGGTTTGAGGAGGTGGCTGAGCTTGTGCATGTTTGGTGGCTTGAAATTGGTGGGAAAATTGAAACGCGCATCCTGTCCCCAGCCACAATGTACGAAGCTTATCTCGTGTTCAAGTTGAAGAAAAGGGCATACGGATTTGATGTGCCTGTAAAGGTCACAACAGGAGGAGATGAAGGTAGTGTGTTTCTGGACCCAGAAGCCGAAAGAAGAAGGCAGAAGAAGAAGAACGAAGAAACGCATCGGTTTCCAAAGGAAAGAGCGGACAGCTGGTTGGAGGTGAAGCTGGGTGAGTTCTTCTGCCCGGGAGGAGGGGATGGGGAGTTAATGGACATGACTTGTATGGAGGTTGAGGCTGGTATGTTAAAGGCTGGCCTCATTGTTCATGGGATTGAGGTCAGGCCCAAAAGGACTAAGTAGAACATTTTCTATCACATGACGAGTTTGGTGCCATTTAGTTTGCTAGGGTTTTCAGTTTGGTCTTCTGTAGTTTGAAAATGTTCAATTGTACCCATGTAGTTTACATTAGGTTGCAATTTGGTCATCTTTAAACTACATGGATTGAATGGAGAGTCATGCCAAACTACTGGAAATACTAGCTAGGTTGTGTGTTCTCAACCAATGATGATAAAAGTAGGGGAGATCACAATATAGGGCTCCTCACAATTACATTTTCCACTCTTTTCTCCCAACCCATTGCACCAAATGAGATGGCTTCTTCCTCGGAGTTCTTGTACTTGATTGCGAAAGTGTAGTCTTGCTTTGCATACTTCTTACTGAACGCCAATTTCTCCGGTGACACCGCGACAACCAATTCCTTTCATTTTGTAACTTTTACATTATAATTAAGTGGCTGAACCCTCACCAACGTTGGTTACAGTCCTCTTGAATTATTTAATGATTGATTTCACCTTCGACTTGTTGTAAAACATTATAAAGGATGGAAAATGGAGATGGGCGGATGTGTTGTCATTCGCATAGTTTTTTGAAGTAGTAATGGCTACTTGGACAAGTTCATGGAGCACACCAAGTTGATGTACTCTTGTGGCGTCGCATCATAAGTCAAACCGGGGTCATGTGCTCGAATTATTGGATTTATTTGACCAGCCACCATAGATGGGTGAAGCAACTGTAAAATTGAAACCTTCACTGCTAGAAAAAGTAGTTTCTGTAGCATCAATTGAATTGATAGCATTTTTCTTGTTAAATGCTATAGAAAGTAGTTTTAGAGCTTTTTATAGCATTTTTATACTTATATGTGAAGGCCTGCCATTTGAAGTAAAGATTCTTTTAGCCATTTATTATGCATAAAGACTTCTTCTTCTTTCTTTCTTTTTTTTATTTTTATTTTTTTTAATAAAAGGATGATAACGGATTAGGCGAGTCAAGTTAAGGCTTGGTCATTGGTCTACCAAAGTAGCTTTACTCTCTAAACCCGCACAAGATGATCAGAAAGAACCAAGACCCTGGGATTTAGCCATTAACTACAAAGTAGGCTACTTTAATATTCCTGCTCAGAGCGATTAGAAAATGCTAACTCTCCAATAGACTTTTATATGCTCAAAAGTAGGATTTCTTTGTAAGACTCTAGTGTGCTCCATCATATTTATTTGATATGATCTTAATCAATATGATTGTATATATGCCATGTGATGAGTAGCCAAATGTTGATATGATCTTAATCAATATGATTGTATGCCATGTGATGAGTAGCCAAATGTTGTAGGGTATCGTACATTCATGTTCTTTGGTAATCATCAGGATTCTATCAAATATTGCTAGGAATAATGACTCTCTCTTTATTGACATTAGTAGAATTTATCAAATGTTGTTGCTTGCAATCGGATTTGGTCATGTTTTGGAATTTTCCTCTGGTTAATTGTTTTTTTTTTTCAGTGAGTGATTACATGCTTATGCTGATTACATGCTGATTATATGTGTGGTCTATTTTGAGGGATTTTCATCAGTTGAGTGACTTTGATTTCTATTATTTTTAGTGAGTGAGGGATGAAAGTGGAGCTGCCTGCAGTGGTTAAAAGGGCAGAGAAGAGAGTATATGATTGAATTTGCTTAGTTCAATTTTCTTAGTATAAAAAATTGAGAGATTATGTAGTTGTAATGATTGATCGGTGATATGACATTGGAGATTTGGAGTAAAATTTTTGTTCTTGGTTGAATCAGTGTTGCCGAAGTGATATGTGATTGTTTAACGATTAAAAAACTGCTATAGATGTTTTCTATACGCTGCCCGATGCTTTGGATTGTATAAAAATGCTATAAAAAACTACCATAGCATTTGAAAAATGCTATAAAAAGTTTATTATAACATTTTGGAATTGCTATAGGAAAATTTTCATAGCATTTTTTAAATGTTATAAAGGGTGGTCATAGAATTTAAAAAATACTATAGATGATAGTTTATAGCATTCAATAAATGCTATTGAAAAATGCTATAGAAAGTGTAAAACTTTCTAGCATGGCCTAATATAGCATTGGAGAAAATGCTATGCAACACTTACTATAGCATTTCTGGCCTGCTATAGAAAGTGGTTTGTGAGGATGTGGCTCAGCTTAGGTATGTTTGGTGGCTTGAAATCCGCGGGAAAATTGATACGAGCATCCTGTCCCCAGCCACAACGTACGAAGCTTATCTCGTGCTCAAGTTTAACGAAAGGGTATTTCAATTTGATTCCCGGCCTGTAAAGGTCACAGTAGGAGCAGTGGCGGATCCAGAAATTTTTTCCTGGGTGGGCAAGGTATAAACACTTACAAGTTGTTTTCGACGACAAAAGTCATTTAAAATTAAATAACACATTATCATTTTATGAAAATAAAAAGGGTTAAGTCAAGATAACTATCCAATCTTTAGAGATGATTCCAAATTGGTCTTAATTTTTTAAAACATTCCAAGTAACTACTTATGTTTTGAAAAGTAAACATTTGTTAAGTTCACTAGCGTTAAGTGATGATTTGGACAATTATTAAAGCGGGCAATTACTCTCAAGTAAAAATTCGACGCAGTTTAGCTAAACAAATTTACGGCTTAATTTGGTTAAAAGGAGTCGATTTGGGGAATTAGAGCTTCAAAGACGACAATTTGTAGAGACCAACTTTAGTATTTGTCCACTTGATCATTTGATGCTAGAAACATCTTCACTTAGTTTTGGTAAAGTCATCACTTAACACCGGTAACCTAACAAATGTCTAATTTTTAAAACGTTAGGTAGTTATTTGAAATGTTTTAAAAGGCCAAAAGGTTAGATAGTTATCTAAATTTGAAATCACTCTAATTTTTAACAACTTATAATTTAAGTGTACACGACGAGTTTTAATTTTATGTAAATGAAGCTATTATTTATCATTTGAACTCTTATAATTATAATTCATTTTTACTTTTTTTGTTGAATTATATTTCATTTTACATAATAAAAAGTTGTTAACAAAATGTGCATGGTAAGGATTACGTGTAGGCCATAAGAAAGAAAACCAATCAAAGTCTTCAACGAGAATTAAAAAAAAACTCAAATGGAAATGATTAGAAAATCAATCAAAGTCTTCAAAAATTGTGGTGTGGGCCATGAAAGCTATTTCTAAACGGTACGTGACTTCAAAGTTGAAAGAAATTGTTCCGTTTGAACAAGACATGACTTCAAAGTTGAAGAAGTGTTCCATTTGAACAAGGCGATGTCGTTCCATTTAAGTGGCGGGACCATGAAGAAACCACGTCGTTTGGTCGGGGTTATTTTGAAAAAAATTGCTTTTCTCTCCTTAGAAGCCAATTTCACTTGGCTCTTTGATTTCTTTCTAAAAAAAAAAAAAAAAAAGAATTGGTTTGAGCGGTTTGGGTGGGCAAAATGGGATCGGTGAAGAGTGTTTTGGTGAGATGGGCAGCGCCCACCCTTGCCACAACGTGTGTCACTTCGGTGAGTAGGAGAACCCAGTTGTTCGAGAAGAAGGAGATGAAGAGCCTCCTTTGATAATAAGCCTCGGTACTCTGCTTTTCGGGATCAGGAATAGAAAGAGGAGGCGGGGACGAGAGGGAAGAGCTGCGGAGAAATCGAAGAAGGCATCGGTTTCAAGGAAAGAAGCGAAGCCAATTGCAGTTGGAGGTGAAGGCCGGGTGACTTCTACTGCCAGGGGAGGAGTGGATGGGGAGTTAATAGAGATGACTTGTTGGGAGGTTGGGGGCGAAGTACGGTTAAGGTGGCCTCATTGTTCATGGGATTGAGTCGGGCCCAAGCAGTGTAGAAGTTTTTATCACATGACTTCATGTAATGAGTGTTGAAAAATGGGACTTTTAGGAAAATTCTTTAGTGAGTACGTGCCAGATTTGATGGTACGTGATTGAATGGTTGATTAATTTGCGAGTGGGTCTCAAATGAATCTTAAACCATTCAACTGATTACGTACCATTGAATAGTACGTCTTACATGAAGTTAAACAGGTTTTAATGAAAAAAGACTTTTAAAACTTTTTATTAACTAAAACTTACTTTAATAATTTTTAATAATTTTATTTAATAAAAAGAGCTTGAACTTTTAGAACTTTAATAAAAGGACAATAAAAGCAAAAAAATTATTTAAAAAAGTCTGACAGCTACTGACACTTTGAACCTGCATGAGTCCCTGCTTGAAATTGCTGCATGGGGCGTGCTATTCACGACCTGCACAATTTTTTTTTTTTTCACGTGGGGCACACCGATGTGCTCTCTCCTCACACACTCTTTCCTTTTCTATTTGTCTTTTCCCTCCCCCCCTTTCTCTCTTTCCACTGCTTCTTTCTCTTTTTTATTTTTTCTTCTCACACACACATGATTCCTTCCTCTCTAATATCCTAAGAGCACTTATAAGTTAGAAGGGGGCGGGAGCGAGGCCGAGGCGGGCGAGGCGGGGCGAGGGCGGTTGATTGTGCTAGCTTGATGCTGCGCTTTGTGCGAAACTGGCCCGTTGAGCGAGACGGAAAAATATTATTATTTTTTATGCTTTGTTGGCGCTTATGCAGGACTTGTCATTATCACTTAGATTTTTATGAGATTTTTTAAATACTTTCGTCACGACACATGTAAATCATCTATTAAAAATCTCATAGCGAGATTTTTATGAGAGATGTAACGATCGTAGTGTCACATGTCATTTATCCGATCTCTTGAATTCCTCAAATTTCTCCATTAAAAAAACCCTTCAAACCCCCCGCATATACTCACACCAATCTCACTTTTGCATCACCTGCCGTCTCGATTCGCCCAGTTTTCACGAGAGAAAAGTTCTTTCCAGCAAATGTCCTAACACGAGGGAGGTGGGAAGGGCGGTGATGAAGAAGAAATGGAGCGAAGATGAAGCACGGGAGAATCAACAAGCCCAACAGAGGTGAAATGCATCAGCAGTGAAGTGATTCCAAGCGGTGGCGACAATCGTGCAAACTCTCGCTGGCGTGGTTCGAGAATCGGTCATGAGCCCAGTATCAGCTAGAAAAGGGGAGTTCGAGGTGAGAATCTCGTAGAAGATTACTTTATCCCAAATTCTTTATACCTAGAGGTTATTTTTTAACAAGATTTAGAATACGATACAATTGTTCTTATGAAAGTCATGGTTGCTATTTTACTTGACCATGATGATTACTTTTGTTTCGAAGAGGGACGCTGCCAATGTTTTAGGTCTTCTTCTGAGCAAGAATTACACGGCTCCCTTGCGGATGCTAGCATGGTGCATGCAGGTTTCGGTTGATGAATCTGGGATGGCAAAGTCCACTTTGCTCGAGGCCCTTGATAGGTTACGTAGCGATCGGGGAGCTATACACCCACGAGGCCACACTGCAGCCCAGGCCACCGTGGTGACCTCAGAAGGCTTCTCTAAAGGCATGAATCTTCTTCCACATTTTATCGACCCTCATCTCATTTAGTTGATCGGGTTATGGTAACACACGCGAGACTCCGATAATGTTATATCTTACTGCGATTGACAAGCTTGTCTTCTCATTCATTTTTTTTTTTTTTGTAAAAAAAGAATTTAGAAAGTGGAAAAATATAGGAGGTTGTAGGAAAAATAAATATTGGGGTATTTATAGAAAAAAATTTTTAATTTTTTTAGTTTTTAACGGTCGGTTAATCTGGCCAGTTTGTTTTTCAATTTTAAATCTAACGCACCAAATTGTGCCACGTGGCACGACGGCACCAAATTCATTTTTTTCCGTTGGAAATCCAACGGTTATTAGGCAACCACGTCAAATAAATGTCTTTACGAGCCAAATTGGCCAATATGGGGCCGCGTGTCTACTCCACTCACGCAGGCTCCACCGCGTGTGTTGCACACGCTAGATACAAAAAAAAGCATGCGTCATTGACGTCGGCCACGCGCCGGCGGCGTGAGGTTGGGCGCCACTTGCTCTGCTGGCGGTTGGGTTTAGGTACGGCCCCACAAGTTGCCACTCTGCATCTCGAATTTGGTGAAGAGGTGTTTTGGGTTTCAAAGGCAAGTTAACGGCCTTTGCCACTGCCTTTGGCAATGGGTGGAGTGCTCAACAGAAACCAATTTTTTTATTTTCATTTCCGTGTGCCAACTTAAGAATTTCAAATGATGCCACATCTATCTCTCTCTCACATCCACTCCTTCTTTCCCTAAACAACCAACTTCTTGTTTTTTGTCAAATTGAAGAAATATTCATACAAAAAAAAACTCAATTTAAGAAAAATATTTAATTTAACAAGATTATTATCTCCAACAAGTTTTTTAGTGAAAAATGCTTCATGAAATTTATTCGTGAAAACACTTAATTGTTTGTTATTTTTTTTAAATAGTACAATTTCTTAAATTATTTTTTTTATAAATAGTGCTCACCATTTGTAGAAATAGGATCCACTTAGTTTTCGAAATAGTGTCACCGTTTCAAAAATAGTGTCACCTTTCTCGAAATAGTACAATTGTTTCTCAAAATGGTGTCATTGTTTCTCGATATAGTGTCATCGTTTCTAAAAATAGTGTCTTTGCTTCTCGAAATGGCAGTGCTTAGTTTCTCGAAATAGTATCTCACGTTTCTCAGAAATGGTGTCACCATTTCTACAAATAGTGTCACTTTTCTTGAAACAATATCACCCGTTTCTATAAATAGTGTCACCATTATTAGAAATAGTGTCCACTTGGCTTCTCAAAATAGTATTACCTTTTCTAAAAATAGTGTCAAACATTTTCAAAAGAATATTATCACCGTTTCTCAAAAAAATATATATATATATATATAGAGAGAGAGAGAAGAATCATGAGACCAAACTTTTAACCCCACGTTTATGTGTGGGCTTTTTCTATGCATGCAATAACTTTATTATTTCCAGCAACAAAAAACCAACCAACGCAGCCAAATCATGAACAATAAAAATAATTATAAATCAACTCTTTTATAATACAAATAAAAAAAGGGGAAAAAATTGCATATAGCCAGCAAGCGCTCCGCCGAGCAGCTCCGAGTGTAGAGCCCTCTGACAATTTACTATTCAATTCACCTAGTGAACGGTAATTGCCCATAATGAAACCGATTGCATTTGTTTGGCAGTGCCTTTTGCATCTCCGCCCTGCCTTTGGAGTTGCCACGGCTTAGTCATAATAAAATATTAATATTTTTTATTTATAAAATAATACATAATAATTTTATTTGTAAACAAGCGATTTGTAATCGTTCGTTACGTGTTATTTGGATAGATATCGCCATAGTCAGTTGTCATCACCTCTCTCTCTAATTCTCTTTACGTCACAATTTTTCTCTCTCCAAAATTCAACTTGAGCGAGAGGCGAAGGGCCCAGGAGATATGGGGAAATACATGAGAATCGAAGGGTGCGGCGACGTGGCAAGTGATGGAATCTCTATTTAGCCGCGAGTCCCTCTCTCTGCTTCGAGACCGAGCTAAAACCTAGCCCTCCAAAGCTCCCGGCCCAACGGCGTGATGAAAGGATCAAAATCAATCCCCATGGGAGAATCGGACTCGGAATGCCTCTTCCACAGCCTTACCTACGGTTCGGGAACCGCCGTCTAGAGAAACTCCCCTCGTTGAGAAACAACGTCGTCAGAAGCGAGCAAGAGCGATGGAATTAATGAGCCCTTGGAAGCCTAAAGGAGGCAGCTGAAGGGGAAAGCGACGGCGGCCGGTGGGATTGACGCCCTGCGCTCACATGACGCCGAGTATGGCAGCTAGCCATGACGTCACACCCACTTTGGGTGGCTCGGGTTGTCAATTCTTCACGGGCCCTTTGCTCGAGGCTGCGTCCCTCCCAGGCTCTTGCCGTGGACCTCCTCCCCTCCCGAACAATTTGGCTCTATTTAGTCCCACCTCCCCCAGAGCAATTGCCCCTGGTGGAGGCGCTGCATAGCTTTAGTATGTCGGGCACTTTAGGACCTTTGGGTGGCGGGCCGTGCCCATATGCCATAAGCGGCGGAGCCTAGTCCATTTTTAGTGTCGAGTTCTCCACAAGATATTTTTTCTTTGCGTGCGGTTGTGTGGAAGAGAGAATAACGGTGCGAACAAGAAGCATGGGACGCTGCGTGTATAGCGGCGCGTAGAGGAAAGAGACGAGAGAGAATGCATGTATGTCGGCACACGTGGATACGGAGCAGGGTCACATGGGACCCAAACGAAGTATCTTATTTTTTTGTCTATTAAGGTGTTTTGGTTAAGATTCAAAATTTTTCGTCCTTTCTACTAGTTTCTTTGAAAAATAGAGAACTAGAAAAATAGTAGTATTTTTTGTTTCTTATTATTATATGGGTTTTTTTTTGTTGGATAAAGATTAGGATTCCATGCACATTAGGGATTGATTCTTTGATTTCTCTATTTATAGGGTGTTTGCATTCCTTATTTTAAAACAACGTCCCGGTCAAAATGTAGCCCTCGAGTTTATAATCATCTCGTCAATTTTGTTTATGTGTTTTCTGTTAATAAATAATGTTTGTAGTTTCATAATCTGTTTGTTCGTTTTGTTATGTGTACGTTAATTTTCAAGCAGCATGAGTACATTGCCATACATGACATCCTTTTAAAATTATAATTGCAGGTGCTGTAATGACTCTTATTGTATTATAACATTGTTGACAAAATAAAGGAGCTAAAACTTACGGGTTGAGTGACAAAGTGGAAAAAAAAAACAATTCAAAATTGTATGACATATATAAGTGGGCACCCAAATCTTAATTAAGAAGTTCATTTGGTGAGTCTAAGTAAATGAATATTACTTAAGCTAAAGAAAGCTACCATTTAGAGCCAATTTGGGGTTGTTGTGCTAAAAAAAAAAAGGCTTTGCTTATAAACGAGTTTTAAGCTACTCAATCTTGCTTTTAAAGTTGATGTTATAATGCCATAAGTTTTAAAATAAGCAGTATATTTCATTTTTACCAAACACTTTTTATACGCTTAACTTTAAGAAGTGAAACTATTTTTAATGAAGTGAAACCGTTTTTAATGAAAAAGCAATACCAAATGGGGCCTTAGTTTGCTAGGTTTCATTTTGGTCTTTTAATAGTTGAAAAGTAAGGGGAGATAAATCAAATTAGAAGATTAAGTACTAATGATAAAACGTCATTTAAAACTTATATACTTTGGCAGATTATATATGTAATATATATATATATTGTGACTAGTGGTGTGATACCTGCATGCAACTGGGAAGAGGCCAAACAAGCAACAGAGGATGATCTGACCAGCTGGGTTTCACCTGACACCTGTATACCCCAACCCTCACGTCTGCAATCCTGCTAGCTGGCGAGAGAGAGGTATGGACAATTTTTAAAGGGGTGGCTCAAGTGTACTTGACTTTTATGGTTTAGGGATTAGTATTTGTGTGGGCAGAAAGAATCGTAGATTGAAAACCCTTTGTCTCTCTCGTCTCATGTCTCTGTGTGGCACTGTATGAATCCAGTCCATCGATGGGTGTGGTGTTGATATGGAGGGCGGCATTGAGACCTTTTTTCCACAGTCAGTTATATTAATTGGTTGTAGTCGGTTACATATGCATGCGTACAACACGTGACTAAACACAGTATAAAAAGTTTGTGCGCATAACTGCAACTATGTGTTATGTCTTTTATTACTTGAAAATACATCGGTATAAGAGTTTATACATATTTACAGCATTCATATATATACCGAGGTGGAATTTTATTTTCTAGTAGTTATATACGACTATGTGTTACATACGTCATTATGACTTACGTATGATGAGAGATAAACTATAAAATTGTAGAATAAAATTAAAGAGTTACTTCAAAAAAAAATGTACCTACGGAGTCCGGTCTTCTTACAAAATTAATTTAGCGTGCCTATTAAGTTGGCGGATCTACGAGATATGGGTAAATTAATTTATACACTTAAATTAGTATAATATTTCATACAAGTTTAACATGGATGCCGAGCCTCCATTAGTAGGCACATTATTAATATTTCTCATATAAAATATACTTATTATTTAGATTAATGAATCTACAAAATATGAAATTAATTTGTATATAGGTAAATTAATGAATCTACAAAATATAGCTAAATTAATTTGTATATAGGTAAATTAATTAGTATAATATAGCTAAATTAATTTGTATATAGGTAAATTAATTAGTATAACATATTAGTAGTATATATGTTAAATACGTGGTTTGATATGAGTACTCATTGCACATCAAGTTAGAGTGAGGTATGATAATATTTATTGACGTAATTAGAGTGTTGTGGCATAAGTTGTAAATATATTGTAATAATGAGTCACTTACTTTAGCACATGGAAGTTTATTTGATTTGGGTTTTATTTGGATGTTTGAACTAGATGGGTTTTGTCGAAAAATAGGAATTGCAAGGGCTTATATAAAGACCACATGTAATATTGGCTCATTGATACACCAATCGAATAGTGAGAACTTGATTTAGTGATTCTTTGCAAATAGATGACATTATCACAGCTAACTGATCAGCATAACAAGGTGTTTTGTGGTCCAAAAGCTAATTATGTATAATGTTAGCAAAACGAGCAAATTAATATGAATCGGAGGCACGATATTCCAAATTAATCATGTGTTGTTTTAGAAAAACATTTAAAACACGTGCATGATAGTAATTTGACACGCGTCGAGTGGGCGAGGATTCCCGAGTTCACGGGGGCACCATCAAGTTGCATCCTTTGTTTGGAGGAAATTTTTGTAATATGTGGAGTGCAGTGGCGAAATCGGGATTTCTCGGGGAGAGGGTGAACTTAAAATGTGAACATCGACATCTTTATCAATGTCAAACTGTCTTGTCCATGGGCTCAAGCCTCAATCGAGGCCAGGATAGCTCAGCAAGACCATAAGGTTTGCGGCGGCAATGTCCATTACGCATTACAATTACAAATTAGTTCGAGTTAATCAAAAGCTTCAACCTCGTCGGTCATAACAATGACATCAAAACGAATCATACAAATTTAGCTCGAGTCTTAGCATAAAAAAATTTCATTAATTTGCTCGAAAATCTGATAAACATGAAAAATTTAAACTTTAAGCATAACGATTAGCAATTTAGTACAAGGATTTTAGCTAAAATAGCAAGTTATCATAGCAATTATAGCAATTTCGTGAGATAGCAAATTACCTATACAAACTTCAAGGCCAAATTGTCCACGGTCGCCATGAGAATCGAGGTAATAATCTTTGGAAGGTTTAGTCTCAGTCGACCCCAGGCAGAACAGGACCCCATGACGATGTCGGCTGACGCTCCGCCTTCCTCTCTCACGACCTCTCTCTCTCCCTCCTCTTCTTCTTCGTCTCTCGGATCTAGAGAAGAAGATTCCGGCATCTTGTACCACTTCGCTTGTGACCGCACATTTTCGTGAGACTAGGGTCTCAGGGGAGGGGGTTCGGTGCCTTCTTTTTCCCGGCGAGCGGAGGGGCGGCGCCCCCTTCACTCCTACACGGCTTTGCCGGTGTGTGGGCCCATAGTTATGATGAGGAGATGAAAGATTGCTTCAAGGCGCGTAGTGACTATGCTATCTTTGAACTCTTTTGCTTGACATCCGGTGTGCAAAAGAAATATGCGAATAAACCTTATGAATCTGATAAATCCGACCTAATTAATGTTGTATGTTTGTCAAAGTTTTTGCACAAGCCTACAAACTTTTGGGGGCTGACTACCGGTGCTCCTGACGTTGAATGCTCTGCCCCGATCTCACCTCCTTTCCCCTCTCTCCACTCTCACTCCTCCGTTTTAATGGTGAGATCGGTGTAAGCATTAAATGTTTGACATTATCAATTTCGAAACTTTAATACTACGAAAGAAGGTTTACAAGATGACTCAAGGTTCCTAGGATATAACATGTGCACTATGTTAAGATTCTACAGAATGTGTGTGTTTTCATACATCTTTTTCATGTTTTCCATATGAAAATATGCAGATAATTACTCATATATAACAGTACTTATGTCTCTTCAATTAATGGCGTGTAACTCTTCAATTACACCCATTGATTTAGATATATTGCTTCACCAAAAATTGTCTACATGGTTGCAACTATTCATGCTAATATGCCCTTGAAATGCTGAGACGAAAAAAGATCCCACCAAATCCCAAGAACCTTAATATTATTTGCAGAGTCTTTTAGTTTGAATAATTAAAAAATAAATAAAAATTAAGAGATAGAAATAAATAAGGGTATATAAAAGATGAAAATAAGTGTGTGAAAATCACATCAATCTGTTTGAGGAAGAAAAAAGAAATTGTATGTGCAATAGAGATATAAGAGTATTAATACTGGATAGGTTGGGTGATTCATTTCATTTACTATATAATGGAGAAGAGTAGTACTACTATATATGTACATGTGTAGAAGGATATAGGAAGAAAATAAAAATGTTAGAAGTTGGAAAAATACAGCAATAACTTAGAAAATAAGACTTAAGTGGCTCCCTAGCTCCTCGCCATCGTGGAAATGACATTCCAGATGTAGATATACGTAAGTCCTTATCCGCAAACTCAAATTCAAAAAAGTTGTAAAAATGGATCACAACAATGATATCCAGCCAAATCAACTTCACATGCAGTAGTGCATATATATATATATATATATATACACACACACACACACATATAGGCCATAGCAATAAACCTTTTAACACATCCAATCCAGCCTACTCGGGACTGCACTAGACTGTAAGTTGGAGGGTTCCTTTCACTCACTACTTAGTTACCCAAAATTTTGAATGCAGATAGAGTCTGGCATTGCATGGTGATCGTCCACATAAATAGTCAATTATATATTTACCCCAATCAGTAACAAGTTCTCATTCTAGAGGACAATAGTTCACCACTTGAGCAGTAACTTTATCACATAATTAGAAGCAAAACCTAACATGTTTGACAGATTCTGTCTGAGTAGCCAACTGATTTAAAGAAAACATGTGGTCCTTTGAAATAATTTTCCAAGATTCCTTAGTGATGGGGCATATGCTGGGTCTCTAAGAGAAAAACCAGATATAACCTTGCGGTAGAAGCAATGTGATTACACAATACAAAAGAAAACGGAAAAACAACTATATATCGTTTGGTAACCATTTTGTTTTTAGTTTTAATTTTTATTTTTTGTGCTAGAAATAGGAAAAAAATATACAGGAGAAATGGAGAAGGACGAAGGGAGAGGAGGAAGAAATGAAGGAGATTAAATTCATTCATTCATTCATTCAATGAGAGAGACTGAGACCTCCTAATTTTCTTAATATCATGCTGAATGCTGGTCTGCATAAAATTTTATTCTATCTACATATACATGACCATGAACTCAAAGAGGTGACACTACAATGGGGCTCCTGACCGTGTATTTTCCACTTTGTTCGATCCAAACAAGCGCGCCAGACGAAGCCTTCCCTTTCTTCTTCGCATTGTAATTTATAGTGACTGTAAAACTTTGCTTCTCATACTTGTGTGCAAAGATCAGTATCTCTGGGGAGAGTGTTACCTTAGAACCCTTTGGAGCAGTCACCGAAGCCACGTACCTAGCCGCGCCGTCTCCCACATTTGTTACAGTCCTCTGAAATGTTTGAACCCTTGTCTTTGTTTTGTGATGATTGTTGTACAACGTGATGAAAGATGGATAGTTCAGATCAGAAGATGGTTTGGAACAATCATAGGCACCTGATCTAGTGATGGATAAGATTTGCTTACGCGTAAAGTTCGTGGAGCATAAGAGATTGACATATTCTTGTGGAGTTGCATCGTATATTAGGCCCGGCTCAAGTGCTCTATTAGGATCGATGTGACCTGCTCCCATAGCTAATGGTGAAGCAAAGTTGAAATTGTCACCGTCATCAAGAATTGGATTGTGAGTATTGTCCAATGGGTTGGCTGTGGTCATCAAAGCAGATCTAATTCCTGCTGCACTCCATTCCGGGTGAGCACCTTTCAGAAGAGCAGCTACACCTGAAGCATGAGGGCAAGCCATGGATGTCCCGGATATCAAATTGTAGTCGCTAGGTAAGTTCACATTGAACCCGATAAAACCTGCTGCAACCTTTGGAGCCCATGCAGCCAAAACTAATGACCCCGGGGCCATTATATCCGGCTTCAAAATGCCCGGATAGCTTTTTGAAGGACCTCTCGAAGTGTACAAAGCAGCAGCGGGTGCAGGCTTTGTCTTCAGCAACGTTTGTTGGAACTTTATGCTGACAGTAGGCTTCGCACTTTTCTGTACATACTCGATCACAGCTGGCCCATCCTTAGTACTCACCACAACACTCGGGGTTGTAACGTATCCTAATTCGCGTATCTCAGGATTATTGGTAATAAAGATAGCTCCAAGAACCCCCGATTGAATGATGTGAGATATTTGATTACGAATAGGCACCGTGTCATCACATATGATGATAGCATCTGGGGCAGTTTCTAGCGCTGCTGTTGAGTTGCATGCTGAGAAGGTCTTGTTGTAAACCAGTGGCGAGTTTTCGACTAAGGCGTTTGCTGGGAACAAGGTAAATCCAGTAATGATTAAACCATTACCAAAGGTTAATGCTCCTCCAAATGAGCGGTCTATTGTGCCCGCTGCAACGGTCAATACCCAAGGGATGCCATTGTGCAAATTCCCAAGCTCAGGGCCTTCATTTCCTGCTGAAGTTGAAACCACCACACCCTTCTCCATGGCTGCAAATGAAGCAATCGCTACAGGATCCTCGTACAATGGTGTGTCGTCAAAGCCTGCGGAGATTGAAATCACATCAACACCATCAGCAATAGCTTGGTCCATACCAGCTAGAACATCAGAGGCATAACGCCCCTCGTTCCAGATAACCTTGTACATGGCAACTCTGGAACGTGGCGCTACGCCTCTGGCTGTTCCTTTAGCGTAACCAAAATAAGATGCCCCGTCTACGTAGTTCCCCGCAGCTGTGGAAGATGTATGCGTCCCATGCCCTGCACTGTCTCTAGCCGAGTTCATGCTAAGTGTGACACCGGGCTTTGCAGCCATGACACCCTTGTTAAAATATCGAGCTCCGATCAATTTATAGTTACAAAGAGAGGCATTGAACTCTTGTCCAACCTCACATTTTCCTTTCCACCTAGATGGAAGACTTTTCGTCATACCATCATCTCTGAAGCTTTCACTCTCCGGCCAGACACCGGTATCAATAACACCAATGATGATGTCTTCTCCATAATTCGAACTAGGCCACAGGCCGGTGAAAGGATTGAGGTTGAGGAACTGAGTGGTGTGGGTGGTGTCGAGCGTAATGGACTTGTCAGCATAAGCTGAGACGAAACCCAGGGACTTTTTTAGAGTCTCCAATTCATCAGCAGATAGAACTGCACTGAACCCATGAAAGGCATTGTCATATGTGTACAGAAGGGATGGCGAGATTTTCTTGCCATCCGATGACGATGAGGTAGGGCTTTTAAATTTGAAAGAATCGACAATGGAGGAGTACCAATGGTCATGGCTAGTGTAGGACTTGGGCATGAGGGACTTGTCCATGTGGACAATATACGTCGACTGATCTGCGAAAGACACATTGACATGCAGAGCCAACAGAAACAATGCAACAAGAGAGAAAATGAAGAAGGGAAGAGGAACCCCATTGTTATGCCCCATGCTTTCTTTTAGCAACCAGAGCTTTGCTTGTGGAAGAATTTACAAGCTGCTGCTTTATATAAATGGATGTGAATGCGAGATGCCAAATTTCGGAAGTAACGAAGAAAATGCAGTGCAGAAGAAGCCAAAAAATGATCAAAATTAAGGAGCCGGCATCTGTGTATCGTAGTAACTTCAACTTGTAGTGCTAAACAAGAAACCTAGGTGTAAAATTATGAACTAGCTAGCTAAGTAGTACATTGGTATAGAGTACGTATCTTTATATAGCTACCGATTATGCAGATGGCGCTTTACCGCAATGGCAGAAAGTAATAATGCTTATGCACCCTAGTGCGGGTTCGACCTCCACTGATCCCCCTCTCCCCCTAACATTTAACAATTTAACCCACTAACCTTATTGTTTGTCAAAAAAAAATATATAGCTACCGACTATGGAACGGTTACTCATTACAAACTGCGATTAAGATTAATTAATTAAGCAAGAGTAATACATCTATCATGCGTTTTAGGCCAGATTAATTAAGTGCATATTTGGGACGCCAAGGCCGTGATCTCCATTGTATCAAGTCTAAGTAGTTTGTTTTAAAAATGTTTAATTACTTAATTAGCATGCAGGCCTGTCAAACCGGTCATGACGTCTTCCCGTCGTTGGATTATTAGCCGATGGATTAGGTCCTAATTCCAAACAGGATTTGGTATATAGATATTCTAGAAACTCACAAAGCATACATTTCAATTGTTACCGTTTGTCCAAAACGCCAGATACCAAACAGCAAACAACAAGAGAGGGAGTGAATTGCATAAACACCAAATACTAACATAAAATCGTGCCAAACACGTACTTAGGCCGGGTTTTGCAGTACTACTTCAAATTAAGCTAATCAGAGTGGTAATCCCCGTCGATGAATTCAGTTTTATATCAAGCAACAAACAGAAAAAACATTACTTAAGCTAATCTAAGTTCCGCCAAGATCTATTCATTTTCTTTGTCATTCGTTCTCATCACTCGTACCAAGCAAGTAAACATGGCCTTAAAAGAAAACACGAACAAAATAGATATCATATGATATGTAACAAGTAAAGCGCATAGATCATGTTCCTTGTCTAAATAAAGTGAATTAATTAACGAACTTATAAAGAGCACGGCCGCCAAACTGATCGGAGAATACATCAATAGCATCATCGTCTTCCATTTCGCGCTGTTCCGGTGTTTGATCTTCCCTGATCCTATTTCCATCGAAAGTGAAACGCATTGCTTCGAACATAAGATTTTTACGTTCGCAATAATCTCGCATCAGATATTGGAACGGGACAGTGCGACCGGTCCTGTAGTACATGTCAGGTTCATACTGTTTCTGCACCTTGAGAATTATAGGAACTTCGCGTTCCATAAGAGAAAGCCTGATGAGGGATTCCTGGGTGGCTGCTGGTTTTCTGTCCATTCCCACAACTATAGTACTGCTCGAAAACTCTCTGCTTGCAAAAACTTGCAATCCCTCCATTGTACATATATATATATATATGGATTTCAAACGCCTAGCTTGTATAATTAATTTGAACATTAAATTAAAGAACTCTCAAAATTCTTCCCTGCATATATATATATATATATATATATATATATATATATGAATATCCTATATCAATGAACATTGAACACTATAAAAAACTTATTAGTTTCCATAGCCATTTATAACACATTACCAATAGAGTTTGAGTCCAAGCGATTCAAGTGTTTAAATCACAAAATCATAGTAATTTTATTAGTACTTTATTTTTTGTCAAACTATTTTTAGTATTTCATCATATTCCAAGTCATGAATCGATCACAAAATAACATGCTCTAATACCGATTCGGCAATGAATCGTTCCTTCTTTCTATTTTATCATTGGATCATTAACGACAAAGTGACGAAAATTCTAGAGTATATTAATGTATGACATACATTGTCGAATTTCGCATTTGGATGAGCACTCAAGAACTCAAGAGAAGTTAGCGCGCTGAAGGTCCCGTACCTCTATAAAGTCTGTTTCCGAACAGGATTTGGGGTATTCCGGCAACTCCACAACGCAAAACTCAAATTTTGCTATTGGGGACTGAAAGAACAGAGAGGAAATCAACATGTCGGACCTAACATCATCATCCTCCATTCCCAACTGTTTTGGAGTTTGATTTTCCCCTACCCTTTTTCCATCGAAAAGAAAACGCATTTCTTCGTACACTAGATGTTTGCGTTTGCAATAATCTCACATCAGATACTTGAGCAGCAGAACACTTTCGACCAGTCTTGTAACACAAGTTAAGTTCATGCTGTCTTTGGTCCTTGAGATTTATAGGATCTTCTTCTTTCACGAGAAAAAGCTTGATGCTGGATTCCTTGGTGGTTGTTGGTCTTCCGTCGTCCATTCCCACGCTGCTTGCAAATTCACTGCTGCTTAATTTATACAGGTTGTCTTTGGATTTCAAACACCTTGTATAATTAATTTGAGCATTGAACAGTATAGAAGATTTATTGGTTTTCATCTATTTTTAGGTTCTAGTGTGACAGACTCATCGTTATGCAATGAAACCAACACAGAACCTCGAGTGGTGTAGGAGCCCGCATGCCGGAAACATAAACAAACCAACCTCAAAAGAAGAGGCCCAAGCAAAAGAAAATAAACTGACTTGAAAGAGTGGCCCAAACATGGGGAGGCAGATAGGCCCGACTTGCTAGTTATGAACATTCAACCTTGCACTCGAGGTCCCGAGCTTCGATCGTATAAAAATAACAAACATTGGGGGCGGGGGGCATGGATATTATAGACGAAAACGAAGCTACTCCTCAAACATCAAAAGATTACATTCATCCAGTTGCAGACTGTAATCAACACAACACATAAGCAAAAAGTCACTACACATATGCAGATTCCGAAATATTGTATCTAGATTTCCAAGCAGAAATCAAACATGAACAAAATAGGCCTTTCTTTCTCCATCAAACAAGCAGCACAGAGAGACTGTAGTCTAACCTGAGCAAATATCAAAAGATGAGTTAGTTAATAGCTGCCGCCGCCACCAGTCATATATCCACCATTGCATCAATAGTATCATCCTCCTCCATCTCGAGCTTTGCCGGGGCCCGGGGTATCGGTTTCTTGGACCCTTTTTCCATCATGGAGGAAACGTGTATATTCAAAGCTTACGTTTAGACGTCTGCAGTAATCTCGAGTTACATGTCCAAGCGGCATATGGAGATCGGTCATGTAGGAGATGACAGAACGCTGTTGACTCTGCACCTTGAGAAGAATCATTGGATCTTCGTCTTTCGGAGGAGAAAGCCTGATGAGCGGTTCATTGGTGATTGCTGGTACGTGATCGTCCATTCCCACAATGTTCAAACTAAAACCCCAAATGAAAATCCAACAAGAAAATATGAATCAAATACAGATATTTTAACATTTCGAACTAATGCAGCTGATGTCTTCAAAAGATCAGAACAGCTTTAGTTAACCCCTAAAGCTACATCCATCCATATCAACATCTGATCTGTACATACTCTCTAAAGAAAATTCGAACGCTTCATAGTGCTCGAATCTTAAAGATATCGCTTTATGTGTGCATTACAAAGGGCAGACGGCGTCTTTTGCAAACATTTAACAAAACCCCTAACCAGTTAACACAAAATTAACTGGTCTCAAAAATTAACCGGTCTCAAAAATTAACACAAAATTAACACGGCAGCCGGCGATTCTTGCTCTTGACTTTGAGAGTGGGCGAGAGCTGAACTTGGTGGTGGTGGTTGTAACTTGTATGTGATCAGTGATCATCCATATTTCCCATTCAAAAACAAAAACAGCCGATGATTATTTTACCCATGTGCTTTGGTTAATTGGTAAATGGGACCGTTCGGCCTTAGTCAATTAATTAAAATTAGCTTGGTTTTCCCGCCAACTTTGGTTACTGCCCCCATCTCCTGCTCTGCTGCAGCTGCTGCACTACTTAATGAAAGAAAAGACTTCCTAGTACTATCTTTCACAAAAGCGGGAAGGAAACACAATCCACAAGGCAGAAGACAGATCACATAGTACGGACTACTGAACAAATAAATTAAAGGGTTTTTAAGTACGCACTGGTTATAGGCCATGAATCTTTGACCGCACATCCAACCATCTATTATTGTCCATGTTATACACCGGAGCATAATAGCTAGAATTATCGTAAATTAGAATAGCTGCTAGTAGAATGGTATCGTAAGAGATATTGTAAAAACACAATCTTGAAATAGATGATTAATGGATCGATCCTCGGGTTGTTAGAACACATAAAGGGATTAATGAATAGTTACAACGAAAAATGCAATGCTTGGCTGGAGATTACCTCGGAAGTGTAAGAACTACCCAGAAACTATATTCATAGTAAAAAAATTTACATTTCTTATCAATAAGGAAGAATGTCATCGGTTCTCATTCCGGAAAGAGTCCAAGTAACCAACTTAACTGAAAACGCACCTTCCATCCGGAGAAGCCTGTTCCTTATAAATTCAGCCTTCAGATGACACAACAGGAATATGGGTGGCCAAATTTCCAAATTTTATTACTGGAAAGATGATATACTTATAGTATTCAATCAATGTGATCCTTTTGATTTTCCTAAATCAGATTGAAAACAGGAAAAACGATAAACCTAAATTAATGAATGTTCTGTTTTCTACAGGCCAACCAATACCTTTGAAATGAATTTCACGAGGTTGCCAAATACGTTTCCAAACGGAGGAGTTTTAAAATCTCTATTTTCCAAGTCCAACCACTAATACATTTGAAATTTATATCACTAGATGCAATCCATCAAAAAAATAGTTCGAATACTTAGCTTAGCCCAACACAGAAAACCTTTTTACGGCATTAATGTTTTTTAGAATGCAAGGGGTTTCTGCTATCCTAATATCCATACGACACTTAAGATAAAGGTCTACAATCCGACGTTACTTAAGGAGAATAATGGCTTCCTTACCCTAGAAGTTATTCGGAGATAGGGTGCTAAGATTACTTGTCAACTTATTAGAGCACTTAGAAACTAGAGATAATACGACAAGATAGTTTCGTTACATTTCCCCGCAATTGACAAGAGATCGTCTTTCCATCTTGCAAACTTACCTTTTGCTAATTGGCATTATCGCGCCAATTAATTACCTTGAAAATACTGAAGTTTTTCTTTAATCAGAAATCAGAATAATTGACTATTTTCTGGAAACTAACTTATGGTGAACTTCTAAATCTAGACACTTGAACAATCTTATCTTCATCACTACCACCCAAATTGGAAGAAAATAATCGTACGTAAACTCTTGCCCGAGAACATACTACATGAAGAATCATACAGTGCCACAAAACATACTGAAAATCACAATGGAAGCATACAAAAAGGAGGATGGTTTCTCCTACCTGCAGCTCTCAAGATTCAGCACCAGGCCATGGCCGAGCTCAGTCACTTCATTTCAATGGGGGCTCGAGCCACTTCTTCTACAATAAAGCCCTGTGATCTCTAGACACTCAACCCGAAGATTCAGTATCGGTCTCAAGATGAACGATCATATAGGATTGTGGGTCTCCTCCTCTTATATGTTAACATATAACAAGCAAAGAGGTGGCTTTTGGGTCTCCTTCTCTTATATGTTAACATAGAACAAGCATTGAGCCTTTTGGGCCTTCTCTTATATGTTAACACAGACTGATTAACCGTGCTCCTTTTCCTGTACTTGAAGTAAAAAGGATCAAGCTTAGAACTGCGCCTTTCGTCCTTCAGCCTTGTAGCACAGACACATTCATCTTGCTCTTGTTTATTGAGAGCAGGAGACTCCAAGTCAACACCATTGGAGCAGCTCCCTTGTCCTTCCTTCAACTGCCCGTCATCGTCCCCATTCTCCTCTTCAATATCCAGCTTCAAACAATCAACATCGGTCGACGAATCACAAACACACACACTCAAATTCGGCGAACACAGCTTCTTAACTGATCCATTCGTTGCAACCAACTGCCCATCATCATCATCCTCATCGTCGTCGACATCGAAAGCCCCATCCTTTGAGCCCTCTTCAGTACCAGACACATCACGAATTTTCCTGCCATCCACCACGGCCGAAACCCTATACTTCCCCAATCCCAAACAAGCTCTCCCCTTTCCACTCCTCCGCGCCTTCCGACTCCTCACAACCCCTCTCCACCGCGCCAGCGACTCCGGCAGCCAGCAATCTGCGCAAACCCCAACCTCCACCGCCAAGCATGAATCCTGAGACAACAGCGCAATTCCTCGATACTCGGAATCGCAATGCCTGTGGACTCTCCGGTTACACTGGCAGCAAGTGAAGGAGTCCTCCCGCGACGGCGAAGTGGCGGCGAAGCAGTAGGAGCAGAGCTCCGATGACTCGACGCGCGAGAGGCATTTCTTGCAGAGGAGGACGACGCGCCACTCGCTGTAGAGGATCTGAAGCTTGCTCTTGGCGCTGGCGTTGGCAATGTCGACTCTCAGGTGGCAACAATGGCACTCCGACAGATTCGGTAACTCTCTGGTTTTCTTCGTCGATTGCGATTGGGGATCTTCGTTGTTCTTCATTGAAGCATTTGGCAGCGATGACGATTCGCTTTGAATCAAAAGGGGGGTTTTTGGTTGTAAATTAGGGTTCAATTGAAGTAAAAGAGGGCCCTCTATTGATTGTGCGTGGCAAAACGACGCCGTCTAGAGGGATAATCCGAATAGGCCTTTTTGTTTTTGTATGCCCCTTGTGCTATGGTTACCTTTTCATTTCCCCTTGAACTTGCAAATGTGTCACTGTGCCTACTGCCAAGTGTGATGTAACTAAAGTTACCAAAAATCGTTCATTCTATTTCTGAAGTTACTCATCTCGTCAAGAAAATTATTAATTGTTGTAAATAGATGAATGACAATACATGTCATCTCTTAATTCATGTGTCAACTTATCATGTATTGTCGCCACCTATCATCCCACTAACATTTGTCTACTGTTCACACTCTATAAAATTAAAGTTGATCTAAATGTCAGCTTCACATCCGGGATTAATTTTCGGTTGAGCTGAAGTAGAAACAAATGTTTCCAATATCAATTTAAAAAGTTTCATAAATGGATATCAATTCCAATTTCATAATCAAGTTGATGTGGCCCTTGCATTATTGAAAGTTCCACTTTCCTCCCTGAATTTGCAATTGTGAGACTTTATCGCCTCAAGTGCATTCGTGCTTCGCTTATCCCATTCTACATCAATCAAGTTAACGATTTTCTCAATCAACATGATAGAATATAGAAATTTTTATGTGTAACCGAAATACAAGGTGGTGCACTACATGTTATACTATAAGTGGACGATAAAGTTGATATGTCCCATTTTAAAATATAATTTTTCAATGCGTTTCCACTTATATTATGACACGTAGTGTGTCGCCTTTGTTTCGGATACACTAAAAAAGCTCTCAGTGAAATGGGATAGACCGGGCACAAAATGAAAGAACATGGGGCCAAATCGCACAATTGAAATTTTAGAGAGGAAAGTGAAATTTCGTAATAGTACAGGGGCACATAAACAAATAAGCCTACAGAACGTGGAGATAAAATCCATGAAAACACCAAAATACCCTCCGAAGAAAAAGAAAAGAAGAAGAAGACGCCGCCGCCGAATTTTACAGAGACAGTGAGCGAGCGACGGAGGGAGAGAGAGAGAGAGAGAGAGTGACGATGGAGAAGAGAGAGGGAGAGGCAGAACCAGAACAGCAGAAAGAGGAGGAGCAGGTAGTGAATCCATGGACGGTGTCGTCCAAAGGTGGCGGGAAAATCGATTACGACAAGCTCATCGACCAGTTCGGCTGCCAGAGAATCAACCAGTCGCTAGTGGACCGCATCCACAGCCTCACCGGCCGTCCTCCACACGTCTTCCTCCGCCGAGGCGTCTTCTTCGCCCACAGGTCCCTCTCTCTCTCTCTAAAGTTTACACCTTTTTCCTAAAAAATTGCAAAAAATTGAATTGGGGGTCGAATTTCGAATTTATGTGAAATGCAGGGACTTGAATGAGGTTCTGGATGCCTACGAGAGGGGAGAAAAGTTCTATTTGTACACGGGACGAGGGCCTTCCTCCGAGGCTCTGCATTTGGGGCATCTTATCCCCTTCATGTTCACTAAGTAAGCTCCCCCTGCATTGCTTTCTGATTATTTTATGTTGGTCTTCTATTAAATTTTCGATCTCTTCGGGTTTGAGTAATCATGATCATCGGTATTTGTGTGCTTTGTGTTGGAATTGGTATTGCTCGAGTGTTCAATGTGAAGTAAATTTTGAAGAGTTTATGAGTTGAATTATTTATGCAGATATTTGCAAGAGGTCTTCAGGGTTCCGCTCGTTGTGCAACTTACCGATGATGAGAAGTGCATGTGGAAAAATCTGACTGTTGAAGAGAGCCAGAGGCTTGCCAGGGAGAATGCTAAAGACATTATCGCTTGTGGTTTTGACATATCGAAAACCTTCATCTTCTCGGATTTTGATTTCGTTGGTGGGTAAGTAACAGATGTGTAGGCTTAACTCCATTATGAAGTTAATATTGCTTCGAGTTGTTATGTATGTGAGTTTATGCTTCAATTTTGATCAACGGCTTAAGTGGATTACTAAAGCTATTTGCTTCTCTGCCCATGTCAGAGGCGTTTGAGATTTTATAATCTTATCGAAGCCCTTTTTTGGGGTTGAAATTGATTGACACTCACGTGAGGTCCCATTTTTCTTAAACCAGAATGAGATGCCCTTGATGATTTAGTTAGCTGCAAACTGCTTGACAAGCTATGATAATAGTTAGGAAGCTTTTTAGTTTCAAACCTATCAGGGTTTGATTCTATCACGAATACGCTGTGTGTGTGTGTGCACGTATTGTAGCACTTGCTTACTGATTTTATGTGTAATTTCCTGTGCAGTGCCTTCTACAAGAACATGGTGAAGGTTGGAAAGTGTGTCACATATAATAAGGTGATTTACAGTCTTTTCCCCCCATGGCAAAATATTTTCTTTGTGTACCTCTTTCTTTGAGTTTTTGTCATAATCTTGTGAGTTTGGGATTTAATATCCAGGTTGTTGGTATCTTTGGTTTCACTGGAGAAGATCACATAGGAAAAGTTAGTTTTCCACCTGTGCAGGTATTTTCCTTGGCTACGCTGCTTATCATATGAAGAATTATGAAATTTTGTTAGTTGTTTCTGACTAGTTCCACAAAATGAGTGAAGCTAATATCTGTTTTCTTTTTATATCTTCACTGAAACCTCACCTCCTGTAAGTTCGATTTAGCTCATAAGTGCTTATTCTTTCCTATGAGCTCTTATTTTTGGCAGCACTTATTTTTGACTTGCTGCCAGTCAACTGTACAATTCTTTCACCAGTGAACATCTTTCATATTTTCCATCATATAAAGAAACCAATGCATTGCTTAGTCCAAGTCGAGGCTCCACCAAGAATATTGATTTTTCTGAAACCTTCAGTTTGATGTTCTGTATCGATTATGTGACTATGTAAGATGACATATGGATGCAAAAATGCTCTGGGATACATAATAAAGAGATCCAATACGGTCGTATTTTGATGCAGGCAGTTCCATCATTTCCAAGTTCATTTCCACATCTCTTCTCTGGCCAAGACAATCTTCGTTGCTTAATACCTTGCGCGATTGACCAGGTATGCATGATATGGATAATTCTCAGCTATGATATACGTGTTTTTTCCCCTTGGCTAAATCTATACGGAATGACCTTACCTTTAAATGCAGCACCTTTTGAGAGTATCAAATAGTTTTAGTAATTTTGTGTGCTAGTCAATTTGATTTAACGTTGTTTTTCTTTCTTTTGTTTATTTTCTAATACCATGGTTTATTTGTTTGTTATTTGTCAAGGATCCTTATTTTAGAATGACACGAGATGTTGCTCCACGAATTGGATATCACAAGCCTGCATTGATCGAGTCTTCTTTCTTCCCTGCCCTGCAGGTACTTTTATGATTTTGGCACAGAAAACTTATGTTCTACTGTTAGTAGCCTATGATGTGATTTCTGATACCTTTTCTGGAATGTGGATTCTCGCAGGGAGAGACAGGAAAAATGTCGGCTAGTGATCCAAGTTCTGCCATTTATGTAACTGATTCTGCAAAGGAAATTAAGAACAAGGTTTGCATTTGATGTTGCCGTAGTCTCAGTGTCAATCTTTGTACCTGAAATCACAATCCAAACGGTCCAAAATTCTTCAAGATTAGCCTAAAACAAAGAACTTGTGTGTGTGTGCAGATTAACAGGTATGCATTTTCTGGTGGACAAGATTCAGTAGAGAAACATAGAGAGCTTGGAGCAAATCTCGAGGTATTTGGATTGTCTCACACGTTAGTAATAGAAATTTGTCCTCCCCAATTGGCATGAGAGTGTTATTTATTGCTGGATGTGCTACCTTCTATTCTCACTATAGATTGTCCGAGCAAGAAAACAAATTTTCTTATCATGCCTCATAATATTTGTTTGTCAACACTCGGTGGTGAGGAATAATTTTATCTTCTGGACATCATTCAGGTAGACATACCATTCAAATATCTAAGCTTTTTCCTAGATGATGATGATAAACTGGAAGAGATAAGGAAGGTGAGACTGATCTCCCTTGTGAACTTGTTTGTTTTCTTTGACAACATATTATACCTGCTTATTTTGCTAATTCACTTCGGTTGCTATTAGGAGTATGGCTCCGGACGCATGCTAACAGGTGAAGTGAAGCAACTGCTTGTTGAAGTTTTGACCGAAATGGTAGAAAGACATCGTAAGGCTAGGGCTGCTGTGACTGATGAGGTAAGCTTCTAGCATTTTTAGACGATTGGCTGTACTGTAAGTCGCTATTTGTCGCTGATGAAAGCATGCTGCGTGATTTCTGAAAGCAAACATTTTGAATTATATGAAACCCCAGTTACGACTTAGAAGGACTTACGGAAATGTTTTGCATATTTTGCAGATGGTGGATGTGTTTATGGCAGTGAGGCCCCTACCGAATATGTTCAGCTAAAGTCGAGGCTGAGAAGCTTACACACATCTTATAATCATTTCTCTAATTGAAGCTTAGCATTCAGATCTGTTATTCAAATTCAGATTTAGTCATTTTCGATGCTCGAATACAAAAGAAACTGGGAAGGTAGTTGCCGCGGCTGCACGTACGAACTCAATTTGAGCTGAATACAATGGTTTTAAGTTTGGATTTGTTCGGTATTTTTCGATGATAGCTGTTTGTTCAGAGTTAATGTTCATGTTACCACCATCTCCATTAACTCTCAAATGAAACGGGATTGTTAATTGCAGAATCTATATGAGAAAACACAGTTAAACCGAAAAACGACGCAATGAAGTTGCAGCGTTTAGCAATTCGCCGGAAATTATGCCGGTAGATCTGAGATATGCGTATGCCTGGACAGTTACGATACGAGCAAAAGGAAGAAAAACAAAGACCGAATCCTTATTTAGCAACTAAAGTAGTTAAATTAACACATACATTAACATTACTACCACACAACTGATTCTACTGCGTTTTAGAACAACGAAAGGAGAAAAAGAACCGAAACGATTTTAAAGAGTCTAATTCAGGTCAATTTGGCAAGGTACATTTCTTTTGAGAATGCCCTAACATATGGCAGCGACCGCATTGAACAACTCTCTTCGGCCTCTTGAAGTTCTCTACACGAAGGACCTTCTTCTTGGGTCTTCCAGGTGGCCGCCGAGTCTTGGGTGGGCGTATCATGATATCAACATTGGTGCTTCCACCCTCTGTTCCGTCGCCTGGCTCCTTCCATAAGCTCTTATCCGGAATAGGATGAATCATCTGCGAATAGGTCTCTCGGTAACTTGCTACTGTGAAGCAAGGCTCAGCAAACAAATGGACATTGTGCCCACAAGACATAAGTGCAGCAGCAGCATGTGCACAAGGTAGACCATATATATGCCAACGGCGACATGAGCACACGCGAGTTTGTATATCCACGATATTTGTACGCTCAGTAGACACAATCTCAAATTCGACTTCATTTGCACGAAGTACTTGGTAGCATCGAGCATCAGCCATGGCTTCTAGAATCCGCTTCTCAGCCGATGGTACTAAAATTGATGTCCACCTCATTCCCAAATCCTGGCGGTCATTATACCAAGATGATAACTGATCACGAATGTGCTCCATCATTTGCACAATAGGAAGCTCATGGCATTCAAGGGCCCAATTATACAACAACTCTGTAACACTGAGAGTAAAATGACCATATCGCACTCCTTCAAAATATGCTACAGCCCAAAGTTGGGGAGGGAAGTGTTGAAACCATGGTATAACGTCTTGCGAAATCTCTGCCATCTCTGCAATCTTGCTGTCAAATTCAACTGCAGTGAGAGCATAAACAGCATTCCAGAAGATATTCACCAACTTCGCATTCTTAAATGTATCACGAAAATTTTCGCTAACATAACGCAGACAAAAACCATGGAAGGCACTAGGAAAATGAGTTTCCACCGCCTCTACAACACCCCTTTGTCTCTCAGAGAGTATTGTTAGTCTAGGCATGTTGTCAGTGTTTACTCCAAGAAGCTTTCGCAATTCTGACATAAACCACATCCAATTTTCATCGCTTTCCACATCAACGATAGCTATTGCCAGAGGAAATAATGTATCATCAGCATCAACAGCTGCAGCACAAAGTAAGGAACCCAAGTATTTGCCTTTGAGGTGCGCTCTATCAAGTTCCAAAAGTGGCCTACAAGCATGTATAAACCCATAAATTGATGCACGGTAAGAAATGAAGAGACGGTGGAAGCAATTTTCTTGTCCAGTGGCAAAAACTGAAGCGATGCTTCCTGGGTTGGTTTTCTTTATTTGCTCACAGTATGCAGGAAGAAGGCGATACCCTTCTTCAAAAGTTCCATGAAGTGCTGCCATGCTACGCTCCTTGCCACGCCAAGCTTGCATGTAAGAAACAGCAACTCCATGCTGATCACGGATATCTTGCAGGATCTCTTTTGGCTTATACCGTGGGTTATCCCGAACCCGTGCTTCTACAGACCTAGCAACCCAACCTACTGATGCTTGCTGATGATGAAGGTTGAGAACTCCTTCACAGGTATGCTCACCATGCAGAGTTCTTACTGTAAAGGTTGGAACTCCGGGACATTTTGCCACATGGACACGCCATGGGCAACCTTCTTTGGAGCACTTGGCTATAAACCGACTGCGATCAGATTTCACTATACGAAGATCAAAATGTTGTACTAGAGCAATGTTTTTCAATCTTCTTCTGCAAGTTTCAACATCAGGAAATTCTTGCCCAATAGCTAAGTCTAAAGCATATTCTGTCAAGGCAAGAGAATCGTTCTGCACAGCTAAAGAATGATCTTCCATGTATCCACGACAGTAGCAGAACTGTCACATGATTCTAACGGTTCCACTCATCCTGACACAGATTGATGATTCTCCAGAAAGGGTGTATTGTAAACACTGCACTACATGAGACCTCCTGTTATATATGGATACAGCATGGGAACACAAAAAACAAGAAGCAGCATTTCTCTGTGCGTGTATGTGTGTGTGTGTGCATAACTGATCAACAGGAGACCCAAATGGGAAGAATCGTACCAGTCCTAACTATTCAATAGTCATAGGAGAAGGGCACTTTTGATATAGGATAAGAGCATTTCAAGGTATATCCTTTTGACCCTTTGGTGTTGATGAATTATATCTTTTACAGGGAAAGCAACATTATTACCACACCTGTGAAACAAAAGAAATCTTCATGAGCAATTGTTTATTAATAACTGGTATCAACTATTAAACAAATTTTGAAGACATGGCAAAACTCACTTATTGACCTAAATTTGAAACTTTGAATCTAACCAGTATTAAGATTAGTTGTGTTGGAGCCCCATGCAACAAGCAATTCAAATGAGGGGTACACCATTTTGATGCAATTAACTGTACTAAAACTCCCTATCACTCTTGCTCCCATAGCAGACTCAATTTTCATTTGATACAGAATCTACGGATAACACGGTTACACTACCTAGTTGCGCTAACACCTCGCTCCTTTCCCACATCATGGCATCATTTTCCTCAGCCGGACTTCACTTCCAACAATGCAATTTATCACCCCATCATCTCGGACTGAGGGAAAAGACAGAAACCGAGAAACGTGGCTTAAGAACAGTCTTATCCAACACAATGTAGGTTGAATTTGAAGAACCCTAAGACCCGACTCGACTGCACAAAAGGCAAAGCTCGCCGGAGCAGTCAATGTGACCATTTGAGTCACTGGTGATTACTCACAACACTAAAAACTATAATCACCGATAACCCATGAAATCAAAATGGAGCCTTCTACCCCAAAATTATCCCCAACTCAAACCCAAAACTTGAAATTTTATAAAAACAACAATCAAGAACCCGAAATTCCCAAACTTTTTTTCCAAACGACAATCTGGGAATCTCAGAACGGATCCAAACACTAATCCTCAGATCCCAATACCCCAAAAGGCTTTTCAAATAAGCACTTTTACGAAGTGGGCTCTTCTCCTTTTCAACAATCATTGCACAAAACGATTAAAATCGACAACATGTGCTTTAATTTCTAATTTGAGTGAGCGGTTCTTTATGTAGGATATGGTGGAAAATAAATATATGTGAGATTAAAATAGAAAAATTAAACAAGCAAAAGGACGAAGAAATGGAGAACCTGGTGGGGGTGAGAGTGGGAAGCTGCTTCTGCTGAAAGTGCTTTTTTCCGCTTTTGGGTCGTCTTCGTTCTCTAAGCTCTCTTTGGCGGAGTCTGGCAATTCGAGGAGGAGGAGATAGACCAAAACTTGACAAAACCCTTTCTTTCTTTTTTTTCTCTCTCCTTATGTTTTTTGTTTTGGGTTTTACGAACCAAATGGGGTTTAACTTCAGTGGTACGTACCATTGAATGATACGTACTGTTGAATGGTCTAAGATTCATTTGGGACCCGCTGCAAATTAATCTGGACCATTCAATGGCCGTACCATTGAATGGTACGTACCACTGAAGAATTTTCCAACCAAATGACACATTTTCATCATCAACAAAACAAAACTGTCCTTATTTGTGTTTCTTTTCAAGAAAAATTTTTTTTTGAAGAATTGCAAACTGAAGGTCAAATTTTAAAAATTAAAGAAAGTAATTTTTAGTTTTTATTTATTTTTAAATTAAAAGTAGTTATCAAATAAAATTTCAATTTTCAAAAAAATAAAAACAAAATGGTTATCAAAGAGCTTCTTATTTTTTCACAAGGAAAATATATAAAAACATCCATATTTCCTCCTTTTTTTATTTGTGCTAGAAAAAAAATTAATTTCGTCATTAGAATTAGTAAAGTTAGCTAGAACAGTGTATTCTCCTGAGATTGAATTTTTTCTCATAATTTTAAATGAATTTAATATCAAAAAATAATAATTAGTTTGTTTCCCCTTTTTGTCTTACCAAAAAAAAAAACATATTTTCACCCATTTTTATGCTAATCCTCCTCATCTTTCCTCCTTTTCCCTTGTTATTATTTCTGTTCATGGCAGCTGGACCTATGGTGCCAAGTTTTAGAAACAAAAATATTTAAAGTTCTTTAGTCAAAATGACTTGAGTGTGGAAGAGAAAGACTTGGCTCCTCAACGATTGAGGAGGAACTCCTCTTTAAAATACATCATGGTCTATTCATAGAATTTCGTGTTTATGATCGGAACCATTCAAATTATAAATAATTATGTAAAGATCACCTCTACAAAAAATCAATTAAAACTAAGATCGTTTAATCATCCAACTGTATAAAAACATATGTATAAAAAGTGAAAGGTATGAGAAAAGCTGGTGTTAAAACTATTATTCAAAATCAAACTGCACATATGATTCACTATATATAACTGTGTGTGTAGTATTTTCACGTGTTGGCTTGAATGAACGTACATGACATAATGAACACATAGTATGTTTACATGATATCTTGAATTAACTTTAATGACGATGGAGTTGCACGCGTGACTCACTACCTCTACAAACTCGAATATTAAATTACACAAATTCGAATAATAAGTTAGTGGTTCTCAAGATCTCATGTTGCAAATTTCCAACAATCTTCCTCCCCAAATCTCTCTTTTTGCTCCCCAAATATCAGATTCGACCTTCATGGTTTGAGGAGGAGAAGTTGCAGATCTGATGGATCTTTAAAGATCTTGGTGCCTCAAGACTTTATGTTGGCGAGAGGATGTATGATCTTCATTGAGCAGCTGAGCCCTTTTTCGGTATGGTTCATTGTCTCACATACCCTCCTTAAAATGGAAAGATTTGAATGGATGAATTTCTTTCATAGCTAATTCTCTTTTAATTAATCCTCTCCAAATGAAAAACTATTCACTTTCACCTTCAATATATATTAAAATTAAAAAGTTATTCATTCTAATCCAGTTATGTGTACTAAACGAGCCCTTAAAATTTGCATATTAGCATCAATGATGAAGGTAATATATATGCTAATACACATGCATAGAAATTTGAGTTGAGAAGAGCTATAGATCAAAAGTTGAATCGTGCATGTGATAGACGTCCTAAGTTCATCTTTGTGGAAATTTGATATGAAAGTTTTCTTGTATATTTCATTACGAAGACATTTACAAAGACTTGAACATATATTAAAGTAAGGAGACAAGAAAACAATCTTCAATCACTTCTTGGATTACACCTAATCTATTGATAAGAACAAGAAAAACAAAACAGTTTTCCCTTAATTTAGGGACTAAACACAGCGCCACCCTACAAGCCGTGCATCATAAGGTTTCGTGCACAACAAGGTTTATTCAAAGGATAAAAGACCTAACCCTATGTGAGTTTCAATACTCCCCCTCAAGCTGGATCAAGGGGGTTCATTGAGTCAAGCTTGAACAAGATACGCTGAAACTGAGCAGTGGGAAGAGACTTGGTGAATATATCAGCCAACTAGTCATGACTTCGAGTGTAATGAGTGTCAATTACCTAGATTGAACTTAGGCTCGAATACTTCAATATGTTTGGTGCGCTCATGGAAAATTGGGTTGGAAGCAATGTGCATTGCAGCTTGATTATCACAGAAAATGGACATAGGATGACTGCTAGGAAACCCTAAGTCCGAGAAAAGACCTTTTAGCCAAATAAGTTCACAAGCAGTGGAAGCCATGACTCAATACTTAGCCTCGGCACTAGTTCGAGCGACAACACTTTGTTTCTTGCTTTTCCAGGTAACCAAATTGCCACCAACAAAGGTACATAACCCAGTGGTGGACTTACAATTAAGAGAGTTGTCTGCCCAATTCGCGTTTGTGTAACCTATGACTTGAGTGTGATCATTGTTTTTGAACACCGACCAACTGATCTTTTGAGATAATGACAATGTTCATGTAAGCCACAGTAGGAGCATGCATGAATTGGCTGACAATGCTCACCGCATAAGAGATGTCAGGACGGGTAATGGTGAGATAAATTAGCTTGCCAACCAACCTTTGATAGTAACTCAGATTCTTGAGAGGCTCACTGTGTACATCCACCTTCACCACACCATGAAGTTTATTGTCAAGAGGAGTGCGAGCTAGTTTACAATCCATCAAAGCAACATCCTGTAGAAGATCAAGGACATATTTTCGTTGGTTGAGAAAGAGTCATTTGCGAGATGTAGCCATTTCGATACCAAGAAAATACTTGAGAATGCCGAGATCTTTGAGGGCAAATTTGTTTCGAAGTGCTTGTTTGAAGGAATTAATCTTGTCAACATTATCAACTGTCATTATGAGATCATCAACATAGATAAGAACCACAAGCTTACCCGCTGAACAGATGCGAACAAATAGAGATGAGTCAACATTGCTTCTGTGAAAGCCAACTGCCTCAAGGACATAATTGAGTTTGGCATACCATGCACGCTGGGATTACTTTAAACCATAGATGGATTTATGAAGCTTGCACACCATGTCAGGATCTCAGGACCATGAGATTGAGGATGACCTGGAGGGAGTTTCATGTAAACTTTCCCTTCGAGATCTCCATGCAAAAATGCATTTTTAACGTCCATTTGATATAGTGGCCATGCATGATTGACAACAACATATAGCAGCACCTTTATTGTGTTCATTTTAGCAACGGGGGCAAAGGTTTCCTTGTAATCCATTCCATATGTTTGAGTAAAGCCACGAGCCACTAAACGAGCCTTGTGTCTCTCCACTATCCCATCTGAATGAAACTTGGTCTTATACACCCAACGACTTCCCACTACCTTCTTTCTCTTAGGAATCTTGACAACACTCCATGTCTTATTATCACTAAGAGCTTGAAGTTCTTTAGTCATGACTAGCTTCCATACTTCATGACTATTTGCTTTTTGAAAACTTTGTGGTTCATTAGTACTATTGATAGTGCTAAGAAACGTAGCACGAGAAGGAGAAAATTTTTTATAAGTAAGGAAGTCTGTCATGGGATATTTAGCAATGTAGGTAACATAATCAAGTAATTTGGAAGAAGGGTGACGTTCACGAGCAGGATTTCGTCGAGGAGGAGCTTAAGTAGGTAGTTGCTCAGGAACTGAATGAGATGGTGTGGAGGACTCAGGTTGTGCTCCTGAATCAACGATCACATCTTGTGATTCTTGAATAAAAGGAGTAGTAGTGGACGAGGTACATTCAACACCAAAAATAGGACTCGGCATAGGAAACAAATCGTGTAAAAACTCCCCCTGGCTATCGCTGTCCAATTTTCTTGTGAAATAAGGAGTTGTTTCATCAAACCTCATATCCTTTGATACTATGATTTTTCTAGTAACTGGATTGTAACATCGATACCTTTTTTAGGTGGATGAATAACCCAAAACCACACATTTAACAGCTCTAAGATCGAGTTTGTCACAGTAAGCAAATTGAACATGAACAAAACATGTGCAACCAAAGACTTTTAAGTGTGACAAATTGACCGTTTGACCCTTCAACACTTCATAAGGTGATTTGAATTCTAGCACTCTACTAGGCAATCTATTAATAAGGTATATGGCAATAAGCACACCTTGAGACTAGAATTTTTAAGGAACATTCATGTGGAACATAATGGCTCTTGTCTCTTAAGGGGGTCTCGATTTTTTCTCTCAACAATCCCGTTTTGTTGGAGTGTACCAACACAACTTGTTTGATGAAGAATGCCATATGTGCTCAAGTATTGTGACATATTATGAGACATGTATTCAGTGCCATTTTCAGATCTTAAAATATGAAAATGAGATGAGAATTGCGTGGTAACAATTTTATGAAAATCTTTAAAAACATGAACAACTTCACTTTTAAATTTCAAGAGATACAACCAAGTGATTCTTGTAAAATCATCGATAAAGGTTACAAAATACCTATATCCATCAAAGGACTCAAGAACTGGACCCCAAACGTCTAAATGGACGATTTCAAAGGAATTACTAGCCTTAAACATGGAAGAAGTAAAGGGCAACCTGGCAAATTTTGATAAATGACAAACATCACATTGACTTTTGGTTTTGCCTAGGTTTGGAAACAAAAATGACAACACTTTTTCAGATGGATGGGCAAGGCGTTGGTGCCAAAGTTGCTGGTCTTGGACTAAACTCGAACTAACTTGAAAACCTTTGGAAATCTTGGAATCCTTGGATAGGTAATACAATCCGTTTAAGAAAAAGCCTTCACCAATCGTCTTCTTGGTGGTGAGATCCTGAAAAATAACATTGTGAGGGGAGAAAATTGCAAGACACTGTAAGAAGTTTGTGATTCTTCCAACAAATAAAAGTTGGAGGGGAAAAGAAGGGACATAAAGTGCTACTAACTCGATATGGTTTGAGAACAAATTTATTTTTCCTTTCCCCAACACCAAGGCATTCTTGCCATTTGTTACAGACACTTGAAAAGGAGTCGACATTTTTTCAAAATCATGCAAGTTGGTAAGTTGGTTTGTCATGTGATCTGTGACTCCTGAATCTATAATCCAATAATCATGCACAAGACTAACATTAAGAGCAGTTGAAAGGAAATTAAGGATACCTGGAACATCTCCATGTGGAACACAATCAATTTCTGCCAGGAAACTTGCAAACTTGCCGAGAAGTGCAGTATGTTTTTCACTTTCAGGAATGGTTGTTTCCTCACACTCACCACACATCTGTTTCTTGTGAAGATAGGTTGCAAATTCATTGATCAATGTTTCAGGATTGGAAGTGAAATTCAGCATTCCCTCAGCAAATGGTGCAGATGCGTGATTTACTTTGTGAGAGAGATTGTTCCAACTTTTCTGAAGGCCCTTGCTTTCCTTCAAGAATTTTGGCTTCAATTTTGGATGGAGAACCCAACATCTTTCTCTAACATGCCCAATACCATCACAATAATTGCACTTTAAATCAGGTCATTTGCCCTTGTAGACTCTTTCTTCAACACGTTTGTGATTCGAGACATATGCCTTAGTCTCAAGCATATTAGACTTGGTCGCCATATTCATCATTCTTTTTTAAACTTCTTCTCTTGGATGGTAGCACAAACACTTGTGAAGGAAGAAAGCTTAGGATTCATAAGGATGTGGCTTCTCAGGTCTTTAAATTCTAAGCTTAGACTTGCCAAAAGTTGAAAGATCGTCTTCCTCAGCTCTCTTTAACAACACAGTAGCATCAGTGGTATGTGGACAATAAACATCGAGCTCATTCCACATGCTTGTCAAGCTACCAAGATGTTGTACAAACTCCTTGCCTTCTTGTTGTAAGCCTGTAATGTCTATCTTGAGTTGAAAGACTCGAGCAGAGTTGTTCTAATTTCTATACATCTTTTTTACTTGCTTCCAAAGATGCATAGAGGATTATGAATACCTGAAGATCTTAGCAATCTTGCGCTCCATGGAGTTAAGCAACCAGGACATGACCAACTAGTCCTTGCAAACCAAGACTCGTATGTTGGAGATGTGACTTCAGGCATCTGTATGGCCCTATTGACATAACCAAGCTTGGATCTTCCTCCAAGAGCAAGAGTGATAGCTCTAGCCCAAGGAAGATAGTTCAACTCATTTAACAAAACAGAACTAAGACATTGATTTGGATTAACCTCGACGTCGAAAGGGTTTGAAGTATGAAGTGAGCTATCAACTTCAGATGTAAAAGAATTTTCTTCCGCCATCATAGCGTGAAGAAATTATGAACCACAGAAAAAATATGCAAAGTTAGGATTTTAGAGTTCCCGCTCCGATACCATGTGGAAATTTGATATGAAAGTTTTCTTGTATATTTCATTATGAAGATATTTATAAGGACCTGAACACATATAGAAGTAAGGAGAGAAGAAAGCAGTCTTCAATCACTCCTTGGATTACGCCTAATCTACTGAGAACAAGAAAAACAAAACAGCTTTCCCTTAATTTAGGAACTAAACACAGCGCCGCCCTACAAACTGTGCACCATAAAATTTCGTGTACAACACGGTTTATACAAAATTTTAAGACATATAGAAGATCACACATACAAATTCAAACTCAACCGTCACAAGTCTTGGCTTTTCTATGGAACCGACTGTTTAATATTTCTATATATAGCACCGAACACACATTACAACAAATGAAGCAATTGACTGTGGAATTAAAAAGACAATAATAGTACTACTGCCACTTAATTTGTACGATAAATTTTTTAAAGTGCCCAACTTTCAAAGGTACTCTACATGTCGTAATAAAAGTAGAAGAACGCGAAAAAACATATTATTTTTTTCGCTTGTATTATGACATGTAAAATACTTTTAAAAAACTGGGTACTTAGAAAAAATTTCTCGATTTCTACATTCTTTTGGGCCTGATCTCAATCCCTTGGAAAATGAGGCCGCCCTTCCACTGTCCACCCCTAACCTCCAAGCAAGTCATCTCCAACTCCCCAACTTCTCCCCCTTCACAGAAGAACTCCCCCAGCTCGATCTCCAGCCACCCGTCACTGCGCTCTTTAGGGTACTGGGCCTCATTGATCTCTCTTGGCTGGAATGCCTGGAGGCCCAGAATGTGTCTCCGGTTGAAGAGGCTAATACGCCGAGGCCGCCCGGCCATGTGACAGCCGGAGCCTAGGGTTTGGCCTCTCTGAGCATCCAGAAACACTTCGTGTTTCGTGGGCTCTTCCCCAATTAATCCCACTGTGACCTCCACAGGTTGGTGCTCAAATCCATAAGCCCCTGCAGTTGACTTGAATACAAGATAAGCTTTATAAAGGGTGGATGGGGACAACATCCGTGTCTCAATTTTGCCACGGATTTCAAGCCAACACACACTCACAAGCTCTGCCACCTCCTCAAACCTGTTTGTTTATTGTAATTAATTTATACTCAAAAATTTAATCTCTGACCAACCAATAACACAGAGTTTATGTAATAAAAACATGGAACTGTTATCGCACTCCCAAAAAAAAATCATCTGCAGTCCTCAATTCCAAGGAACGAGTGCAGCACAAATGACTATTTTGGAATGCTAACAAGATAACAATTCCTTAAAAAAAAAAAAAAGGAAAAGAATAAAATTTTAGAGACCTTGAGTCGGGGAGAGAAATCCATTTCCAGTAGTGAGGAGTGTCGGCCCAAACAATCGAAAGGGCCCTTGCAGCAATCATATAGCATTTCTTCCCACTCCATTTGTCCAGTGAAAAGCTCTGCATTACCATGCCAATTAACACTCGGTGAAAAATAGAAAACGCTATCCGAAAAACCAAAAAACCCTAAATCAATAGAATGCTGTCTAATTCCTAACTCAGTTTTTCTAGCCTTTCTTCTTACTTTTCTTCAAATGCTGAAAAGATTTGAACACTAGCGATTTTAACACTATTTCTTCGACTATATGCACTTCAAACTGAATATTTTACAATTTTTCTAGTACTTGCGGAATACGAACGAGTGACAAAATCACTAGACAACTTTAAAACTACAAAGTACAGAACAAATGGTCATGAAATCCCAAATTTCACGACCAATCCATGTCAACTAAGAATCTATCACATCAGTCAAACGGAACACTAATCCACAAAGTAAAAACAATTAAGTAAACTAAACAAATAAATGCGTCAAATTTGGGTGGTACATAACGTTCAATGGACCATTGAATGGTTCAAGATTCATTTGGAGCCGTCGTAAATTAATCTGAAATCATACTACTCCGCGGCCATTGAATGGTACGTAGGTTAAGGAGAAAAGTAGTGAAATTACCAACTTGGCCATTGAATGGTACGTAGGTTAAGGAGAAAAATAGTGAAATTACCAACTTGCCCTGTTCGATGAGAACAGGGTTGTCGCAGAGAGCGAGGTAAAGCTCCTTCTTGGTTTTGGAAGTGGAGGAGGGTGACGAGGAGGTCAGGATCGTGTGGATCTCGGGGGGAAGGAACTTGTCCCAAACGGCGTCGGATTCGGCGGCCGACCTGAAACTCCTCGAAACCGACGACATCGTGCACGCGTCCCGAGGCGTGGTCAGCGAGACAACGGTGGCTATGCATCCCTCCGGCAAGGCCTGCAGATCCATGTGATCGGCCGTTGTCACTGCGATGCGGCCGCCACCGACATCATCTGTTTTCTTCTGGTTCTCCTGGTTTCCGCCATTGCCTAAGAAGAACTTCAACATTTAATTTTTGCGGTTTTTTTTTGGTTCCTCGGATAAATGAAAAATACGTTGTAATTTGTTTTCGTATGTTTTCTGATTGCTTTTGTGGTGGTTGTGTTTGTGTATTTATAGGGAGAGGAAAGCTTAGCGGTTAAGTCTTTGGTTCTCTCTCCCGCTGTGAAAAGGTGTCAGGATCCTCCTGGACGGATATATTTATCGACCAATAATAATATTAATAATTATGCTCAAATCTTGATTAGTTAAAGCTAAACAAAAAGGCAATTTCTCTTTTCCCAACAGAATCCATTTTATTTATTTGATTTTCCTTTTTTATCTCTATTCTTTTGAAAAAGAAAAGTGAAAAAGAACATTCCAATTTCCATGTACGTTTTCTTTTGGATGTGACAGCAGTTCATGTAGAATGTTACAACACCTGCGTTAAAAGATATTCTACTCTAACTAATTTGAGTTAAATCACATAATGAATCGTACACAATAAGATATTAAATTTATCATTTTATATGAGTCAAACGTGATATCTCTCATTTACAAATTGATAACAATACCGGTGAACTACAATACTTAATTTGATGAAGAAAAGAAAAAGGTCTAATTCTTAATTTGCTAAAAAATTTGGGCTCATTCGAGTGTGTTTTTGTATAAGTTGTATTTTCATTTAAAATTCTTTCAATTGTTGCTAAACGAGCTCTAAGTGATTTTGGAATATTTTTTTTTTTTTTGGTTGAAAAAAGTTTAGGGGGAGGGGAGACTACCCCATTCCAAAGTCATGGCATACCACACATCTCTTTGAGGACCTACAGAGGGGTCTTAGCCTCTTTTTTTATTTTTACAGATCGCCCACCAAGAGGAATTGTCGGCAACGAGACTCAAACTTAATTCTTGATCTAGAGAAGAGAACGATCATTACTAACTCAACCAACACTCGTTGGCATTCCGTCAAAAACTTACACAAGACGTCAACCATGAATTTAGACTCAATTTGATTACACAATAAATTTGACAGATGGCCATTTTCTAAGTATGACAACCAAAAGAACAATATAACTCATTATTTTGTTAGATATTTTAACACCGAATGGAAAGAGCAAGAATTGATGATGACATTTGTGTAGACTAATAATATTCATAATATTCATATCCTATCATTTGCATCGCATGTGAATTAGTTTTTTATCTTTTTTTTTGTCAAAATTAATTTGTTTATCTAATTATATTCGATATTGAAAACAACTTTGAAGGGATAAACAAAATAATATTTGTACAACATTAATTATATTATTTGGTGAATACGGTAATAAATAATAGGAGTCTTCGTCTTCAACTCACTACATCTAGAATTCAAACCTTCTTTTTTCTAGTGTAGTTTAGAGTAAAAATATAGCTTGTATTAAAAAAGAAACAAACATAAATGTAATGCTCCTTAAATATAAATGCCACTTCAGCATTGCCGATCATAATTTTGGTGACAACAACCTAGGCTACATCAGTAAAGACTGAAAAGTGTATCGTCAATCGTCACAACGTTGAACGAAAAAAAAAAAGATGTATCGTGACACTAGTTGCAAATGAGTTAACCTAAGAACAACAATGACGTATAGGTGAGTTCAATCAGCTGGTCGATCGTAACAATGCACTTGTCCTATTGTATTTAAATTTGAATTACTCTCCTAAATTAGCAAAAGTTCTATATTATACCGATGTATAGAATATACCAATGTATTGAACGACTGGATTTATATGTTTGGACTTTTACAATCTTTCACGATAAAATTAATTGGAAAGATAGAGAGTAGCCAAACTTTTTATAAGCACATACAAAATTCATTTTTTTTCTCAATGTGAGATTTATTATCAACCGTTTAAATCTTATACAGTATTCTAACAAAAATCGCAAATTAAAACAAATTTAGTAAGTAATTTCTACCCACATAAATTTATTTTTATACAAATATTTATTTATAGCCTTTAAATTAATTGAAAAACATGCATACAAAAGGAAAAAAAAAATTTGTGTGTTCGAGAATCTCTTCCTAGATTATAGAATCTCTTTGTCAAAGAAAATGACGATGGAAAAAATAAAGTAAAAATAAAATAAAAGGAGGGTTTAAAATAATACAACACAAAAAGATTAGGATGGGCGAAGAATATGAAGCATGTGGGGTGTTTTTGACGTGTCGAAGAGAGACTTTATATGTGTCGACTGTTTGGTTTGCATGTGCTCGCTAATTGCGGCCACGCATGTCACATTCTCTGTACTCCTCCTCTGTACTATACTACTAATCTCTTCGTCACTTTGCTTTGGCTCTGGAGTCGGATACGCACTCGCACTTTTTTTGTTACTTTCTATTTTCCACTTCAGTCCCACATGTTTAGTTGTGTCCTCAATACAAAATTAGAAGTAATAAAGGTGTTGTTAAAGGAAAATATTAAGCATATGTGGGTGGAATTAACTTGGCTCATTGTTGCTTCTCAATTTATTACGTGGGCGATTCACAGAACTTCATGCTTATGATCAGAACTATTCATATTATAAATCACTATGTAAAGATTATCTCTGCACAAAATTATTTAAATATGAGATCATTTAATTATCGAATTGTATAAAAACAGATAGACGGATTCGGTAAAAGAATTTTGAATTGTCTATCTATTTGTTACAATTGATTGACTAAACAACCTTAGTTTTGATTGATTTTTTTATAGAGATGATCTATACATATTGATTTATAATATTAACAATTTCGATCATAAGCACAAAGTTATGTAAATCGGCTACTAAATGAATTGAGGACAAACTCCTCTTCAATCTTAAGGAACCAAAATTTTCTCTATGTGGGTTAGGTCAAACGATCAATGTAGTGCATCAATTTTTTGTAGTAGAATATGTTTGACTTGTATGCAGTAACGCCCTAGAAGGGACTACACATGTAAAAAATAAACTCTTAAACCCATACATAAATTTACCACATAATGGCTTTGTGATTTCTTTAAGGAAAACTGTTATTTTCTTTGGACATCCATAAGGTTTTGAAACAAACAACATGGTAACAGTGACTCTTTTATTGATCCATCCATCCACCCTTTATGAAATAAAAGAACCATGTAGTCCCATGTAGAACAAAGAATTATACTATCAACAGAAATTATCAAATTGAAGAAAAAACCTTCATAATTAATACAAAGAAACTGAGTGTCCAAAGAAAATGAAAAATGGGTGTCGAAAGAAAAATAAATTCTAAATTCATAAAAATAAAAAAGGGTATTCTTGAAAGTTTACTAAATTATTTTGGGTGTCCAAAGAAATGCATGAAAGTAAATTATGTATCCAGAGACGAAACGTGCGTGTACACAGAACTACTCTTTAGTCTGCATGGCATGATACGGAAAGATCCAACAAGATCACTAAGGAATCTTAATTGGCGCCCTTCATCACGTCTTAATTAGTTAGAAGTTGGCTAAATAGGTTGAAAAACTTTGGGGTTTAAACCAACCACTTAAGGAGCGCCACGCGTGTCCTAATGAATCAACCTAAAGCTCAAATTTACCACTATATGAAGGCATGATAGCCCCTTAAAAATGTGTTGTTCCTTAGCTAAGAAACCTAAAGCTTGTGTATTCATTTTCTCAGTTAAGTCTAACTTAGGTATCGGAAGGCCTTTGACTCACACCACACCGATGTGAGAAGGTCTTATTTGTCTTCTCTTTCTTGATTGCAGAAACACCAAAGTAATTATACGCTTGTTTGGAATTCATTATCTACATTAGAATAAATTATGATATCGACTTGTAAAAAATATTTAGAAAAAACCTAGAAAAATAGTTGGTTTAGTCGGTAAGGCCATCTCCAGTCATGGAGGGCTAAACTTAGCCCCAGGCAATTTTTTAGCCCTCTAAAAAATAATAATTTTAAAAAATTGTGCAGGGTTAATTTTTTTCATCTCTAGTTATGCAGGGCACTATATTTTAGCCTCTCCATGATTTATTACTTTTTTGTATATTAAGAGAAACTATGATACAAACAGTCATACATTCACTGACACATCCCGATCCTGACACGCTAGGTGTTGGGAAATGCTGGCCGACATGTGTTAAGTGATGAAAGCTAATTATGCAAGTGATTGAGAAAAGTGAATAAATTTAGAGTTGGAAGTGGAAGTAAAAAGTGCAATGATGGGTAAAACCTATTATTACAGGTGCATAACAGTCAGAGCATAGTAAATAGTGCAGGAAATATAAATATTCACACCCTCGTGAGGATGGATATACAGAAATTAAACTAAAGGTAGGAGCGAAATCCTACTTAATCTGGAGAAGCTGTCAGAACCACCAACTAGCCGAATAGTGCCTCATTTCACTGGTACTCAAGACCACTACTAAGTCTTGGAGGGGCGCAAAACATAAAAGGTGAGTGGGTCAAAAAGTAAAGTTTGATAAAACCTTTGTTTTCAAAAGCATATTATCCACTCGTTGGAAAACATGTATAGTTTCTGAAAATACGTCATACTCCCCAGTATGATCCTCAAAATACTATAATAGTAATAAGGGTAGCCCTTGAAAATCAGTGGTAAAAACCATACTGGATTGCTTGAAAACAAAATTGAATTGCTCACCCATATGTAAACATACAAGCCCAAGCAGATAAGCTACGAGGACAGACTAGGTATATAAGAGAATACACTAAGTACTACAATGATGCGAGTCGTAACGCTAATCGTTGTGCACAAAGCACCTCACACACAAGTCCTAGTTGCCTAGTGCAACCTAGAATAGGCTAGTACCTACAAAGGATCCAAAGTTGTGTAGCGGTACTGGGTGTGAATCTCCAAACGTCAAAGCTAGTCCTGGCCTTGGGACTCAGTACAATACTTGGGTGTTCTACATCTATTTATGAGCAACAGTAAAAGAAATGTATGGCAAATATAATCCGAATGTTCTACCTCCAACAATCACATATTATATAAGTCATGCTAACAATTTAAAGAAAGATGTGAAAACCATACATAAATATATGTTTACCAAAACAAAGACCCACTCACTCACCTGTAAGTAGCTGTGTCGTAGCCTCCCTGTCCTGGGTAGCCTCGGTAATCCTCTGGATAAGTCTCACCTATATGAGATATCACTATAATAAAGATTAAACTCATAAATGTTACTAATTAAACCAATAAACGATACTTATCTCTTATTTGCTCAATTCGGAGGTCCGAAACACTCTGAAAAATACCACACATATTGCCACAAGGTAGTACGCGTCGTCACGAGTCGCCTCACCGGTCGCCGTTGTCCACCACAGTCTGCAACTCGCCGAAAAATGGCCGGTGTCTGAAAAAATTTCAAATGCTCATAACTTTTTCATTTCTCAGCCAAATTTCACGTTCTTTATGTCAAAATGAAGCTAGAGATGAGTAGAATGGTGGCATACCTTTGGTTTGGCCTAAAAAAGTCAATAAATGGCTTGTATTTCCCTCAAAAAACCGTGGCTACTGTAGCTCTTCGATCTACGTCAAAACTCTACCAAATCAAGCAAATGACATATGAAAATTCATCTACTCAACGAGAGGAATCCAATAGTAGTAGTTAGAAACTTCACCTTGGTCTGGAATGGCGAGAATATCGCCGAGAAGGTTAGGTTCTTCCGTGTGCTTTTTCTGTCGAATGGTTGGGAGTTTGGACAAACTGTTAGCACCGTTGAGTTTAGGGCATTGAGACGAATAAGATGGTGACTTTGGATTACCTTGGTTCGTTAGTTTTCCGACGATGTGCACTGTGCACAATAGATGAGGGAGAGAGAGCGAAAGGGAGAGTGACAGGGAGAGAGTGAGAGGAAAAAGAGAAAGAGAGATATTTTAGTTTTTGGGGGCACTGTGCACCTACCAAAACAATAAAAATTACACGGTCCCGTGTACAAAATAACACACACGTGTCCAAAATATCCCCTGGGGATTAAATTACAATAAAGTTTGACGGGATGTTACATTCACCACTATGTATTGTTCAAATTAAATATAAGAAGTACCCATCCATTCATTTATATATATAAAGGGAGAAGGCAAAGAAAGCTAAACAACATCGACATCTGTCTAGTGCAACTCTATCACTCGATCCTCATCCAATACCACTTAGGAAAAAACGTATATATTTTTAACGAAATAACACCAGTTTTTAGAAAAGTTTAAAGTTAGTCATTTTTTTGTAAGAGGACACACATCAGTCCAATCACTTTCTCATTGGGATTTAAATTGGATTAAAGAGTACTAATACACTCTTCCATCTATACAAGCATCTATCCAATTATCTTACTCATTTTTACGTGTAAAAATCTTATTATAAATTAAAAATTAAAACAGATAAACAGAAGAAATGGAGTTGGAACTAAAATGGCAATGCAAAGTCAAATAAATAATTACTGTCCTTAAAATAACTGCTGACAAAAATTCCTGGTCTGTAAAATCCTCCATCTCTAGTCTGTCTTTTTAACTAAAATTCAATAAAATTCCCACATTTTTCTCTGCTTAGTTTTAAAAGGCCAGACACATCCACTCACATCTCCACCTTTTTCTGCGAGAAGTCTAAGGAAAAATCTCACATTTTCTAACCCCCCAAAACCATGCAAATGCTTTGCCTCCCATTTCTCCTTCTCCTAAGTTGTTAGTTTTGTTTTTTGTTTTTTTGGCCTCCAAACTGCAATTAGCTACCCCGCCCCGCCTCCGGGGTCCTCCTCCTTCAATACTCTCGGAGGACCCTGATCCGCTCCTCCTCCTCCTCCTCCTTCTCCTTCTCTATGCGCCTTCGTTTGATTCTTGTCAAACAGTTTTGAGTTTGACCTACTTTTTTCTTTTTAACTTTTTGTTAACTTGATTAATTTTTTTGAAAAAGTCTGGCATTGTAATATTTTAACTACATTTTGAAGTAGCAAGCATTCGATTGTTTGCCAAAGTTCTTCTGTATGTTGAAAGGGGATTCTTGAATATCAGAGATTAGCCAGAAGACATGAGTTGTTTTCCGTGTTTCGGCTCACAGCGAAGTAAGAGATCAAATAGCAACAAGAGATTAGAGAATGCGTCCTCTCCTCCTCCTATCGCGCAAGGTAAGTTTTTGTTTTTATTTTTTCTCTCACTTTTCTCAATCTTTGGTTATAAATGATTTCGAGCATGATTGTAATTTAGGGTAAACAATGCATGTGTGTGTATGAATCTGCCACTCAATATTTCTCCATATTTTTGTGAAGTAGGAAGTAAGAAAATATCAAGAACGATCGTTACAGAAATTGCGTAAATATTACACGTAAAGATGAATGCATGTCTAAATTACAATGCCTTCACAATTTTCAGTTTTTTTGCAAAAGGTTTTAGAGGAGGTTTTCCATGACTAGTGACTATATTTTTGGGCTTCTATCTGTTGTGGTATCAGTCTGTAAATTGCTATAGCTACGAAATGTGGACTGTCGAAAAAGAATCAATTAGAGCAGTTAGAAGGTATTGGAAAGGGCCTAAAACCTTATCATTTTTTTATACAGAACTGAAGAAACAAAAACCTGCAGAGGCCACCGGGGGAGTTAACCCAGCAGATATTAATGCAAAGACTTTCACTTTCCGGGAGCTTGCCACGGCAACAAAGAATTTCCGGCAGGAATGTCTTTTGGGGGAAGGTGGATTTGGAAGAGTCTACAAGGGAACTCTTCAGTCGAGCGGACAGGTTATAAACATTTTCAGTTTCTTTGCATTTTTTGGTTTTACTGAAGACTTGCTAATGAGTAATGAATTTATGAGGCTGAGTTTTCCCATCTTGGTTATAGGTGGTGGCGGTGAAGCAACTGGACAGACATGGAATGCAAGGGAACAAAGAGTTTCTTGGGGACGTTTTGACGCTAAGCCTCCTACACCATCCAAATCTGGTTAACCTAATTGGATATTGTGCTGATGGAGATCAAAGACTTTTGGTCTATGAATTTATATCCGGGGGTTCTCTAGATGATTGTGTTCTTGGTACGTGCGCAACCCTCCCTTTTTCTACCGGTTTCTTGATTTAGAACCCTTTTATCAGCTGCCTAACTATGGATTGAACAAAACTATCTGCAGGCAATGGACCAGATAACAAGCCATTAGATTGGTACACCCGAGTTAAAATAGCTTATGGTGCTGCTATGGGACTGGAGTACTTGCACGAAAAGGCCAATCCCCCTGTTGTCTATCGAGATTTGAAATCTTCGAACATCTTGTTAGACAAAGAATTCAATCCAAAGCTCTCAGATGTTGGACTTGCCCAGCTTGGCCCTGAGGGAGATAAGATGCATGGACCATCAAGACTGATGGGAACCTATGGTTTCTGTGCTCCTGAGTATTCGAGATCGGGTGAAGTCACAATGAAGTCGGATGTGTACAGTTTCGGAGTTATTCTTCTGGAGCTCATTACCGGAAGAAGAGCCATCGACACTACAAGGTCAAATGATGAGCAAAATCTAGTATCTTGGGTAATTATCTTATCATTTTCACCTATCTAATACGTCTCTTTAATTGACCTAATGATTTTCTCACTCTTGTTTTCTCCTTTTGTACTCTCCCCCTTGTTTCTGTCCCTTGACCTAGTGATTTTCACACTCTCGTTCATCATTACCATCGTGTGTAACTTCGTTCTATTTTTCATGTGTGTGAGCAGGCACAACCCTTATTCAGGGACCCGAAAAACTATCCTGATATGGCAGATCCTCTTCTTGACAAGCAGTTCCCGGAAAAGGATCTAAATCAAGCTGTTGCAATAGCATCCATGTGTTTGCAAGAGGAGGCATCAGTCCGTCCCTTCATGAGTGACGTTGTGACTACTTTAAGTTTTCTTTCCACAACCCCTCCTCCTCCTGAGGCTGTCCCTGCTCCTCTTCCAGCTGATCCGACCCCAACTGAAAAACGTGAAGAGAACAATGATGAATCGGATTGTGCTTCTGAATACTCAGAGGACGATGATCCTGATGCTGCAGGAGATGATGATGAAGATCAGGAGGCTTCTGATCAGGAGAGTACCAGAAATTCAAAGAGCAACAGCCGTAGTGTTGACATTTCAGAAGGTGAAGGTAGCGAAGATGAACGCCAGGTAACTGTTACAGAATCCAAAGAATGGCATTCATTTACAAGGGGCAGCATGATATCACGGAACGACAGTGTTAATTCAAGTGACCCGAGCAGCAAGGGTGGTAATAATCTGGATGGTAATTCAAGCCAAGTAAGCAGCAGTCAATCCAAATATGCAAGTGCTTCTTCTAGAAGCAGCAGCAGAGGGTCAGCAGAAGAAAGCGTTTCCAATAGCAGAAAGAACAGCAGAAAAGCATCACAAAAAGCGACTGCTACTGTTACATTAGGTGGCAATAGCAGTACCGAGGCAAAATCATCAGAAGGCGGAAGTGTTTGCACAGATGATCAGGATCAGCAAAACAGAAGCAAGGTGCCACAACTACCACCAGTACTGAAAGATGGAAAAGTTTCTGTAGACCAACACAGAAACAACCAGGAATCACGGAATTTTAAATCATCGAAAAAATGTCAATCCAGTCACTACTAAAATGTCTCTAACTTGCACATACATTTGAACACGAGATTTTTTTTTTGTATGGATGAGCCATGCATGGATTTTGTCCTTCAAAGATAGCAAACTAGAAGCATTGCTACGAAGGTGCCCTATTGAGATGCAGAAGTACTTTGGTAGAAGGAGAAAGCTGCATGAGGCCATGAATTTTATGATGTGCTTCTCTTCTTTTTTTTTTTAAAGATTTCGGTTATACTTCATTTGCAGGACTTCTGCATCGTCTTTCTTCATTGACATACCCTTAAACTAAGAGAGACAAACCGACAACAAACAAAAGAAACCTACTTAATTATGGGTGGCTTCAGATAAGAAGTTAATGTATTTACCAATGAGTAGATTGCAGAAGAGCGGTGCCATGAAAAGGAAATCTACGTATTATTATAACTTACCTCCGCGCTCTTACATTCACGAGTTTTATGTATGAAGTTGTCAAGTTGAATATAAGGATCAACATAGTCTTGTAAATTAGCTTTTGTGAAATAGAACTCTGCATTAACAATTTACTCTGCCAACCAGTAAAATCAATTGAAGCATATATAGCTGGCTCGCGAGAAGAGTAACCTGTAATATCAGCTTACATTCTGCAAATATGCAAAAATAAATAAATTACAATATGGAATAAACAAGAAACAAGATGCTCACCGTTTCATAATACTCAACTATCTTAGCTTCCTCAGCGGAAGAGTTCGTCCAAAAAGCTTTTCTACTTCACCTGCTTCCATTTTTAGCTCGCTCAGCAGATCCATCTCTTCTTTGGAAAGACCTCTCAAGAAGTTCTCCTCGTCTTGTTTAAGCTCGTTGAACCCTTCCAGTAACTTTTGAAACAATGTCAACTCAGTCTGTTCAACCTTTTCAACTTCCCCCTCTATCTGTTTAACTTCCTCTATAATGGTCTTTTCTCCTTCTTCAATTGTCTTTTCCAGCCTCTCTACGAGCGGAGGCTCAGGTCCACAAGTATTGTCTGTTCGGATAAACTTGCTGAAGTCCCTTCCCACACTTTTAGCTGCTCTTTCAAGGTCGGGAACAATGCTTTCTGGCAAAACTGAACTCCTTGTGTATATAACAGCACCACCGTAGCCATCCCATGCGTCATTCCTTCCACGGTAGTACACAAATATGTAGTCATCCGGTGTGTTCTCTATCTTAGACGATAGAATATACCTGCACAGGTCATACATGTGTTCTCGTAAGGTTTTTGGGTTTATGCAGAAGCCAAATGAGAAACAATAGGTGGAAACCGCCACATAAAATGGATGGAAGCATGAGCAATCCAACAGGAACAAGATAAGAAGGTATAGACGTGACATGAATTACCAGTCATCTTGATAGTGAAGATAGTCATTGTCGTGATTGTATAGAATGCCGGGCTGGTTTCGGTCTTGCACGAATGTCTGCACGGCTGATCGAGTGAAAAAGCCACCATCTGGGGTTTTTATTCTCCAGGACAAGTTCCCTACAAGTTTGCTGGATTCTGTATGGAATTCATGCAATTGGCAATCAAATGTATCGAAGGTAGGATTCAAGCCACTTGTAATGAACCACTTTCCGTTGAACTTTGACATATCAAAGCTTTTAACAAGAGCAGCAGGATCTGGGATAGGAAATTCTCCCACATCAGATTTCATAGGTACACACTTCTTTCGCGACACTGCGCATTCATTAAATTCATCTACGACTTTGTTTTCAAACAGGTCCCCACATTTAATCTGCAAAAAGGAAGAAGATAAAAAGAATTAATGACACCAGAATTCGAATATCAGTAGGTCGTGGCCTTATTCCTTCTAGTGTTCCCTCCTGTATAAACTTTATCACTGCTGAATGTGAGAGAGAGAGAGAGAGAGACTAGCCTGGCATTCAGTCTCATCTGGTCGATTATTGCAAGTTTGCAAACAAGCAATATTGGCAGCACATGACGGGTTTCCAATGCACTTCGCAAGTTCTACCCTGACATGAATAGGTGTTCCAGTAATCCAGTTAAGGACAAAGACTAAAGTTTTTGAGTGGCCACACAAGAGAAAAACCATAACACATACATAGTGAACATAACATTTATAAATCCACTTGTTTCCGATAGCTTATGATAAGCCAAAACCTAAACCAACATTTATTAAAAAAAAATTAAGCTTTATTCCATTTTATGGACTTTGTTATGAGTAACAAACTAAATAATTTGACTGGCGGATCTGCGTAATACACTCAACTGCAGAAAATCCGGATATATTAGAGAAAACAAGAAACGCAGAAGAAATCATGTTAAAGATACCAACTAAAAGATCAGACTTGTTTGAATGAATTACCTGCATTCCTTAAGTAAGCAGGCACAAGTTTTGAGAGCATCGACAGCATTGGCTGATGGCATGACCATGAAAGTGCATAACAGTAAACCAGCTACTTCCATGAAATGTAACTGGCTCCACTTTTTAATTACGCTTAATACTTCTTCAATCATCAAATTAATTGCGTGTTCCATCTGCAAAGAGGAAGCAAAAAGAGAAGAAGAGGTATATCATCACTCAACTCTGCGTAAAGAAACCAAGACTGCAGATATATTGCACAAGTTACCTCGGGTTCACTAGTTTTCGTGCTACGTTCTGAGAAAGCCTCCTCCTTCCTGCTAGAGAGCAGCGAAGAACGCTTTGACCCAAAACCAGAGAAGTTTCTTTTAGCACTAATGAATTGGGAGTATCTTGATTTTCTTCTGTGGGAGGGGAATTTCACAACCACATGAAAACCAACCATCCTTCTCTTCTGAAGCCTTTCATCACTTGTAAGTCCCAACCTAATGCATGCATTGCCTATACTATCTTTATGGGACAGGAAGACCGAACGTCCAGCCAATGCCATACTTCAGAATTTTCACTTCGAATTCTGGCCTGCACGCAGTTCATTATATCAGAGGTATTCGTTCTTTTTCCCCGGAAAGTAAATAATCAAAAATCCATTCCCTTCAAAAATGTTATGACAGCCTTTCGTTTGCTTCTTCTTCACAGAAGTTAAATGCCCTCATACATTTTTTTTGGCCTCAAGAAAACTACAATGCTATGTTTGGACGAGGGACTTTATACAAAGTTCTAAGGAACTCCAGACTCAATTGTTAAAAATACACTACAAGAAACTACCAATTAACTACTCAAGTGCTACAAAACTAAAACACTACAAAGACACTAAACAAAGGACTTTCCAATGACACCGCGAAAGGTGTCATTTCAAAGTTTTCTCAAATGTATTCTAGTCATTTCAAGTCCCTTGATCTAAAACATGAACTGATGGCAAAAACGACGTATTCATATAATTACAAGATAAAAAGTAAAAAACTTGGCTGCCCGGGAGTCCCATTACAATTACATGAAGATTGCAGAGAGACCCAAAATCTGATCTTTTCACTACCCAAAAGCTGAATTTCTCAAATACCCAAAGGAAAAATCTTTGAAACAAAAAGTTTGGTAGAACTTAGCTAATACAAGTGGTATAGAATTTATACAATGTATAATTCTAAGTAACTTTAAAGAATTAATCTTGCAAAAAATGAACACATATATAGGTGGAGAGAGAGAGAGAGAGAGAGAGTACCTTGGGGTGCACTGGTGGAGAAGATGATGGGCATGGCAATTGGCAGCAGCTAGCTTATCTATCTAGTTTGCAGTAAATTTGGTGCAGACAGTAGACAACTAAGCAAAATAGAAGAGAAGAGAAACGAAGAGGGCGCCAAATTTTAGTTGGGTTGGGCGGATAAGAGTGGCCCAACGTGTGGAAACCAGGGCTGTAACGTATTCTAATTTCCAATTCGTTTTTGTTTTTGTTTTCCTTTTTTGTCTTTTTTTTTTTTATGAATTTTTTTTTTATTTCTCTATTTCTATACAATCTTTGACTCTCAATACAAAATATCTAAAATAGCAGATATTACTCACACAAAAACAAAAACAAAAAGAGATACTCCAAAAGAGGATATTAACTCAAAGAATTTATCTCAATTTAATCACTACAAGAGTTTTGTAGTATAGAGCTGCTTGAAAATTTCTAAATAAAAGAGGCTATTTTATTCACGTATTAAGAAAAATAAAATAGAAAATATTTTAGAAAGTTGAAGAAAACAAAAAGAAGATCAGCTATCATTTGGGATGTGCTTTTCTAAAAAGCATTTCTATGAGCTATAATCACTTCTAAACTTTTTTTTGTCAAATACAGTGAGAAAAGCGTTTTTAAACGTTCCAAAATCAAATCCCCAACCTTTGCAATTAAACAACCAAGAAAGTACTCCATAATATGGGAACTAAGGCCCATGATTATCATTGACCTATATTTTAATTACAAAATTGATTAAAAGTTTTTTTATTGAAAACAAATAAAGATGAAGCTTTTCAAGAATCATGAGTGGGCAATGAAGGAAGAGGCGGATTATGGAGAGAAATCTAGAGAAGCGTAGATGATGTAAGTAAGTAATTTAATTATGTGACAAAATCATCCATTATATCCGTTTTATAATTTCTTAGTGTACTTCTTAGAAATTGGATTATGAAGAAAGAAAAATAGATTAGTTTAAAAAAGAATAATCATATCTAGTAATGACATATTTAGGTTTAGTCAAGGTGGTTAGAGCATTGTGTTTCTCTTTTGCACTCAAGCTTGAATATCTTTTTCGTAGTTGTAAAATATCGCTTGTGTCAAAAAATTAGTATCATATATTGTTGGAGAATAGGATCCCGCATCAGTTATATGACAAAATACAATACAACTTATATATGAGAGTTTTCATTCCTAATATCACCGAGGCCTTTTGTGATAAAAAAAAAACACCTAGCATTAGCTGGTTAAGTTGGGACAATATCGGTAATATTAGTGGTGAACCATGCTTGGACCTATAAAATTTATCATGGTATCAAAGCATGTTATTCTCTCGACACGTCATGGGCCTGAGTTACTGGGCATGAACATGCTTCATGAACTTGGGCCTTCAAAAAGATGCTCTACCTCCAACTTAATGCTACTGAATGGCTGAACCTTCAAAAAGATTGGCGTTGGCTTTAGAGACCGAATATCGACCAATCGGGCTCTCAAAAAGATTGGCATTAGCTTCGGTATAATGACTTTATGACCAACTTCCGATTTGGAAATTGGTTTCCCTTGTGACCTCGTGTGGGGCCACATGTGAGGGGGCGTGTTGGAGAATATGATTCCACATTGGTCATATGACAAAATACAATACAACTTATATATGGGAGTTTCCACCCCTAATATCACCGAGGTTTTTTGTGATAAAACCCAACACCTAGCAATAGGTGGTTAAGTTGGGACAATATCGGTGATATTTTTGGTAAGTGGGATTCCCTTCTGCACTCAAGTTTAAATTCCTCTTTCATAGTTAGATGAATTTAGTATAAAATATTTCTTCTGTAGTTTAGATAAATTTCCCCTTCCGTAGTTAGATGAATTTAGCGTAAAATATTTCTTTTATAGTTTAGATGAATTAAGTGTAAAATATCATTTGTTAGAAAAAATTAGTATTTTAGCACTGTAGGGGATTTACCAGGCATAATAAGCACCCAAAAAATGCCAAATAACAGAGAAGCTTTTGTTATAAATTAAGATGATGATGTTGTAAAAGAAGATATTATTTTGTAGTTTTATACAGGTATGTATACATGCGGCGATGCGAATGAAGATTAGATGATTGGTTCAACATTTTAATAAGCATATGCTTTTGGAGCCACTTCCCAAGTGGATGTTATTTTAATTACCACTTAATTAATATCCCTTAATTATGTTTTAAGTACATTATCAAAGCCACCGGAAATTTCAAGGTTGTAAGAGCAGCTGGCTCTCTCAGAACCAAAACTAGCAGAAACAAAGAATATCCCTATTCGTTTTTCGATGTCGACGAGGAATGCTAGGGTTTCTATAAGTATTCAGTTCCAATCTTGCCTTGGAAAACTTTCTGCTACATTGTTAATCTTTCACAAAACATAATTTTTCTTTGCTTAATTTCTCATGGGATTGGTATAGAACTTGTAAAAAATATGATAGCAAGAAACTTTTCTTCCAAGCTTACCATCTTACCCATTGTCACTTATTTTATCTTAACTTTTGCAGATGATTTACCTTCACCTGCAGATGATCCCACAGGTACTTTTATCTTTTACTTTTAGTAATTATTTATTTATTTATTATTTTTTAATAACTGTCATGAGAGTTGAACTCGTAGCTTCTCCAACAAAGTAGAGACTTGGTTCCATTAAACCAAAGGATCGTGTGCTTATTTTTAGTAAATTAGTCCTCTAGGGAGGAGGCATATATAGTGTCTTCTAGTTTATTATATTTTAGTGTTTTTTTTTTCTCTTTTGCTGGCCAACATTTTTAATGACATGAAACATGAACTGGGGTAATGATTTAATGACTGATAGCTAGATAAATTAATCCAAATATGTATGTGGTTGAAATGAAAATTGTTTGGCTTCTTACATGCAACCACTTTTCTTTTTGTGTCGTCATACTAATTTCATCAAGTAACGAGGAACAACTCCTTACATGGAAGGAGCCAAGCAGTGTTCGTTTAACATTAGATGGTTAATTATTACTTTGCAACGTTTGTGTCTAGCTAGGAAGATTTATGATTGTTTGAATTGTAGATGCAACAACTTGGAGCACACATGCTTATGATATTTCATATATGCATGACTTTTTGCAGGAGGCTGTGTGTTAAACTTCACATCCAATCCATTCCAACCAACTGGGGAGTGCCTCACTCACGTAGACCAGAAAATAAACGTGTGGGGAAGCTACCGCACGAGCCCGTGCTGTCGAAATGTCCTCATCACCATGTCCAAAGCCTTAGCCATTCACGCAGTCAAGACGCAGGGCAGTGCCAGTGTATTTCTTTCACAACAAGAATGGAAAAACTGCAGCGGCCCTTTTCAGAAGGAGCGAAGCGTGTCTGCAGAAAATTGTCATTTTGATGACCTTTACTACAGTAGCAGCGCGTGCTCGAGCACAACTCTTGCGTCCATCAAGAAAGAGCAGGCCTTCCAAAACGCGATAAGTAATTGCACAAACCTTAGCAATGCATTTGACGATGTTTGCAGAAATTGCAGCAAGGCGGTGTTAGGTTTGAGGGACTATTTACTGAAAGCATATGGAGTGAAGGACGGGAACGCAACTGAGACGGGCATATGTGGTATAGCAGCTGTTATTTCTGTTTTAGAAGAGAAGATGAACAATACCTTTTCTATCGACAATGACTATATGTGGTGTATGTCTATGTTAGACGCCTTTGGTATGAAAACTACTTCAATGCCTCATGCTTGCTCAATCAACTTCCAATTTACTGAAATTTTTTCTATGATTCTATCTGCTTAATTAATTTTCTTTTTCGTGTGTTTACACTTTCGGTCCATATGCAGAACCAGGCTACATCAAACTCAAATGTAAGTAAAGCTATAATACTATTTCAATCTACTCTATTCGGTGAAAATTGACAAGCAAAAGTTCATGTGTACTCATAGAAATTAATCATTTAACCTGTCAGATTCTTTGGCAGAAGCGATACTTTCAATCTTAATAGGCATCACCGCAGTGACGCTGATCATCCTACTGATAAGATTTGTGACCAAGAAGAAGCCTCAAAAACCGGTTCACTCCGGACCGATTACTACATGGTCTGGCCTGTACAGGTTCTCCAAGGCCGAGATTGAGAATGCCATCAATACTGAAAGAAAGGACCTTGGACGAGGAAGTGCTGGTCAAGTTTATAAAGGGGTTCTTCCGAGCGGGCAAGTTGTGGCCATTAAGCACATAAACAAGAGCAACACATCCGATTCTTTTACTAGAGAAGTGGAAGGCCTTTCGAGGGTTCGGCATCCAAACTTGGTTTGCCTCTTTGGTTGCTGTGTCGAAGATGGCGAACAATATCTTGTGTATGAATATTGCGCTAAAGGAAATCTAGCTCAACACCTCCTAAGTAATTCCTCTGATTCTCATCGATTTCTAAAACATATTTAATAAGTTAATCATCTTGGAAATGCTTTTTCTTTAAGGATCACTGAATAATTTCATTTATTGCAATCAGGAAATGATCCTGTCTTAACATGGGAAAGAAGAGTTAAGATTCTAAGAGATTGTGCACTTGCTTTGAGATATCTCCACCATTATATTGATGGCTGCATTGTTCACAGAGATATTAAGGTAATAATTATTTTCTTCTTTGGCACATCTCTCTTTATTTCTGTCCTTTAATTCTCCTTTGATTTATTCAACCTAAAGAGGATAACAAAAAAAGTAATGTGCGGAAATAATTTCCTTTAACTTTCATATGGTTCTCCAATTCATAATTAATTCCTCGAGTATATTGATGTTGATGCTTGTTTGCTTAATTTGTAGCTTACAAACATCCTTTTGACGGATAACTTGGAACCCAAGCTATCTGATTTCGGATTGGCAAAGATGTTGGGTATGGAGGAGAGCAAAGTATTTACAGATGTTAGAGGAACCATAGGCTACATGGATCCAGAGTACATGACCAATGCCAAGTTAACCTGTGCGAGTGATGTCTACAGTTTCGGTATTGTTGCTCTGCAACTGCTGTCGGGGCAAAAAGTATTTGAGCTGGATCTTGATGCTAGAGACCAACTAACAAGAAAGGTATGCACACCAGTTCATTTGCGCCGAGAGCTAGAGAAAGAGAAAATAGATTGACAATTCTAGTTGCCTTTTTGCAGGCAAAGGATATAAGTATGAACAAACGCCCACCTGAGGATCTTGAGGACCCAAGGCTGAATGGAAATGTGAACAAGGCGGACTTTGAATCGATCCTGCAAGTTGCAGTACTTTGTGTTGCCAAATCAAGCAAAGGCCGCCCTACAATTGATCTTGTCTTCGAAGAGATGGACAAGGCTTGGAAGAGCACTCTTGCTGACATGGTTAGGCCCCTCAAAATTTATAGCTCATTTGCACACATATATACATGTGTTATATTGTTAACTATATTTCTTCTTTTCTTTGAGTGCAGAAGGCAAGGAATAAAGGGATAAGTTCATCAGCTACACCACTGTCTATATCTTCCGATGTGTTTTCAGTCTGACTTGCAATCATGATCAACAAAGGTTTTGGCTGTTGTGTGTAGATCTTATTGCTGAAGAGTAAGATTGGAGTTAATTTTGGGTCTTTGGCCACGTTTGTTTGGCCTAGAAAAAATTGGTGTTTAATTATTGGAAAAAATGCACAAATAGAACTGGAGGGACATTAAACCATAGTTTATATATGGTTTAGTTTTTGTTTAGTGTCTCTTCAGTTCCTTTATTATTAAAAGTTTGTAAACGAGTTTCTATTTGCGCATATTTCCCTTAATTATTAGGAAAGAACGATGTAATATAATCTAAGGTACCACTACCTCTTGCATAGTAGTTGTCGCTATCCTACAAATCATTGTGATGTACATATTTTATCAGTTGATCGTTGCTTGTCATAAACAAGAAAGATATATAGAATGCCTTTTCACAAATAGAATTTCCAAGCTAATCAAAGAGAACTCCTTAAAACTTTGACAACATATGAGCTATTTTTAAGTAATTAGGCTACATCATAAGAAAACAAGGAAACCGAACAAGGGAACTTTCAAGGGGATTTTTAATTCTGACCAGAAAAGTTGTACTTGCATCATCTCTAGTCTTGTAGACAAAACGCGTCCATGGTAATATGTTATTGGAGTGTGAATACGAATCATTTCATCGATGCAATATTGTGGTCGAGATTGAGAGTCTATAGCACAAATATCTGGCAAGTTTGCCCCATTGGGTCGATCGATTATTATGGTGAATATTATTCTTCATTTGGGATGAAACCTAGTTAGTACGTAGATGCATGAGTGTGTGTGGTGCTTAGAATTCCACGCTAAGTTACCAAATGAAAGAAAGATTGAGGGCAAACAGCCCAGTTATAGAAAGTGTTGTAAAAGCCGTCTCGGTGTTTAAATGGAAAATGGACAGAAAGTGATCATCTAGGTGCATTGAATGTTGCTTCTAAGAAAAAGCATTAAGGGCGGCCATTAATTAATGGATAATACTTGTATTCTCCAAGGATGAACTCATTTTTTCACTTGCAAATCACGTATTCTTGCCGTAGAAATTTTATAATCAGAAACGTTCAACCTTTTAATCTTCATTTGAAGATCATCTCTACAAAAAATCATTCTAAATAGATATCGTATGTTTAGTAATTCAAATGTATCAAATAAATCAACAGTGTAGGTACCAAGTAGCATATTCATGATGAACCGTTGATATTTCATACATTTAGATTACTTAACAATATCTAATTCGAATGATTTTTTGTAAGGGCGATCTTCAAATGAAGATTAAGAAATTGAACAGTTCTGATTATAAAAGTTTTACGGTGAATATGCATTATAAGTAAGTGGAAGAATGAGCTTATCCCCTTAAAGGATAATGCAAGCATTATCCAATGTTAGTTTTTGTCAATTTGGACCACATGCATTTCACAATTTCACATATAAGGTTATTATAATTATAAGAAGAATGCAAGTTTAAGCCTAAAACATGTTTTTGAAAAAGCAGGAATTGCAACCAAATTTTTTGGTTTACTTTTATATAGTGAAATCGGTGTTATTGTGTAACAAAAAAAAAAAAAATTGGTGTTATTAATTCCAGTCAATTAAGTGAGATTTTGTACAAAGAGATTGAGAACATTGAAAATTCAATTATGATTGGTTTAGTCCTTATAAATGCATGTACCGTTATTATAACTGATGGTAAAAGTAAACCATACAGACAAAGTTAACAAAATACCACAAACCTAAATTAATAAATGGAATAAAACTATTAAGAACAAATTTCGACTTTTGGCCTAATTTGAGATGTCATTTGACGGCATTTCTCTTGGCTAGAAACCTCGAACCGTTCCATCAGCATCGTGCATATGGATGATAATTATAGGGCAGACCAAACAATTAAGAAAGATGAGTAATTCATTTACAATCCTTATCCACTGATTCCAATCTTCGCAAATGAAACAAATAAGAGTTTAGCTACAATAATACGTATTATGTAGTGATACAATTAATGAATGACTTAGATCATTGCATGATACAATATTTTTTAAATTTAAAATAATATAAGATGTTCATTGATCGTATCACTACATAATATATATCATTTCAGAAATTTACCACAAATAATTCTACTTTTCTGCAACCCCAAAAATAATTCTACTTTCCGTTGCTAGTTGATTGTTAAAATTAGGGTTTTACTTTAGATTGCTGGTAAAGTCTTTTAGTTGTCACATCATAGATAGGTACTTTCTAGCTAGCTAGCTAGGATCCAGTATTTGCTTAGAAATTGGGATGTTCCCATCTTGGGTAACCATCCTAATTAAAGTTCCTAACTTTAGTAAAAGATGCAGAAGCAGAAGCAGAAGCAGAACCTTCAATGAATGGAGTAGCTTTTGAACTTTAAATTGATAGATTCACAATTACAAAAGTTTGTACTCCAAAATGGCTGATCACACTTCCCTAATCATTAAAATCTAAAGATATTTAAATATAATTTTAGAAAGAATACTGCTATTAGAGCTTTCTAATCCTAATCTAACTTCAAACTCTAAAATTTGATTTTAAAATGATATATCATCATAATATTATAATTCTAAAAGTTTATTATTCCAACCATACTCTATATTTGAATCTCTAAAAAAAAATATTCCTTTAATGTTCTATACTTTTCCAAAAAAATTTATTTTATTTTTGTGAATTGTTTTTTTAAGTTAGTAATATTTTTAGTTTTAGTAATATGCAATTTATAAAATTTTAGTTTATCTAACATGTAAATTTGTATTATATAATCAATAGGCAGGAAAAAAAATCCGAAAAAAACCGAATCGTTCGGTAACCGAAATCGAAACTTTTGGTATATATGGTATTCATTTTCCATGTAGGGTTTGTTCGGTAAACCCGAATCGAACCGAAAATATTTTTTATTTAATTTTTGTTTGAATGAATTAATACTAACAGTTGGATTTCGTTGAGATTGAATCTCAACCCTCCATTTAAAATCAACTATCTCTCTCTTAGGTATTCACTCAATTTCACTTCCCCAGTTCCCCTCTCCCCACTCCCCACTCCCCACTCCTAATCACACCGATACTGTCTCAACTTAACCACATATTGCTAGGTGTTGAGTTTTATTATAAAATGTCTCAGTGTTATTAAAAATGAAACCATACACTTATATATTGTATTTTATTTCCGAAATTCTCCGATGTGGGACTTATTTTCAACATTATGTGCCCTAGTGGACAAACTGTTAATAATTTGGATTAAATACCCTTTTACTCTATGTTTATTACTTGAAATTTTCAATTTAGTCAATTGAGTCATTGTATTTTAATGTGTTAACTATTTTGGTCTTTTTATCCAATTAAAGTGTTATTGTGCACATGGGCATGATGCAGAGGCTCACACAAGACAGATCCAAGTAGCTAAGCAATGGATAACATAATGATAAAGTTTATTCAAACTAAAAATATAAGACCAAAAGAAAAATAAAAAATCGAGCAACACCGGACCTAAGATGGTATTTAATCCTTGTAAGTTTTAATTGTTGAAGAATGTAAAGGAATCACACATTAGATGATGGTGTCAAAATTTGGACAGAGTCTGGATTGGGTTTAACACGTATTTGCTTCGAGTGTTGCTTTTAGTCTTGACACCACCGGATGGCTCGAGAGCAAGAGAAAATAGACGTGCCATTGTTGGAGGTTGTACAAACAGTGTTTGTGTTCAAATGTGTGTGAAAGTTGCCCGTAAAATATACGCTGGTTCGATTAAGTCCTTTTTTGTGTCTCAAGTGAATGAGGATTTAAAATTCAGTGTAACTTTGTGTATGCTTGCCTAAAAAGTAAATGAAATCGAATTGAAACTAAGGCGAAAAACATAATGTAATCATTTCATGATGAAGTCAAGATTACAAACGTTTTCAAAAGTAAAATCTGGGCTGATGGGCCGAACTACATGACTTGAAATGTAAATTGACTGGAAATGTAAAGAAAGCAATAAAACTCTAGCAAGATTCAAGCCATGAAGGACAACATAATGCTAGAGAAATTCACCAAAATCACTGATGTCGGATTGGACTTAGTACAAAGCATACGCCTCATAGAAGAAATCAGGGTGGTTGGAATGACACATCAACCGAATCATACAACGGGGTGGCAGAGCTGTAAAAGTTTAAGATCTCAAGGATCGTAAGCAGCATTTGCTTTAAAGGAAGACTTTGAGATTGAAGAGTTAAGAGGTTTTGATGAATAGCAATTAGGTTTGTGCTGAAAAGCAGTTGAGTTGATTGAAGAATCACTCAAAGTTTTGTATAATCATAGAGATTGAATTTGACAAAGGTCCTAAGCTTGAAGGCCTCTGCCTCTATTTATAGGCAGTGAAGAAGGAGCAATCTCGATCATATCGATGAGCTGAAGCTGGGGTAGACCGGTCATTTGGCGTTGACAGTGACTACAATTCTTGGTATGTGGCCTCCAATTGTGCCTTGTGGCATTTCGCATGATCATGGCTGTGACATCGGCATGTCGAGTGACACACACATAGATATTTAAGGAGGTGAGATATTTTCGGGTATGGTCTTCTGCGTGGCATACACGCCTCGGTGAGAACCCTATCCAAGCCCTCAGACTGGTTGGGATGGAGTAAGGTGGTTGTTCGAGCCCTGGGATAGAACTCCAAATTGGGCTTCGAAGTTGGTGGGTAGGAATCGTGCAACTTTTGCGTAAATAAAAATAGTTTGACCCCATAGCAGACCTTATTTTTATTTATGGCCCAAATATCGGATACTTGGCAAAATAAATTATAATTTATATTGAGAATGTTACATCTAATTGCATGTTAGGCTAGCAGATAGTTAAATTGAATACGGTATGAGTATTTTCATTTCCCATATGCTGACTGCTGAGTACTCAGTCATTGAATAGGGTAAATTTGTAAACAAAACCTTGATGGATGGTGGACACGATGTGACATCACGATCATGAAACGCAGCCCTTGGATTAATCTACGTAGCACAATAATGTCTGGGCAACTCATGGATGCCATGCAAAATAACCAAGCCACCTATTTACATGGTTTAAGAGGAGTCTAGGACTCCCAGTTAGGCACTTATTCAGTAACATATAATTAATTAATTATCATCATATATAAGCTGTGAACGAGGATGGAAGTTTCATTTCAGACTTAGTTTGTCACGTAGTCGATCAGTTACCTAACTTTTTAATTTCTACCTTGCTATAAAAGGGTACCTGAGAAATGGAATCCTTACGCTTTTTGCAGTGTCGAAAAGGTGCTGAAAAAAGCTTCACAAGAAAAAGAAAGAAAAAAAAAAACTACAAATTTAAAACATATTCAGCAGTCATCAGCAGCAGAATGCAGTTCTTGAATACTGAACAACTGGCTTTCATATTCGGTCTCTTAGGTGTGTAAATATATATATATATATGTATTATATATTTATATGATTGCGTAGATCAGTTTTCTTTCTCTTCTAGTCAGATATGATTATATATAATTAAGAAGGTAATTAATTAAAATGCTCACTCAAACTTCATTCGTCTAAAAAAGTTCTTTAAAACATCTAAAATTTTCAAGTTGTTATACGATATTATTCCTGTTTCTGATTCTGAAACAACCTTTGGATTATTGTCATGGTTTCACAGGTAACATTGTGTCATTCATGGTGTTCTTGGCTCCAATGTAAGAGACCCTTTTACTAGAAAAAATAACCACGTACTTAATGTTCCTAACCCTAATTCACATCTTTATGAATAACTGTCTCTCTGTCTCTGCAGGCCAACCTTTTACACAATATACAAGAACAAATCATCGAAAGGGTTCCAATCCATACCTTATGTGGTTGCCCTACTCAGTGCAACTCTATTGTTGTATTATGGAGTCCTCAAGACAAATTCTTATTTGATCGTCAGCATCAACGGCATCGGAATCGTTATAGAAGTTACTTACCTGATCCTCTACATTGTATACGCATCCAAGAAGGACAAGGTCAGAGACAAACATTATCCATGGATCTTTTTGTTTTATTGTTTGTTAGGGAATACTGAAGAAAACAGATATGTATGGCTCGCAGATTACTACATTGAGTTTGATCCTGCTAGTAAATGTAGCCGCTTTCGGGCTGGTGATGGCAGTCACCGTCTTCCTTCTTGGAGGGACAGTGCGCGTTTGCGCCGTTGGATGGATTTGTGCCGTGTTTAACATTGCTGTATTTGCTGCTCCACTAAGCATTATGGTAAATTAACTAATCCCCATTTTTCTTTAAATCGAAATTTTTGGCAGTCACTGTCATTTGACATGCTTGTACATTCCTGCAGAGGCAAGTAATAAGAACCAAAAGTGTGGAATTCATGCCATTTTCTTTGTCCTTTTTCCTGACACTTTGTGCCACCATGTGGTTCTTCTACGGATTGTTCACAAAGGATTACTACATCGCAGTAAGTACCAATTTCCAATTTCATTTCATGGAATTTTGAGGCTAGCTAACCCTTAATTTTTCAAAATCTGACACGAATGGTTATCGGGTGAGCGCAGTTACCAAACGTGTTAGGGTTTCTGTTTGGCATCGCCCAAATGATCCTATACATGACATACAAGAATTCAGGGAAAGATGTCGAAGCGAAAAAGAGTACTATGGAGATGAAGAAGTTGAGCTCCACCGCCCGTCCAAAGTTGATGCGCAGTGTGAGCGAATATCCAAGATCAGATAAACTAAAGCAGACTACGTATGTCTACGAGTCAAACGATGAACACGTATAGTTCCCACTGTTTACTCGAGAAAGATTGAAGATTTGATTATAACTCTAGCCTTAATTTGCTGTTTATCCATATATAGTGTATAAGTCATATGTAGTAGTATTAGCAGACGGTAAAAACTTTAGGAATAAAAGCAATTTGCTGTGTAGATGTAATGGTATTATTTACAGTGGATAAGTGAAGACTTGGTTGTGTGCAATTCCAGAACTTTTCTATCTTGTGTTGTAAGAAGCACCGGAGCCGAAGCATTTACTGCCAATGAAGTCATCGAAATGTAAAATCGCGAAAATTTTATTAACCATCAACTATTCCAGATACACATAGCTAGCACAAGTGCAAGAAATCATTAAAACAATTACTAATTATCCATCAAACGATGCCGAAAGTTGAACATAAAATTCGATGTAGACAGATATATATACACGTCGCATAGACAGTGATCACCGATTTACAACATGCAATTTCATGTTAGAAAACGTTCACAGCTCAAGAAGTTATCCCATATGAACTGCATATCTTCCTTCAGTATCTCAGAAATTGAGCTGACTTCGACATTCTCTTCCTGAAAATTGAAAGAAAAGGAGATTTCAGCACACGATAAACCTTCTCAAATAAATCTTTTATTTCAGCACATGAAACAAAAATTGTCTCAGAGAAAGGGCAGCGCTTACCAGTAACTTTGACACAACCTTTTTCAGCATCAGACTTGTCTCCCAAGTAGTTTCCCCAGTTAAGGTTCTAAAATCAAATCGATCAGCATGTCTCACTTTCAGTCTCAACGATGAATTTTTATACGTATTAGCTATTACGTGCCAAACCCCAACAACTTTGTATTTATCTCCAGAAGACTCCTTCCCCAGAGGCCATCTCAACCCACCCTTCACATCTGGATCTAGAACCGCGGAACTAACCAGATCCCTAATGCTTTGCAACTCATCATCCTGAAATAGCAACAATTCACAAAACTTCATTCCAAGAAGCATAAGTTCAGCCAAAGATTCAGTATGGTTAACCCGCATCGTCCCGTTACAATTCTAGGAAAATTTTTGTTCTTTGTTTTGATTGTGGCTTGATGATAAATATAGGTTATAATTAATTTCTTTGCTGAAACAAGGAAGGAATAGACATGTAAATTTCTAAAGGTACAGGGTGAAGCAGCTTACAGTCAGATCTGTTACGAGTCTCTTCGTGCATAGCATTAGTCTCAGGTCCAGATTCTTAGTAGTGCATGAAATGTCCATGACCATGTTACGCAGTTGATTCAATTCAATCTGAAAGAAAGTTGACATTTCGATGCAAGTCTCAGGAAACAAACCCTCAGTCAATCAACAGGGAAAATTAAGAGAGGGAAGAGTCCAGAAATATTAATGATCTGGAAAGGCTCCTCACACATTATTCCAAAAATTGGAGAGCTTAATCACATTTAGTTTTATTATACAACACTCATATTTTGCAGCATAATATATTATATCTAATCAATATCATGGAAACTCAATCGTGATATAAACATGTGATTTCATCAAATTTAGTTGGCATGAATTGAAAAACTTGCCTTGCAGAGTTGTAGTTTTCCATGTTCTTTCATTACACGGCATTTGCAGGAGAGCGTTGCATCTGGTCTGGTGGAATCAGACAACTATACAAGGACATAGATGAGTGATTCAATAGCCAAAGTCAGAATTGTGGAAAGCATGAACTCAGAGCTCAGTAAGTTGACGTGTCTAAAAGAAATACCTTTACTTGGTATGTATCTTTCTCCTCTTCGAAATCAACTCCAATTTTCTGGACAACTTCGTTCACAATCTTTTCTTTATATGAAACAGGAATGTTTGTGTAAAACGATTTCCTCCATTGTTTCAAGGTTTCAGTACACAAATTTTTTGTGATGGATTCCATGTTACCTGAAGGGCTCCTGATTCAAAGATTTCAACAAAAATTGTTATACATCTGTTTGTGTACAAAATTAATATGAAATATGAGATGATTGACAGTAATTAAGCATTGATACCCAAATAATATTGTATCAAGTATCGAAAAACAAGAGCAGAGAGTTTTAAAATCCTTCTTCACTGTCCAACTTGGCATCCTACCTTCTATAACTAAAATGCCAAATGTAACCTTTTATCATAGTATAGACTATTAATTTGTTCTACTTCAACCAGTATTCTGAGGTGGATAAAAAAACCAAAAAAAGGTAAAAAGGATTATAGCATGACACAATCAACTAAAGGAATGGCACAATAGGCTCAATAGCTAACCAATGAATCAGATAAGGAAGAAATCCAACCTACGAAAAAGTACTTTCCCCACTCTAGCAATCAAAGTAGGATTTACTTCTTTGAGCTTTGCGCACTTCATTTCATTCCTCACGTGTTTAAAAGAAGAAACTAAGTCTTCCAGCACATTTTCTGTTATACATACCCCAGGACTCCTTGGCAAATTCCATTTCACCTCACCGCCTTCTGTCATGTATCAACCATGAAAAACAAAATCAAACATATCCACAAACCAAGTAACAACATACAAGATAAACGCACTAAAAGAAATGTTCGAGTACTAACCATTGTCTAGACTAGTATTGATTAAAGCTAGACGGTTTTCTCCAACTTTCGGCTCAGTGGACTCCAAGCAAATGGGCTTAAGATTAACAGAAGGCGGAAATTGGTTCTCCTCGTCCAAACCAATGGTGAGCCATCTCGATGTAGAATGGTCTGCATAAACTATTCTTACAGTCCATTCCACATTAGACTTATTATAGGGCTTGACATTTAAGTTTTTCTTGAATTGAGGAGCAAGCAGCTCTGGAGTCAGCAATGGCCTCTCCGGTTCCTTCGAGTGCCGCTTGTGTGGAGGAATGTAAGCCATTGTAAAACTAGCACTTATGCCTAAGAAAAACAAAGATCAAAATGAGGCCAACCGAAAATAAAAAAGAAAAGAGGATTTAAAACAGAGGATGCAGCAAGAAGTGTTCTTTCTCATGTTTATTGAAGAATATCGAACTTATCGCTAAGTTTCTTGGTTAATTTAATTCTATTTACTTCAATTGGTTTCTGAGAAAATTGAAACCTTTCATTCGTATTCGAAACAATTACAAAAATTAAAAGAAGGGTTGAGCTAATAAAGTGAGAATCTGATTGTGCTAGGGTTCTTTCCTAAGAAATCGATCAACTGGGTAATCATTATTTATCACTTTCTTGGAGCAAAACATATCTTGGGATTGATATGAACACAGAACAAAGAGCAGATATGATTCAAACAATTGATAAGGAATAATTTGTAAGTAGAGAGAGAGAGAGAGGAAAAAGAAGAAGGGGGAGCTTACCCAGTAATCACTACACAGAGGCAGATAGGAAGTTGAAATCTTGATAGAACAGAGATTGATGAAGATAAAGAATTGGGGTGATGAATCGCCACTTCTTTCACTATATATTCCATTTACTCTCTGCATTGCCTTTTGAGGTTTTATAGAAATGGAATGGAATTCGAAAGATCGCACCTTTACTTCAACTATTTTTAATGAACCCATAAAAATAAATAAATTAGAGCTTGCTGGAGGGTTTTTTTCTTTTTAGAGACTACTTGCTGGAGGGTTATATGTTTTTTTTTTGTTTTTGGTGACAAACCTTGCCGGAGGGTTTTATCTTTTTTAACTTCGCTGCAGGTTCGACCAAAAAAAAAAAAACCTTCGCCGGATGGTTTTTAAGAATCAAAACCTCTGCTGGATCTATTTTTGTTTAATCTTTACTGACGTTTGTAGGTCATATGGCCCAGTTTGGCTTTTATGAATTTTAGTCAAGCTATACGTAACTTCAAGTGGAAGAGTGAACATTTTTAACCATTTGAGTTATAAACTCTCAGCAAATGAATTAAAGTGTGAGGGAGAATGTAATTGGAGGAGGATCTGGAGATACACGCTTTTGACACACATTTTGACACACGTTTCTGTGGAACTCACTCTGTAATGTATTTTAACGATCCAAACAATCTATCTTTTAGATCTTCTCTCAAAGATCATTTTACCAAAAATCACCTGAATCCGAAACTATATGACCGTTAGATTAAATTTAGTGTTTCTTTGTAGAACCGTATTTGTCTATTTTCTTCACTACAAATGAACACTAGTAGAAAAAACAGCTTGGGCGACAAAAATTTAGGCAACGAAGGAATTTTCGTCGGGCAAGAGGACTTTGGGAGACGAAATCCCTGTTTCGTCACCTAAAGTATCAAAACATTTAGGCGACGAAGGCATTCGTTGCTTAAAATTGAAATGGGCGACGAATAAATACAGTCGTAGCTTAAAAGATGGAAAAAGTGGTGGCAAAAGGAGAATTTGGCGCCAAACTTTTGCACGACAAAAAAATTCGTCGCCTAAATTTCTTGCGCGACGAATGGTTCGTCGCTCAAAGTGGTGACTTTAGGCAACAAATATGTTCGTCACCCAAAACCAAGCAAATTTAATCCTCTTCCTTGGACCCGAGAGGCAGTTTTTGCAGAAAATTTCTGCATATTTGCCTCTCAATCTCTCCCTCTCGGATTTCTCCCTCCAAATCTCTCTCCCTATCTCACTCATCTCCATCTTTCTCTCCCTATCTCACTCATCTCCCTCTTAATTTCCATCTCACTCTCTCTCCCTCTAGATCTCTCTCTCTCTCTCTCTCCCCAAGCTAGCTTCTATTTCCTCCTCCACCACTTTGAACTCCGAACTGCGCTTCGTCGCGCAACATTTGTTATTTTCGTCGCCCAAAGTCAATGGTTCGTCTCTCAAACTTTTAAAAATAATTTTAAAACCTGCCCAATATTTAGATAATCCACTGTGATAAAACAATTTTGAAAAAGGTGGAGACTTACCAACTGGGTGGAGAAGTCATCTACAAGAACCTTGAAAAAGGTGGGTCGTCTTACTCAGTGGCGAAGCCAGGATTTCTCGAGGGGGGGGGGCGAACTTAAAAGAATGCAAGGTTAAAGAAAAATGGCAACAACTAAATCTTTTTATATGGTAATGTCTTCCATAATTAAATAATGCAAACAAATTACAATTGTTGCCGGCGAGGTTTCATGTCATGAAAACGTCGCATAATAGGCTCATTATCAATACAAGCAAATACATCTTTCTCAATGTAAACAAGCATGCTATCACTCAACCATTGATCTCCCATTTTGTTACGCAATGGTGTTTTCACAATCTTCATAGCAGAAAAAGCTCTCTCTACCGAAGCGGTTGCAACTGGTAACACCAAAGCCAATGTAAGAAGCTTATACACTAACATATAGCTTTCAGACCTCCCTTTCTTCACTAACTCTTTTGCAAGATCACTAATTCCTCTCAATGATGAAAACTCACTATGCATCTTCATATCATGAATGTAATTGTCAAGTTGAATTGGAAGATTCATGAGGTCCATATGATCAAAATCTTGAGGATAAAGTTGGGCTAAACGAACAATTTTTGCTTTGTCAAAAGATGCAAAATTATTCACCGAACTCAAACATGCCATACAAAGAAGTAACTCGGTGTTTACCTCATTGAAGCGATCATTCAATTCCTTTAGTTGCATATCAATGACTTGAAAATAGAGGTCCACACGATAGTAATGGAAGTTTGTGATTTTTGGAGCTTTACGCCTTGATTTTCCAGGTAGGAAATGCAAATCCTCCATGTTAGGAACGACAATATCATGCTCCCCACAAAACTTTTCTACATCATGAAACAAGTCCCCAAAGTCATCATCTCTCAAGGATTGTAGTCTTTGCTTGCATACTTCCACTAACGCCATCGCATTCACAATATCTTGATCTTTTAGTTAAGCATTTTCCAACATGCCCGAAAACCTATTGATTAAAGTGCTTATATGGTTTAGGTAGAAAAAGTGCTTTTGCTAGTCTCTTTTAAGTTTTAGATGATAAGATGAAGTGAACGGAGCTTCTTGCATCAACTAAATTATATCCAATTTCTTGAGTAGAGAGATTCCATTCATTTAAATTAATGACTTGTTTAGTTCTCCATGTTGCTTTATCCAATTATGCAGAAAATCAGTCAGAGATTTACACAGCTGGTGAGAATCTTCTTTTATGGTTTCCTCCCTCTAATTTGGACACATAGCTAGCTCAAAAGAAGAAAATAAATTAAATAAAATCGTTAATACAAGGTGTTTAGCATGTGATCGTATCATCGTACCAGTTTGGATTAGTATGGATGACCATCTTTAATGGAAGATATTGTGAATGCACTGGGGACTGGGGGTGGGGACTGGGGGTGGGTTGGGGACGGGAACAGTGCACTGGGGAGTGGGGGTGGGTGGGTTGCTGCTGGGAATGAGAAAAAGGGGATCGGGGTTTGGGGGTGGGGGGATAATAGTATAGAAGGGGACCAGTGGTCCCCCGTTTGTTCTGCTTTTTTTTTTTTTCAGAACCAAAACGACGTCGTTTTGTAAAAAAATTAAATTTTTTTTACCATGCCCAAAACGACGTCGTTTTGGCCTGGATTTAAAAAAAAAAAAATTTCCCAAAAACGCAGCACCACCGGCCTCTTGCGGGCTGCGCGGCGCTGCTCCTCCATTTCCGATCTCCAGCCTCCAGGGGGTTCGGGGCTTCAGTGGCTTGGTTTGCCGGCGAGCGGAGGGGCGACCGCCCCCCTCGCTCCGTAGCAGCTTCGCCAGTGGTCTTACTGCACTTGATCTTGCCATCACCATTTTCTTCTTCTTTCTTTTCCCCTTATCTTCTTCCTGTTCAGCTCCTCTTCTAAACGGAGGAATGGTCAGAAACTCAAAACATTGTCTTTGGTGTTGAGCATTCTAAGGAATATATATATGTGTTATATACATGTAACTTGTAACATAAATGAAACATGTAACTTGTAACATTGTCAAATTATTAAGCAGAGACATTGACTAAACTGTAAATTAATTATCTCATTTACAAAAAAAAAAAAACATTGTTTTGTAAGCAGATGTAAACAATTACAAATATATCTTAGGCGACGAACTGTGCTTCGTCGCGCAAAGACATTTTAGGCGACGAACTGTGATTCGTCGCTCCACATTTGTTATTTTCATCGCCTAAAGTCAATGGTTCGTTGCTCAAAGACACTATAGGCGACAACTAAGTTGTTCGTCGCCTAAACCTAAGAAATTTACTCTACACCGTTCTTCTTTGTGAATGTGCATTGTGTGTAGCAAATTTGTGAGACAATGTGTGTGTGTGTGTGTGTGCACTTCAATTTGTAATACATGAATGTGAACGTGTGTGTGCACTTCCACAATTTGAATGTGTAGTTGGGTGAATGTGCACTATGTGAAATGTCCATTGTGAGACTGTGTGTGTGTGTGTGCTGTGTGAATGTGCATTGTGAGACCGTGTGTGTGCGTGTGTGTGGAATGTGCACCGGTGAGACTCGTGTGTGTGTGTGTGAATGTGGTGTGTGTGGAATGTAAGTGTTGGGTGTGTGTGTTGTGTGAATGTGCACTCGTGTGTGAATGTGCGTGTTTGTGCGCTGTGTGTGCTGTTACAACCCGTCCCAAAATTTACGTGGAAATGACCAAATACCCCTAGGGTCAATGTTGACTTTTGTTGACTTTTCTGCAACGACTTGTGAAAATTATTTCTCTACATATTCTTGAAGCATCATTGACGAACGCGTGGACAATGCGTAACTCACCGAGTTCAAACGAACGTTTACTAAGCTTAAAGTGTAGGGGTATTTCGGTAATTTTCCACCCGTGTGGGAATTAGGTTTTGGCTGACTGCACAGCAGCCAACCCTTCCCCTCATTTTCGCAGACCCGCATTCTCTCTCTCTCCCTCTCTTTCTCTCCTTTTTCTCTCTCGCCATTTACGAACCGAAAAGCCACCAAACTTGAACGAATCACGAAAACCAAGAAATTCAACGCCCAAAAATCATACCAGAGTGTTCCTCTCATTGTGGACGAGGACTCGTGTTTTTAGTTTCTCACATTAAATTCGACCCCCGATTGTTCAAACCGACGTTTTAACGGTTTCGGAAACTAACCGCCGATTTTCAGGTAATTGTGCCAAGGTAAGCCTCGAGACCATTACCATTGGCTTAGTTGGGTTGAGTAGGTTCTTTTTGGATATAAAGTACGCTAATTTTGGTGCGCATTGAAGGAGAACGGAATTAGGGGTTTCCCGAAGCTTTCCGACCGCGTGGCTGACACGTGCCGTCGCGTGGCGACACGTGCGCCGCGTGAGCCATCCGCCGCGCGTGGAAATGGTTTTCCGGCGTTGGGTAGGCGCGTCCTGGTTTCCGGCCAGTGTCGACGCGTGCGTGGAGGGTTTTCCGACCGTTTCCTGGCGTGGCGCGCATGCGGCGGCGCACGGCGGCGCCTGCGGCTGTGACTATAGCCGTAGGTTTTCTGCCCGAAATCGTTTTTCGAGCCCGTTGCCACAATAGTATTGTTTTGGGGTATTTTTCTCATTGGGCCTATTTTTACCTCTTATTTTAGGAAAGCTCCACTTGTTCCCTAATATTGGGCCAGGTAATTTTTCGACTCCGCACACCGAGGCAGGGCAACACCGAGGGAGATTTCACTCCCAAAGAAGAACGGTGTAGAGTAAATTTCTTAGGTTTAGGCGACGAACACCTTATTCGTCGCCTCAAGTGTCTTTGAGCGACGAAATGAAATCTAAATTCATCACCCAAAACCTCAATATTTGCCCCCAAAATTTTGGGCTAGCCGCCTAAAATATTGGGCTGGTTTTAAAATTTTAATAAAACTTTGGGAGACGAATGTATGAGTTTGAGCGACGAAACCGTTTTGTCGCACAAAGCCTTTGGGTTTTATCACCGTGCCTTGGAACTTTCTTCTTCTTTCTTCCTCCTAGCTCGATCTGCAGACACAACTTCATCCTATTTTTTGCAACTGGTTGCTTGAACCAACCCCATCTCCCCCCAATTTCTGCAAACTTGTCCCTCCCTCCCTCCGTCCAAACCCCCTCCGTCCCAATTTAATTCGTTCCTCCCTCTCTCTCTTCGCCACTGATTGCAAACTTTTCTCCAGGAAATTTCAATTCTTTCTGGGTACGACGTGGGTCGACATCACCTCAATCTTGGCCATTTGAACTCAGGTACATACTAGAACACTAAATCTTCAGAAAATTTCAATTTTGTTTCGGTAATTTTTGAATTTTTTATAGATTGTTTTTCTGGGTTTTGATTGTTGTTTGAAGTAGAAATTGAACTTTCTATTAGTGGTTTTTTTGGCTCATTTAGGTTTGTGGGTTTAGGTTTGAAGTAGAAACTGAAGTGATGTTTGGGTTTTGTTTGACAGTGCCGATATTTGAATGACAATTTTCTCCCAATTTTTGACATTGCATTGTTTCCTCTGTGTGTGTGCACTGTGAGACAGTGTGTGTGTGTGTGTGTGTGTGCACTTCCCCTGCAATTTGTAATACGAATGTGAATGTGTGTGTGCACTTCCCCTGCAATGTGAATGTGTGTGTGCTGTGTGAATGTGCACTGTGTGTGCAGTCTGTGAGACAATGTGTGTGTGTGTGTGTGTGCACTTCCCCTGCAATTTGTAATATGAATGTGAACGTGTGTGTGCACTTCCCCTACAATTTGAATGTGTGTGTGTTGGGTGAATGTGCACTGTGTGTGAATGTCCATTGTGAGACTGTGTGTGTGTGTGTGTGCTGTGTGAATGTGCATTGTGAGACTGTGTGTGTGTGTGTGTGTGAATGTGCACTGTGAGACTGTGTGTGTGTGTGTGAATGTGCAGTGTGTGTGAATGTGTTGGGTGTGTGTGTGTTGTGTGAATGTGCACTGTGTGTGAATGTGCAGTGTGTGTGTGTGCAGTGTTTGTGTGATGTGTGTGCAGTCTGTGTAGTCTGTGTGTCCAGTTTGTGTGTGCAGTGTGTGTTGTGTGCTCATTTCTAATGAATTTTGAGTTGAAAACTGACGTTCTAGCCAAACACATTATGTTGTGCGAGCCTAGGTTAGCTTAATTCGTTTTAGGACTTAAAAGAATAAAGTTCTTCTCAATCGTAAAAATAATCTATACTCTCACATAGGTGTGTGGGGTGAGTATGAGTAGTTCATTGAGATGAATTGTTCATGTTGTGAAGTGAGAGAAATACAACAAAGTTGACGCATATTTTAAAGATTGGGAATTACAACAAAGTTTAGAAATTATATTTCATCTTAGTGTTAATTGTTGAGATAGTTGTGCAACTTAAGTCCCCGTTAAGATGATTTCTTAATTTTCTTAAGATGCATAAATGAAGAAACTCAAGACTCGGGTCTTTGTATGCTTTGCGTCTCACATGATTCTTAATATTATAGGTGTTTATTAGATTCTCCTTTCCTAGTTATTTCGTTAAACAAACTTTTTTATATCATTAGTTTTTCATTTGGGATTACTATTCTTTTTATTCATTGAGGTGGCGCCACTGTTTTCCATGGTTTAGTGGAAAATGTGATACACTAACAAATAGTAATAGGACTTTGCACAACTATGACGATTGGAATATATATAATGCTTTGGCTTAAGGCCTTTATGTGTATTTAAATTCTGAAATTTGGTTTTTGTTAGAATCTGGTAATTTTGTGATTTATGTGATATGCAAACCATCTTTTACTGCATATATCAGTTATTGAATTGGGTGATAATGTATATGTATGGCGTATGCTTTCTTTGGTATTATTGCTGCTACTATAGTGCATATGCAAGTTTCGAATATGTGTGGATAAGGTTCTATGTATTGATTCATGTTTGGATATTGGCTTAAATATAATTATATGGTTGTATGAAGCAACATATACACTTATATTGTTGATTCCTGATTTCCAATTAATTTGATTATATCATTTTGCAGAGAAAGTTACGAATATGCATTTCGTTTCTTTTTAGTGTGTAAAAACATTTTGCAGAGAAATAAACTTTATTTGCTTTAGATTGATTGTATAGCATTCTAGGATTGTATGATTTTGTTGTCTTTGATAGAAGTTGTAATGTAAGTACATTCAATGTTTATTTACAATTTATTTATATTTATATGTTCTTTTATTTAACAATTTGTAACTGGCTCAATTTACAGATGTCGGGTTTGATTTCTACACGTCGCCGCTCTAGTCCTAGTTCAGCTCCATCACGGTCGGCCGCTCCAGATGTCTCTGAGAAGCCTGTCTCGTCCACTGCTTTGGTGACGCATCCCCTAGTGAGTGTTCGTCGGACTCACCGGCGACATCGTCCCAAGGACCAGGCCTCTCAGGCACCCAGGAGTTCCACAGTCGACGACGAGGGCTCACAGACAGGTAATATACCCTTACCCCCAATCTTTTACATTTTTGTTCGATTGTTTACTACCGTCTTCAAATTTCTTGATTGCATGTTCTAACATTTGGTACGATTGTGAAATTTGTTGGAAATGTTGTGTGAATGTGGATGTGGAAATGTTGGAATTGTCAAATTTATTGTTTGCAACATGATGTTAGATTTATTGTTTGCAAGTTTTAGGAAATGTTAGACTTTTAGGGGAGGTTTTGCCAAATTTTCTGTAGAGTTTTAAGTAAACATTTTAACCCTGGGTATTCTTCTTTGTTTTGGCAGGGAAGAAAAAGACTCGGGGCCCTTGCAGACAATTGAAGTCTGCGCAGATCACACGTGCGACTAATGAAAAGATTGCCATCACCTATGCTGAAGAACACCGGGGTTCTTCTACATCTGACCAGCACATCACCCTGGTCTGTGAGATAGGGGCGATACTACATGCCCATTGCCCTATTAGATGGGACACATGGAGATCAATCCCAGATCAAACGAAGGCTGCGATGTGGCATAAGCTGTCGGTGAGTGTATTCCATACTTTCTACTACTTTTTTTAATTAAGTCCAATATTTTGTATATTTTAATAATATTGTTTTATATTTGCAGGTCAACTTTAATACTACGGACCTTGATGCCGAACGGACAACCTACACAGATGAGCTTTTCACAAATCGGTACAAAGAGTGGAAGAGCGACCTCCACAAAGTTTTCAAGTCGTATCCAGACGCGGAGACTGCTTTAGCCCGAGGATGCCCTAAGGAGTTGCTGGAGCGGCCTCAGGATTGGGAATGGTTATGTAACCACCTTCGAGACCCTAATTGTTTGATAAGTTTACAAATTTATTTTATAATTTTACTCAACAATTAATATACGCACTAACAAATTTTTGGTTCAACAGAAACGTTCTCGAGCCAATTCGATAAATAGGTCGAAAAAGAAACTTCTGCACCACTCCGGTTTGAAACCCTTTTCCTATAGAGTGGCGAAGCGACGAGAGGTAAAACTACTTTACAATTTTTAATTTTAATATAATTTAATATTTATGAATTTTAAATTTTAACCTTCTTTTATTATTATTTTTTAGGAAGGTGCAAAGTTTCCGGAGATTGACATGTTCGAGGAAGTTTATGTCCGCCCCGGTGATGAGATGGCTCATCAGCTCCATGTAAGTTTCTCTAATTACTTGTTACTTTTGTTCCTTTTATAATTATTATAAATAATAATATTTATTTTCTTATTACAGGCCACTATGGTGGAGAAGAGCAATGCTCTTCTGCTCTTCTCGAAGAAGTGACATCGCAGCTTCCCCCCGAGACCCCTATCGAGGACGTCACTCCAACTGAGGATGCTGGTTTTCATATACTAACGGAGACGCTAGACAAGACCCTTGGTCGTAGGCCTGGTAGAGTTTACCGGGGGATGGGGAAAGCGGGACTCCGTGAGATGGGTGCCTCATCTTCTAACAACAATTCGGGAGATGTCACCTCGTTGAAGGCAGAAGTTCAAGACCTGAAGCAGAAGCTCGCGTCTCAGGAAAGCCAGATGAGCCAAATTTTACACCCCCTTCAGTTGTCTGGCATTACATTGAATATGCCATCATCCGATTCCCAGCCTCTTCACTAGTCACTTCGTTTTAGGATTCTAATTTATTTTTATTATTGAATATTTTGTACGTACATTTCTTTATATAATCTAATTTGTTTTTCTACATTGTTTATTATATTTTATTGTCTTTTAAATACCAATTAATTTCATTATATTAAAAATTAAAATTTTAAATTTTAAGAAGGTTCTACATTGTTTATTATATTTTATTGTCTTTTAAATACCAATTAATTCATTATATTAAAAATTTTAAAATTTTAAAAATTAAATATTTTGCGCGACGAAACAACCACCGTCGCCTAAACCTTTGCGCGACGATATATTTCGTCGCTTCAAGTGTAACCATAACTTAGGGCGACGAAAGCTTTTCGTCGCCTAAAGGTTTGCCCGACAAAATGTATTCATCGCCTGAACTCTATTGCCACGCATATTTTCGTAGCCAAAAATCATCACGTGAATGTGCATTGGGCGACGAATGTATTTCCTTCGTTGCCCAAATGCTTGCTCCACGAACTTTGAACGACGAATTTGGGGCGACGAATTAATGGTCGTTCAAATGTTTAGCCGACGAAAAGGGACCTTGAGCGACGAAATTTGTTTTGTCGCCCAAGTACCTTTTTCTACTAGTGGAATGTCTTAATGAGATTGGATTTGTCTAGTTTTTTGTACAGATTATCTATGAATGATGTACTAAAATATAGACGTTCGTATTGTTGAAATATATTACGGAGTGGGCCCTACAAAAAAAAAAAAATATATATATATATATATATATATCTGTAATGACAAACACCTAATTAAGCAAAGTAAATCAATCTCACAATAAGCAGCATGTAGTTACATTTCATGTTAGAAAAGGTTCACAGCACAAGAAGTTGTCCCATATCAACTTCACATTTTCCTGCACCATATCAGAAATCGAGCAGACTTCAACATTCTCTTCCTGAAATATCAAAAGAATAAGATCGTCGTTATGTTACTATGAACACATGATAGATCTTTTCTTGGTACATTACATGATAGATGTTTGATTGTGAGAGAAAGATACAAGACTTACCTTTAACTTTGAAACGAGCATTTTCAGAAACAGCCTAACCTCCCAACCAGTTTCACCAGCTGAGGTGGTAAAATCGAAATGATTCGCATGCCTTAACTTCTGTTTCAGAGATGGATTTTCATAAGCCAATGAGGTAATTGCAATTTATTATGTTGTTTGACAATTCTTTAAGCTAATTAAAAATAAGCATTTGAATATGTAATTTATTATGTTTTTTCACAATTGTTTTTTCAGGAACTACAAGCACAAATGTGGTTCAATCTTGCTAACAACAACAAATCATTCACAAGGCACGAATTATGGGACATTGTCAAGCATACTCCGAAATACAAAATTGTGCATGTTGGTCTAGACGTTGTCTTAAATGAGACTCCCTTACACGAATCAACTACTCAAGAGTCATATATTTGTCCAATGAAATCCATTGCCCAACCCCTAAAGGGCTATGGCCTGACTACAGGATTCATCGGGATGGTTGGAGCATGCTGAAGAGGACCATGTTTCTAGCACTCTTCACATCCTCTAGCATATTCTTGGCAATCTTTTTCTATTTTTGGCCAAAAATAGCCGTACCGTCGGATTAACCAACGCATTTTAATCCCAGCTTGATGAGCCCCACAAACTCGTTCATGTACTTCAGCCATTATTCTCATGGATTCATTAGTTCCTAAACATCTTAGTAGAAACTCATCTGGTGTTTTTCTTACTAGATCTTTATCCCATAGTGAATAATTCAAAGCCTGAGTCCTTAGTTTCCTTTCTGTCTGCATTGACGGGTTGTTGAGATACTTTATAAGTGGGACCCTCCAATTTCCATCTTCTGGCTCTGCCTGCATTACATCTATCTCAAACTCGTCTAGTTCCTGATACTTTGACCTTACTATGGAACTTTAAAGTATTCGTACTGAATCTTACTGGCATTGAGTACTAACAGTTATACTCTAAGTTATGAATTCTTATGTTCAGTTGTATTTAACTAAGTTATATCGTTGAGATGCTCTACACGTAACATGATGTTTCATAGACATAATATGTGGACAGAGGATTACTGTAATTATTCCAACTGAAAGTTAACTGGTACCTTTGTCCATTTTGGACTCAAGTTTCCTTGATCGTTTTCTTGAAATTCTTGCTTTATATTCATCTTTCCCTTGGCACTTCTAAACTCCAAGACTACCAAAAACAGTTTAGTTTTGTTATTATATTTTATGCAGGATACCATATTATCATCTGATCTGTTGCCTTTCAAGATTGCAAGATTTGTAAACTAGCATTTGTTATATTTCTCCAACTGAATCAATAAATTTTATGATGCCAGGAATATGTTGTAGAAGACCGAGAAGATAATAAGAATGCCCCCGAGCTAGACCCCAGCCATGTGACAGAGCTGAGAATGTTGGGCCTTTATTAGTTGGAAGTCTTCATTCTCTACATTGTCTTTGTCATGTAAGCGATTTTACATTCTGCAACAGCCTTTTCATATAATCTTTTTTACTTTTAAAAATTTGTTTTCTCCTGCTTTCCAGCTCTCGATGAAACCTGCCACTCAGATCAGGGATATGTTCCTATTGTGATTGTTTTCTATTTTTATCTTTTCGCCTGGTTAATCTTTTGCGCTTATGTGCACGTGCATATTTGTTTGTATTAACTAGTGTTTAAAAATGACGCAAAGTAATGCAAAACTAATAAATCCAGGTTTCTCTATCTATGGACTAGTCTAATTATTTCGGCCTTGATAACTCTCAGTTGTATGTTTGTTCCCTTGCACACTCTTGTTACATAGAATCTGGGACTTCTAGTATTTGATGGATGCGTTTTTTTTTCTGAATAGATGCTTGACAAGTTTTTGTGTGTTTTATAGTCTTTCAACTTTCACTTTTATTCTCTTCAGGTTTCCTTATGGCTTGTAATTTTCCAAGTGGAAGAGTGTAAAACCACATATGCTTTCTTCATGGTCCTGCTTTGCTCTGGCTGTGTCTTTTAGATGCGGAATTTGGAGTTTCTAACTCAGCAATGAACCTGAAAAAGTCTTTTCTCCTCACCAGGTACATGGAACTGATTAACGAGCATTGTCGTTGTTGTCAAACGGAACAGCAATTACACTTTTTTTTTCTTCAAAAATTCATTTACGTGTGTATCTTCATTTACTTGTGAATTATTCTTAGTCATCAGCATATAATTACAAATAAAATACTTACGATTGCTGAAAGCAGAAAACCGCTGTTTATACTTTTTCTGCATTCATTGTGCATCCCTTTTTTTGCTTTTCCTCTTGTTCATCCTGGTTGAACAGTGTTGTAATTCAGTTTCCAGTGTTATGTAAAATTCTTTTCTCTTTGCACAGCTTCCCTACGATACAAATTGTGAATCATGATTTGTTAATGCGGTGCTGAGATTAAATTATCTGCTGGATGTTGAAATGTGAATGAAATGTTCTAATTGTTCTTGTAAACTCTTGCTTGCGTTGAACGATTTTTATCCGTATGCATTAGGATCCGGATTCATGGATCGCTCGGGTTGATAGATTGAAATAAGATCGAACAATTTCTTTGAGAGAGAGTGGGAGAGTTGTTTTAATGAGACCATACGCTGTTATTATCTTATTTTAGTGAGATCCAAGTCTCCAAAACCTAAGAAAAATGGCACCCAAGGTAAAAAGAAAAACCCTAAACCCCGCATGGCTATGAATAATTGACAACAAGATCAACTGCCTACTAGTGCTTTGAACCAAATGCATTAGGAGGAGCAACATTCAGTTGAGCACAGTTGTTCTTAAGCAATGCGGAAACGGAAGGAAACAACGGGAACAATTTCGGCAAGCATTTCTCATCAACTTCGACGAAGGCCTTGCAACAAGCTGGGCCTAGGGAAAATTTACCGGTAAAGATTGTGGTAATAATTTCCTGTGCACACCCTGGAATGCTGTGAAGTGAAGACCAACACTTTGCTATCTCAGCCGGGTTCACTGACGGTGGTAGCCCTGGAATCCCAGGCGGAAAAAGCCCTGGGATCCCTGGAGGCAACAGACTTGGGATCCCAGGTGGCAGTAGGCCTGGGATATTGGGAAAGTTTGGGAGTGGCGGTGGGGCTGGCACGTGCGCAAATCCGGTGGCAGCGCATGTTGCCATAATTAGCAGTAGCGAAAACATTGCCTGAACTTCTCTAGACGTCGTTATCGGAAAACTTGGCATTGTGCTTTATCAGTATCAGAAAAAAGGGTTGACTAGATTGGCTGTGTTGCTGTTGGAGAAGAGATCCAAGGATTTATATAGCTCTCAGGTGAGTAAGTTACAATGGAATTAAATTTTATTTAGTCTAAGTGCAGTTTTTTTATTTTTAAAGAGCAGTTAACGTTAAACTGTCAATTATAATATAAAAGTGCAAGTTAAGTTACTACTAAATTACTAGATAAATGCTTCATCAATGGTAATAATCGTTAAAGTTTATCTGGCAAAGAGAAAATTTTCTAAAGTACTTCATTGATCGTTGTTCTTTTTTTCTTCTTCTTCAACATAGTTAACTGTCACTGGCAGATGAATAATACTCACTGATAGTACAGGACCTTTCTGAGTTTCTGTTATATTTGATTAAATAGTTAGGCAATTACTAACGCTATTACTAAACCATTTCAAATGAAAGCAGCTTTTGCTTTCTGAGGCTTTCTGGGAAAGCAGCTTTTCCTTTGACTTTCTAGTCTCGAAATATTCACAACCAAATGAAATCATCCGGTAGTTGCTGAAACTGGCCGACTACAGAAGCAACCGCAACCGCAGCAGCATCTGCTTGCTCTTTCGCATGAATATTCATTCCATTAGACCGTTCTAACACATTTGTTTATTGTGCGAGTCACTTTCATAGATCAACCAAATAAATAATTTTTCTTGTTTAGAAGGTTCGGTTTTGCGCACTGCTGGGAAAATTGTAGTCATGCTACACAATGAGTTAAGCATCTTGTTGGGAAAATGATCTTGATTTCTTGTGAATAAGATGTCAAGATTGGATTTTTGAAATTAAGTCAGTTTCTAGGAAGTTTCATGGATTTCATTGAGAAATGATTTGACTCATGGAAATTAGTACAATCCGATTGCTTTGTCACAAGTAATTCGAAATCCAGTCGCTGGTACTTGTTCAACTCGGTTACTTGCACTGAAAGGCATCTGCAAATTTTTTTGAATATTTATATGTTGCCCCTCGCTTATATAACTCCAAACAAAGTGGACAAGAAAGGGTAATCAAAACAGTAAAGAGAGAGTTAATGGCAGAGAGTGCAGTAAAGTTTCTGCTCGACAAGGTTGCACCACTTTTTGAAAATGATCTACATATTTTGGGAGGGGTTAGGGAAGAGATTGTCTATCTGAGAGATGAACTGGAGCGTATGACCGCTTTTCTGAGGGTTGCTGATGCATTTGAAGAGAGTGATGAGGAAGTCAAAGTGTGGGTTAAGCAACTAAGAGACATTGCTCACGATAGTGAAGATGTTCTGGATGAATTTAAACTTCTCCAGACACATGATCATGGGAAGGGATTATATGGTTCCATCCGTAGGTTTTTGTGTTGTATTAAGAACATGAAAGCTCAATACCGAATTGCTGCTGAGTTACAAGGCATCAACTCGAGGATCAGAAAAATCTACGAGGTTCACAAGAGACTTCGTCACAAGTTCAATATGGCTGAACAAGGTTCAGGCTCTTCAACTGCAGGTCAAATGTGGGAGGACCATCGCGGTGATGCTCTACTTTTAGAGAAAACTGATATAGTTGGCATTGACGAGCCTATAAAGCAGATGGTAGCTAGGGTGGCTTGTCAGCGGTGGTTCTGGACGAGAAGTAGTTTCTGTGGCTGGAATGGGAGGACTAGGGAAGACAACCTTGGCGAAGCAAGTCTATGATGCAGCAGAAGTGAAGAAGCATTTAAAAGTAAGCACTTGGATCACTGTTACTCAGTCTTTCAAACTCCGGGAACTCCTCGAAGACATGATTCAACAACTCCACAAAGCCATCCGAAGGCCAGTTCCGCAAGGAACCAACAACATGAACAACAATCAGCTGAAAACAATAATCAAGGACTTCCTGCAGAAAAGGAGGTACCTAATTGTTCTTGATGATGTGTGGAACTTGTACGGATGGGACTCTCTGAAGTATGCCTTGCCTAACAATACTTGTGGCAGCCGAGTCATACTAACTACTAGAAAAGCAGATGTAGCCTCGACAACCAGCAAAGAATCTGGAGGTAGAGTCTTTAATTTGGAGCCCTTGCCGCAGTTGGAGTCGTGGAAGCTTCTATGCAAGAAGACATTCCAGGGGAACTCAAGCCCTCCTCATTTAGAGGAAATCAGTAATCATATCTTACGAAAGTGTGAGGGGCTGCCACTTGCGATTGTGGCAGTCAACGCTGTTTTGGCTACCAAAGACAAGTGCAGGATTGACGAGTGGGATATGGTTGGCCATAGCCTTGGTTCTGAAATGGAAGGTAATGACAAACTTAAGGTCATGAAAAACGTACTTTCACTCAGCTTTAATGACTTGCCTTACTATCTCAAGTCTTGCTTCTTGTACCTGAGCATCTTTCCCAAGGATCATCTAATCGAGCATATGAGACTTGTTCGGTTTTGGATGGCAGAGGGTTTTATCGAAGCAAAACAAGGCAAAACACTAGAAGATGTTGCAGACGATTACCTCAATGAACTGTTGAATAGAAGCATGATTCAAGCAGCAGAGACAACATCCGATGGAAGGGTCAAAAGCTTTCGTGTTCATGATCTTCTTCGAGAGATTATCACCTCTAAGATAAGAGATCGGAACTTTGCCAGAATAGCTAAAGAGCAAAACATACCATGGCCTGATAAAGTCCGACGCCTTTCAATGCATAACTCTTTGCAGTACGTACAGAAAAACAGGTGCGCTTCTCAATTACGTTCTCTGTTTATGTTCAGAGTTACCGAGAAGCCATTACTGCAAACAATTTTTCCTGGAGGTTTTAGGCTTCTTAACGTGTTAGATTTTCATTGCATGCCAAATTCCAACAACGTTGTACCGGCCACCAGAAAACGCCTTCCCTAGAGGCCATTTCAACCCTCCCTTCACATCAGGATCCAGAACCGCAGAATTAATCACATCCCTAATGCTTTGCATCTCATCATCCTGGACACAAAAACTAATCAACAAAGAAAGGAAATGAAAACTTTCAATAATAGCACGTCAGGTGAAACAACTTACAGTGAGATCTCGAGTAGTTACGATTCTCTTCGTGCCTAACAGGAGTCTGAAGTCCAGATTCTTATTAAGGCATGATATGTTCATGACCATGTTACGGAGTTGATTCAGCTCCATCTAAAATAAAAAGTGGTCAACATTTGATGTAAGTTTCACTAAAGAAACCATAACAAGCAAATAGGAAGGTATATGATTGGCTTAAAATATAATGCGGCCGTGGCAATCCAATGTGTAGGTAAGTTTTACGGTTTTTCTCCTACCGAAACCCCTCAAAGACATTTCAAAAAATATATAACTTTAAATACATCAACTGTTAGTTTTCTCTTGCAAAACAGATGATTTTGCAGTAAATAAAGCTACAATGATCTGGTTTACGTTATGAATTAAAAAAACTTGCCTTGTAGATTTGTGGCTTTTCATGTTCTTTCACTACACTGCATTTGCAAGTGATGATTGATTTTGGTTGTCTAGAGTCAGATAACTGTACAAGAACATGGAAAAAATTGATTTAATGTCCAAAGTCCGATCGAACGAAGAGTATGAAATCAGCAAGTTGATGTGAAATATAGCAAAAAAGAAATATATATATATATATATACCTTTACTTGGTATAATTCTTCTTCCCCTTTGAACTCCAGTCCAATCTTCGGGACAACTTCCTTTACAATGTATTCCTTATATGACACCGGAACGTTTGTGAAAAATGACGTCTTCCATTGTCTAAAGATTCCAGAATCCAAACTCTCACTTATGGATTCCAGGTTCATTGAAGGGGTCCTTTGTTACAAAGAAAGAAATCAAACCTAAAAATATAGCATGTATAAATATATAGCACATGCTTTCTTTCAAAGTTCCACCTGTGCAATCTAATATGTTGGAGATTTTATACAACAGACTTCGATACATTATGCAATCTAATTTGTCAAACACTATTCAACACTTGAATGTTTAAGTTATATGCATGGCAAATCAATGAGCTTACTAAAAGGAAACCAAACCTATATAGCATGGTTTGCATAAAGAAATCTTGTATCAAAATAATACTTAGATGGCTTCACATTTAATTTTTTCTTGAACTGGGGAGCAAGCAGCTCCGCCGTTGGTAACGGCCTCTCCTTTTCCTTTAAGTGCCGCTTGTGGGGAGGGACGTAAAGAACTTGTGCCTAAAAGAAAATAAAGAAGGTTAAAACAGTGTACTAACCACAAGAAATTCCATTTTCTCATGTTTATTGATTTAAATCAAACTAATCTCAGTCTCTTGTAGCTAGTGATAATTCATTAACAAAAACATTTTAATGTAATTATGAAGAAAAGAAAATTAAATAAATGGGAACGGTTTCACCCCCCCCCCCCCCCTCCCGGTGGCGGGGCCCCCGGCCCTTACCCAATAATCACTACACAGATGCTATGCACGGTCGGACATGAAGATAAAAATGTCAATCGTCTGACTATATTTTCGCATTGCCTTTTGGGAATCTCCAAAAATAAACTTCCAACAACTTTTGACCAAAGTAATAATAGCTATCTCTGGGATCCGACTAAAATACTTACAAACATTCTATGTCTACACAGAATTCGCTAGTACGTGTTGATGCATAAATTAAAATTATATCATACTAATAATGACAAACACCTAATTAATAATTTAGCAAAGAAAAATTTATTTGGATCCATTTGTTTTATCTCTACACCCAGTTAAATAATCAAGTTTTTTTCTTTCTACACCCAATAACCCTAAACCTAAGACACCACTGCACCTCTCCATTGTTTCCGGCAAACTCAAACCAAACATCGACAAAGTTTTCCCTTAACGCCGTCGACGACTGCGAACTCCTTCCATTCATTTCCTTTTTCAAACCTTGAGTAGAATATGAAGCACCATACTCTTTTGGTGTAGACGCCAACATCGAACATAGCTTCGTACTATTCGCCTGTGAGCACCAATTCACACCCGCCTCTCTCTTTCCCGATTGATTGGATTCAAATTTGCATAGAAACAAGAAAGAGAGAAAGAAGGGTATTGATTGGATTCGTTGGAGCTTCGATTGTGTTCTCTGGAGAAAAGGAGGGGTGTCTGCAATGTGAAAACCTCCATTCCTTTGTGTTTTTCCAGATGGTGGTTGAGCCATCTATAAGTTTTAATTGTTGTTAATTGTTTTATATTTATTTTAGGACAAATTTGGAATTTCATTAAATAAGTTTTTAAGTTGGGTCTAAAGATAAAATAAATGGGTTCAAATAAAATTTCCTTTTAGCAAATCACTCTTATATTAAGTTCTTAAATTTGTTTGGGCCATAAATAAAAATAAGGCATGTTATGGGGCCAATTTATTTTTATTGATACAAAGTCGCGCGACTCCGACCCACCAACTTTGAAGCCCAATTCAAAATATTTTCCTAGAGCTCGGGCAACCACCTCACATCACTCCAACCCGCCCGTCCTAGGGCTCGGACAGGGTCCTCCTCGAAGCATGTCTGCCACACGACCAGAATATGGGAATATCTCTTTTAATGTTTCTTGCTGCATCATGCTTGTTCTTGTGATCTTCACTTTGATGATCTTGCAGAGCGTTTAGCCTTTTGCTCAAGTGACAATTCCAGTAGTTCTTCACATCGTTAAGTCTACATCGTATACGCATCCAAGAAGGACAAGGCTCTTTTTGTTTTATTGTTTGTTAGGAGTACTGAAGAAAACAGATATGAATGCTCTTTAATTTGGATATATGCTTAATTATACTTTGATCATGGCTCGCAGATTACTACATTGAGTTTGATCTTGCTAGCCGCTTTCGGGTTGGTGCTGGCAGTCACCGTCTTCCTTCTTGGAGGGACAGCGCGCGTTTGCGCCGTTGGATGGTTTTGTGCCGTGTTTAACATTGCTGTATTTGCAGCTCCTCTGAGCATTATGGTACTTATTTAACTAGTTAAATAATAAATCTCCATGTTTCTTTAAATCTAAATATTTGGCAATCACTGTCATTTGACATGCATTTACATTCCTGCAGAGGCAAGTAATAAGAACCAAAAGTGTGGAATTTATGCCATTTTCTTTGTCCCTTTTCCCGACACTTTGTGCCACCATGTGGTTCTTCTACGGATTTTTCACAAAGGATTACTACATTGCACTAAGTACCAATTCCCAATTCCATTTCATGGAATTTTGATGCTAGCTAATCCTTAATTTTTCAAAATCTGACACGAATGGTTATCGGGTGAGCGCAGTTACCAAACGTGTTAGGGTCTCTATTTGGCATCGCCCAAATGATCCCATAGACAGACATACAAGAATTCAGGGAAAGATGTCGAAGCGAAAAAGAGTACTACAAAGATGAAGAAGTTGAGCTCCACCGACCGTCCAAAGTTGACGCGCAGTGTGAGCGTATATCCAAGATTAGATAAACTAAAGCAGACTACGTATGTCTACGAATCAAACGATGAACACATATAGTTCCCACTGATTAAGCTCAAGACAGATTGAAGATTTGATATAATTGTAGCCTTAATTTGCTGTTTATCCATAGTGAATAATTCATATGTAAACAGTAGATGGTAAAAACTTTAGGAATAAAAGCCTTGCTGTGTAGGTGTAATGGTTGTGTGCAATTCCAGAACTTTTATGTAGCAAAAAGAAGATTAGTTCTTTTATATAAATGTCGTGTGTTGAAAGAAAACACCTGAGCCTGGCAATGAAGTCATCGAAATGTGAAAGCGCAAAGATTTCATTAACCATCAACTATGCCAGATACACATATAGAAAGCAGAAGTGCAAGAAATCATTACAACAGTTACTAATTATCCATCAAACGATGCCGAAAGTTGAACATAAAACTCAGGATGTAGACGGATGTATACACGTCTCATAGACAGTGATCACTGATTTACAACATGCAATTTCATGTAAGAAAACGTTCACAGCTCAAGAAGTTATCCCATATCCACTGCAAATTTTCCTTGAGCATCTCAGAAATTGAGCTGACTTCAACATTCTCTTCCTGAAAATGGAAAAATCAGGAGATTTCAGCACACGATAAACCTTCTCAAATAAATCTTTTATTTCAGCACATGAACTATAAAAAATTGTCCCATAGAAAAGGCAGCGTTTACCTGTAACTTTGACACGACGTTTTCTAGAATCAGACTTGTCTCCCAAGAAGCTTCCCCAGTTAAGGTTCTAAAATCAAATCGATCAGCATGTCTTACTTTCAGTCTCAGTGATGAATTTTTATACGTATTATCTATTACGTGCCAAACCCTAACAACTTTGTATTTATCTCCAGAAGACTCCTTCCCCAGGGGCCATCTCAATCCACCCCTCACCTCTGGATCTAGAATAGCAGAATCAATCAGATCCGTAATGCTTTGCATCTCATCATCCTGAAATAGCAACAATTAATATGATCACGAAACTTCATTCCAAGAAGAATATATAAGTTCAGCCAGGGATCCAGTATGGCTAACCCACATCGTCCTGTTACATTTCTAGAAAAAATTATATTCTTTGTTTGGATTGTGGCTTGATGATAAATATAGGTTATAATTAATATCTTTACTGAAACGAGGAATAGAAATGTAGATTTCTAAAGGACTGGGTGAAGCAGCTTACAGTCAGATCTGTTACGAGTCTCTTCGTGTGTAGCATTAGTCTCAGGTCCAGATTCTTAGTAGTGCATGAAGTGTCCATGACCATGTTACGCACTTGATTCAATTCGATCTGAAAGAAAGTTGACATTTTGATGTAAGTCTCAGGATACAAACCCTAAGCAAAGCAATAGGGAAAATTAAGAGAGGGAAGAGTCCGGAAAATATTAATGATCTGGAAAGGGTCCTCACAAATTATTCCAAAAATTGGAGAGCTTAATCACATTCACTGGTTGAACATTTAGTTTTGTTATACAACACTCATATTTTGCAGCATAATATATTATATCTAATCAATATCATGGCAACTCAATCGTGATATTTATGCAACATATATGATTTCATCAAATTTAGTTGGCATGAATTGGAAAACTTGCCTTGTCGAGTTGTAGCTTTCCATGCTCTTTCATTACACGACATTTGCAGGAGAGAGTTGAATCTGGCCTCGCAGAATCAGACAACTATACAAGAAGGAAATAAATGAGCAATTCAATAGCTAAAGTCAGAACAGTGGAAAACATGAACTAAGAACGCAGTAAGTTGACATGTCTAAAAGAAATACCTTTACTTGGTACATATCTTTCTCCTCTTCAAAATCAAGTCCGACTTTCGGAACAACTTCCTTTACAATCTTTTCCTTATATGAAACAGGGATGTTTGTGTAAAATGATTTCCTCCATTGTTTCAAGGTTTCAGTAGACAATTTTTTTCTGATAGATTCCATGTCAACTGAAGGGTTCCTGATACAAAGATTTCAACAAAAAATTGTCTTTCATCTGCTCATGTACAACTAAGGAGTAGTACAACATTCTTTTCCGTTGTTACAAAAGTAATGTGAAATATGAGACGATTGATCTGACAGTGATTAAGCATCGATACCAAAATATAACTGTATCAAGTATCAAAAAACAAGGGCAGAATTTTATTATCCTGCTTCACCGTCCAACTTGGCATCATATCTTCTAAGCTAAAATGCCAAAATGTGACCTTTTATCATAGTATAGACTATTCTTGTGTTCTACTTTAACCAGTATTATGAGGCAGCTAAACGAACAAATTAATGAATAATCGCATGACACAATCAAGTTAAAAAATTTCACAAAAGGCTCGAAAGCTAACCAACGAATTAGATAAGGAGGAAATCTAACCTGTGAAAGAGTACTTTCCCCACTCTGGCAACCAAAGTTGGATTTACTTCTTTGAGCTTTGCGGACTCCATTTCATTCCTCACGTGTTTAAATGTCGAAAGTAAGTCTTCCAGCACATTTTCTGTTATAGATTCCCAAGGGCTCCTTGGCAAGTTCCATTTCACCTCACCGCCTTCTGTCAAGTATCAGCCAAACAAATCCATAACCCAAGTAACAAGTTATAAGATAAATGCACTGAAAGAAATATTGAAGTTCTAACCATTATCTAGACTAGTATTGATCAAAGCTAGACGATTTTCTCTAATTTTCGGCTCAGCAGACTCCAAGGTGACGGGCTCAAGATTAACAGAAGATGGAAACTGGTTCTCGTCATCCAAAGCAACGGCGCACCATTTATATGTAGAATGGTCTGCATACATTATCTTTACAGTATGTTCCACATTAGACTTAAAAGACTTGATATTCAAATTTTTCTTAAATTGAGGGGCAAGCAGCTCTGGAGTCGGCAGTGGCCTCTCCGTTTCCTTCGAGTGCCGCTTGTGCGGAGGAATGTAAGCCATTGCAAAGCTACAACCTAAGCCTAAAAAACAAAAACAAAGATCAAAGTGAGGGCAACCAAAAAACGAAATGAAAAGAGGATTAAAAACAGAATACTCAAATTTATACAGCAAGAAGTGTTCTTTCTCATGTTTATGAAAATAAAATCAAACTTTTCTCTCAATATCTTGTAATTTTTATTTAATTCTAATTACTTCAATCGGTTGCTGAAAAAATGTGGAGAAATGAACTGGCTAATTATTTTGATCACTTTCTTGGAGCAAAATACATAGCTTCGAATTCATATTAACACAGAACAGAGCAGATAGATCATTCATAGCAAAACATTCAAAGTACTTATATAAAGAAGACCAAATAATTTCAACCAAAAAAAAAAAGATCAAATAATTAATGGGGAGGATTTTATAAGTAGAGAGAGAGAGAAGAAGAAGAAGAAGAAGAAGAAGAAGGAGCTAAGCTTACCCAGAAATCACTACCCAGAGAGGATTAATATAACAAAATTGGGTAATCAATCGCCACTTGTTTCACTATGTAGCTTTACTCTCTGCATTGACTTGTGAGGTTTTATGGACATGGAATTCGAAATATCGCACCTTTTATTTTTTTGAAGGTGAAGTAAAGTAAAACTTCCTGGAGGGGTTGGGTGGGTGGGTTTTATCTTTTATATTTTTTTTGCTGACAACTTGCTGGAGGGTTATACTTTTCTGCGACAAACCTTGCTGGAGGCTTTTTATAAAGAAAAAATATAAATAAATAAATAAAATAAGCTTTTTGATTAGAGCTATAAACGAGTTGAGTCGAACCGAATATCACTGCGTTTAAGTTTGGTTTGTTTAATTTTTTCTGAGCTCGAGCTAGCCTTGGTTTGGTTCTTATACAAGCTGAGCTCGAGCGAGCTTAAAAAATTCAAGCTCAATATCGAGCTCAAACTATTTCGAGCTATTTCTAATATTAAGTTAGTTCAGTTATTTAAAAAAAAATGTCGTATCGTGATAGGGTTTAGACTTAAGAGTTGACTACCATATGAATTTTTTTTAGTATTGTGTTATGTAGTAATCACTAATCATGATATAGCGTTCTGTATAAAAAGTAAATAATAATATCATGATATAGTGTTACATATACATTGCTATAAATATATGAGCATTAAATTTATGGCAATATTTTACCTCTAAAATGTTTTGAAGTAGATATTAGCACTGGGTACAATGAACAATTCGGCAATTAGACTTTGGTTTTGCTTATGTTGTATGGTTTAGGGTTATGTTTTAGCAGCAACCATGAAGTCCTATTTCTAGGTTAATCTCACGAGAAAGGAGAAACCCACAAAACTATCCTTTATAGGTTTATCTTTTTGTTTTGGTAATTGAGTTAGTTGGACTTGGATATCCAAATATGTATAATACAAGAAATAAAAAGAAGTGCAACCTATTTAATCAAGAGTTGATGACATTAAAATTTTCTAAATATTACCGAGCCGAGCTCAACATATTTAATCCCGGTCTCTTGAAAAATATTTTGTGCCCCTTTGAAGGAGGGAGGTCTTGGAGTGTGGAATTTTCAAGCTCTTAATCAAGCTTTTCATTTGAAGAAGTTTTGGGATTTTTTGACTACTTTTACAGTGGCAGCTAATTTTTTCAGTGCAAGGTTTTTTAATGGTAGAGGTCAGTTGTGCTTTTCTTATAAATGATCTTCCATTAGGCCTGGTTTGCGGCTTTTGTTTGTGGATATTTGTCAAAAATCCAAATGGTTGGTGAGCATTGGTGCTTCTATTAATTTTTGGCATGCTAATTGGATTGGTGATTCTGTTCTGAAACGGTTGGGTATTCCGCAATCTCTTGGGAAGCTTCTGTGTGCACCTATTTCTGATTTTATTCGTAATAAGAATTGATGTTGCCCTGTTGATTTAACTGCTACTCTTGTTGCTATCTGGTCAGAAATTTCAAAAATTAAGTTTTCTTTGTCAAGAATGGATGATAAATTAATTTAGTTGCCTTCTTCTGATGGTGTACTTTTTTTGTCTATGGCTTATGATTTTAAGCGAAGTAAACAAGTAGTTGTTACCTGGGATAGATGGGTTTGGCATCGATGTTTTCGTCCACATAACTCTATTGTCTTATGAAAGTTTCTTCACAAAAAACTTTTAACTGATGACTTATTACTTCACTGAGGATTCTCTTTTGTGTCAATATGGTCTTTGTGTTGTCAGACTTTTGAATCTGCTCCTCATTTATTTTTTGAGTGCCTATTTCCTTTGGAAGTTTGGCGAAGACTTTTAGCTTTATTTCAGGTCTCTACATTATTCTCTGATATCACATATTTTTTCTCCTATCCATTACAACGTGGTCTTGGTACTCAACAACAATTATTTTGGTGGGGCATGATTGGGGCAGGTTTTTATTCTCTTTGGCAGGCTAGAAATTTACTCTATTTTGAAGGAAAAATGCTTACAATTGATTATTTGGTTTGTGACATTCGCTTGTAAATTTCTAAAGTAACACTAGTAGAAAAAACAGCTTGGGCGACGAAACATTTTTCGTCGCTCAAAGTGATTTTGGGCGACGAAATCCATATTTTGTCGCCTAAAGTTGAGTTTAGGCGACGAAACTTTAGGCGACGCCTTATTTCGTCGCCTTAAGTTCTTTTAGGCGACGAACACCATTCGTCGCCTAACCTTTTGAGGTTTTTGGCGATGACACTTTAGGCGACGAATAAGTTTTTCGTCGCCTTAACCTTTTTTGGGCGACGAATAATAGTTTCCTCGCCCAAATATACTTTAGGCGACAAATAATTTTTTCGTCGCCTAAACATAAGAAATTTACTCCACACCGTTCTTTTTTTTTATCTACTAAAGAATGACTTATTCATTTCTGAATGAAGTAATTTTTGTACAAAATGATCTTGAAGAAAAGGTCTACATATTCAACGGTTCAGATTTAAAGAAATATGTATCTATGTGTGTTTACAAATTAAGAGTTTTACGAAAAATTAACTTACAGTGAAAAATTCATAATAAGTAATTGAGAAGGGGAAAAAATTTGTAAAAAATATACAAACCCTCGTAACGAGAAGGCGTACGACTTTCGTTTATGGGTCATCTCCAAAATCGAACACTAAATACCATGAAGCCTATAATATTTTTTAACCGTCGATTAACGTTTACGTTTACCCTCGGTTATTATATCTGTAATTTATTTTTTTCATGCCGGTTCTTTTTTGAAAACATGATCTTTTACTAAAATCAATAAGATGAACGGTTCGGATCGTTGTTAGAATGTCCCCATAGTTACAGTTTACTGAAAATTGTGATGATGTTATATAGTTTCTATAAACTTTATAACGTCATACACAAATTTAGCTAAATTGTAAATTTTGGGACATAATATTAACAATCTGAACCGTTCATCTTATTGCATTCAGTAAAAGATCATGTTTTTTAAAAAGAACCGGGATCAAAAAAGTAAATTACGGATATAATAACCGAGCGTAAACGTAAACGTTAATCGACGGTTAAAAAATAATATAGGCTTCATGGTTTCTAGTATTCGATTTTGGAGATGACCCCTAAACGAAAGTTGTAGGCCTTCTCACTACGAGCGTTTGTATATTTTTTACAAATTTTTCCCCATTCTCAATTACTTATTTTGAATTTTTCATACAACTCTTAATTTGGGCGACGAAATTGTTATTCGTCGCCTAAAGTGTCTTTGGGCGACGAAATTATTCGTCGCCTAAAGTATCTTTGGGCGACTAAATCAAAAATTCGTCGCCCAAACCTAAATTTGCCCCGCCAAAAATTTTGGGCTGATTTTAAAATTTTTAATAAAATTTAGGGCGACGAAAATATTTCATCGCCCAAACTTTTCGTCGCTCAAACATAAATTTCGTCGCCCTAACCTAAAAATCCCTTAACACTAAAAAAAATCGTAATAATTTTTAGTGTTTGGGCGACGAATCTGTTTTGTTGCCCAAAGTCCTCTGCGTTTTATACCCCGTGCCTTCTCTTTTCTGTTTCTTCTTCCTTCTTCCTCAACTAGGTTTCTTCTACCTTCTTCCTCCACCTGCATAACCAAATCCCACAAACATTACTTATTTTCGCCCAAAAGCCTCTGAAATAACTTCACCCTTGCTTTTTATACCAATCATTTTTCGTCTTTCTTCGTCCATCCATCAATCTGCATTCCCGAAATTGACCCACGAGCTCAGACCCAGCTTATCGAACCTCAGCCGCGACCCAAGCAGTGAGATCTTCTTCCTTCTTCCTCCAGTTGTCGGACCTCAGACCCAGCCTCGAATCTCGGTCTCACCTTCGTCGCACCTCTGTCAAAGTATGTTTCAAACTTTGCATTTTTCTTCTTGATTTTACAATTTCTGTATGAATTTGATTTGGGAGTTCGAATCAAAATTGAAATTGAAATTGGAATTGAAATTTGATTCTTTGAAGTAGAATTGAGCGTGATTTATATATGCTGCTAGTTTATATATGTTGCTAGTTTGAATTTGCTGCTAGTTTATATATGCTGCTAGCTAGAACGATGTCGAGACTGCACTCAAGGTGCTCGACAAAATGTCTGCTATGGGGTTTGTCCCGAATGTGGTGACTGATGATGATATTCTTGTTATTTGGGTATGAATTTATATTCTTGCGTTGTTTGTCCATGCAGGCCGAGGTTAAGGGGCAAAAGGTCACATGGTTGACCCCTCACCCTCTGCAGCAAGTTCTGACTGATGATATTGATTTCAACATCATGCTTAACTTTTTGGAATTCTATGAGGTAATATTTCTTACGTTGTATTTCATTTTTTTTCTTTATCAATGTTTGTGCTGTAAAAACATGTGTTTCATCCCAATGAACGAATTACCTGAAGTGAAATAAACTCTTGCTCTCCCTATGGTACAGGCTCTTCTTGCCTTTGTGAATTGTCATTTATATCGTTCCATAGATGTGAAGTATCCACCCATTCTTGATTCTCGATTGGAAGCTTTAGCAGCTGGTAAGAATTTTTACTAGTTGCCTATGATACACTACAAGTTCCTAGCTTGTCATTTGGAGTTTTTTAGCACTGTTGAGCTGTAATTGTATGTTTCTGTGTGTCTGTTAATGGAGCATGAGTATGATTTAGTTTTTCCCCAACTTTTCAGAACTTTATGCACTAGCAAGGTACCTTGATGCAAATTCTCAGTCCGCTGTGTTGGATCCTCAAGCTTCTAGTTTGTCCGGATCTGGGAATGGTGATAACAAGAAGATTGAGACTTCTGTTGAAGAGTCTGAACTAAGACTTGCCCAACTTCAGCATCAACTGCCTTCGAATGAACCAGGTGCATTGATGCATCTTGTTAAAGATGTTTCTGGCGAGGATGAAGAAGATAATGATACAAAGGAGTGTAAGCAACTCTTCAAGGATATGAAATTTTTCTTGAACCGTGAGGTGAGTCTTAAAGTTTAAATTGTAACTTAATAGATATTTTTGAAAAAAGTTATTTTCCTACCACATATAGGTCTGATGGGTGAGGCCTTTTAAAGGTGCTTTGATAGAAGAGAATATAAAAAGGCAATTATCTTTAAAAAAAAAATAACCAATGTGCAAACTCACTTCATGATTAATATTGGAATATTAGTCAACTTTGTTTCATTTAGTTGATAGGCAATAGAATTGTATTTGGGTTTGATATGTTAATATTTTTTCTATGTACAGGTTTACAGAGAGTCATTGCTTTTTGTCATTCCTGCTTTTGGTGGCACTGTTTCCTGGGAAGGTGATGGGGCTCCATTTGAGGAAGCTGATGACAGCATTACCCATCAGGTAAGCTATTACTTTTCTGTTTAATTTTTTATGGCCGAGTCGTTGGCTGGTATGTGGTATCTCTCTCTCCCCTCACAGAATTAAAAAAAGAAAAAACCGAAAAGAACTGATCATAAGGCTGACAACACTCTTTGTTTATATTGTAGATTGTTGACAGGCCAATGCATGGTCGTCAGACCCTTGCCAGGGAATATGTTCAACCACAATGGGTTTATGATTGTATAAATGCTCGGATCATTTTGCCAACTGGGGTTTATTTGGCTGGAAGGTAATATTAGGAGACATTTTTCTTTGTTTTCCTTGTATATCCGTCTGTGTTTTTTACTGTTTTGTTTAGTTGCTAACATCTCTGCTTGGACCCGGATGAAATGACTAGTTATAATTTCAGTTAGTATGTTCTACAGCGTCCGCTAATTTGTTTGTTTGTTTACACCTAGGTTACATGGATGGATAGATCTTTACTTACTCTTTCTTTTTATAGTTTGATAATAAAAGTTTCCGATTGTAAGATTGTTAATTTGGGTGCTCTTTTAACAGGGATCCTCCTCCACACCTGTCGCCATTTGTTGACAATGAGTCAAAAGGATATGTCCCGGATTATGCTGAGACAAAAAAAAATGGAAGTCTGCTGGTGAAGTCCTCCCTCTGCCAGGTATTTGGGTATGAATTTATATTCTTGCGTTGTTTGTCCATGCAGGCCGAGGTTAAGGGGCAAAAAGTCACATGGTTGACCCCTCACCCTCTGCAGCAAGTTCTGACTGATGATATTGATTTCAACATCATGCTTATCTTAGTCGGAAAATATAAATATAATTGTAAATTTCATCTTCTTTTACATTTTTAGGAGTTGGGCCTCTCTAAATTAATCTCAATTTTACATCTCCCCTATTGAGTATAAATTATATTTACATTTCTTGAAAATGTGGCTTTTACATCTCACATTTGCATCTTTGGATTGAAGATCCTCTTAAATATTTCCATTCTCCCTCACCCACTCTAATATTAGAATCATGGCCAATATGCTAGCCGTAATTAAATCTCATTAAACATATATAACAGGTTGAATTCTTATGTAATTGTATTGCTTCTCATAGCTGGATGCAACAGGTTGAATTGAACAAAATCATTGATCTCAAATGCTTAGCTTCTACGAGCCTTGCAACTTATCTGCTTGCTTGTTTTGCATTTTTTGTTTTTTGGTGGTTTTGCTTAATTATATTGCTTTTGTGCGTTTATGTGACCGTTTCCTGCTTTAGTGCTCCTATTACTTTTCTGCGCTTATATTGCTTTTGTCGTCTCGTGGCTCAGTTCGCATCTCAGGTCGCATCTCAGGAGGCTCGGATGAACCAAATTTTACACGCCCTCCAATCGTCCAGCATTTCATTGAATATGCCATCATCCGATTCTCAGCCCCCTCAATAGCTAGTTACTTCGTTTTAAGATTTTAATTTATTTTTATTATTTTGTATGTACATTTTTTTATATAATCAAATTTGTTTTTTTACATTGTTTATTATATATTGTATTGTCTTTTACATAAATATTAAGGAAATTTTTTTTAAAAATATAAAAATTTATAAAATATTAAAATATTAAAATGTTAAATATTTTGGGCGACGAAAATATTTTCGTCGCCTAAAGGTGAATTGGGCGACAAAATATCTTCGTCGCCTAAGATGAATTTAGGGCGACGAAATATTTTTGTCACCTAAAGGTGAATTTGGGCGACGAAATATTTTTGTAGCCTAAAGTTAATTGGGCAACAAAAATATTTCGTCGCCTAAAGTGAATTTGGGCGACAAAATATTTCGTCGCCTAAAGGTGAATTTGGGCGACGAAAATATTTCGTCGCCTAAAGGTGAACTTGGGTGACGAAGAAAAAATTTCGTCGCACAAAGTTTTGGTCGACGGGCTTTGAGCGACGAATTTTGGGCGACGAATTAATGGTCGCCCAAATGTTTAGGCGACAAAATTGTACCTTGGGCGACGAAATTTTTTTTGTCGCCCAACCACCTTTTTCTACTAGTGTAAACTCATAGGGTTTTAGGTTCAATGTTAAACTCCGCCGACAAACTTTGCATTCTCCTACCATTACATTGAACCTACCATTGGGCCATGGTTCTCCGAGTGCTTGGAGTACATGGTAGGCCTTCTAGGGTTCTCAAAATCCATAAGGTTCTTTGGCTTTCTCCTTGTGCGTTTGAAGTCAAAGTTAATACTAATGGTGCGGCTCATGGTTCTCCAGGCAATGCTAGGTTTCGTGGTATTTTTCGAGACCATTTGGGTCATTGTCTAACTTCAACCATTACAGGATCACCATGGCCCAAAACCGCTCCACCTCCACAAATCTACCACCCAATTTTTTTTCTTATTACATTTTTGATATTTTATGTTTTTATAAAGTAAAATAAGTAATGCTTATGTGGAAAAATATGGTTGGTTAATATTAGGTGCTTGATAGTCATTTTACAAAAGGTTCAATAAGTCATTAAATTTTTCATTAAAAAGTGGGTGGGAAAATGTGACGACCCGTGCCTAATTTTATTGTATTTTATTTTTTGAATGTGTAAATTGACCAAAATGCCCCTGAACAGGCTAAGTGAAAGTCCTACGTGGACGTTTGAACTCTTTTTGAATTTTGACTTCTTAATTATCGTATTCTTGTAGTACCTGTCACCACGAACGCGTGAGCATGAACGAGACGTGATTTCGACGTGTAAAGAAAAAGTTGTGTTCGTTTAAATATTTTTTTTTTTGGGGTGTTGTGTTGCGGGCCAAGAGAGAATCCCTTTCCCCTGCTAATTTTGAAAACTCAAAGCTTTCTTTTCTCTCTTTTTCCCTCATACTTTTCCTTCTCTCTCCCTCATTTTTCTTCTTCTTTCTTCTTGTAGAAACATACCCACAGTCAAATAGCGGCCACGCCACTTTCTTCGAATCAAGCCGAACCACCACCATCACCTTGTTTGTCTCGATGCCCTGAACTCAACGGTACAAACTGATTGCCCAAATTCCCAGCCGTTTGACGAAAATCGCACACTAAAGAATTGAACTTTTCTGGCAATATTCTCTCAAATTCCGACTAAGGTGAGACTTCTAACCACCACCATTAGCTTCCTCTTGTTGAGTAGATGAATTTTCATACTGAATTCGTGTGTTTTGGAGTAAATCTGACCTCGGTTTTAAATCGAGACTTTCGGGCCAATTTCAGGCCATTTTCAACCACTTTTCAAACCCCAAATAGGTACAATCTTATTCTTCTTCTCTCTAGCTTCATTTTGACATAAAAAAAACGTGAAATTTGGCTGAGAAATGAAGAATATATGAAGCTTTGAAAATTTTCCAAAAACCAGCAAGTTCAGACGATGGCGAACGGCGGCGGAAGGGGGCTTCTGCAACCGGCCGGAGTTGTAGCGGCAACAGGCTCAGACCGGCTTGAACCCGGTCCAAATCGGGTCATGACATCAACAACCAATACAAATCCAGTCCAGACCGGGAATATTCTCAGGTATATTCCTTTAACACCGTTAGGAGTATTCTGTTAGATTTAAAGGAGATACCGGAATCTTCCGTTAAATCTAACGGCGTCAACTAATGTTGTCGTTAGTTTGACCGGCTTAGGTTGACCTCGCATGCAGTGCATGTGAGCCAAGGCAGGCCTACGCTTGAGCCTCGCGTGGGATCACTTTTTTTACTTCTGTCAACGAGAGGTGACTCGTGACGACGCATATTACCTAAGGACAGTACGTATGGTGTTTTTTGGAGTGTTTCAGACCTCCGAATTGAGCAAACTTAGGAGAAGTGTCATTTATTAGTTTAATTAGTAACATTTATGAGTTTAATCATTACTATAATGATATCTCATATAGGTGAGACTTACCACGAGAAGTACAGAGGACAAGCAAGGCCATGTAGCTACGACCCAACTACGTATCAGTGAATGGGCTTTGTTTTATGAAACTTATATTACTAATATTAGTTTCCACTATGATTTTGGTGAACTATTTTTTATCATGTCATGCTTTTACTTACGAGTTTAAGTATAAAGTATATTATGTTGAGATTTGTGAAACTGTGATAGCATGATCACATGTATTTTTATCTACTCATCATACATGCATTCACTCGGTGTTTAGTACTCGTCTGGACCAGGACCAGCCTTCACGTGTATGTTCACATCCGCACCGTTATGCTCATTTTGGATCCATTGTAAATGTCAACCTGTACTAGTTTGAATTAGGCAGCTAGAACTCGTATGTGACGCGATTAACGCCAACTTCACGTGATCGTAGTACTGAGCATATATTTATTACACTCAGCTTGTTCCATGTAGCTACTTTCTGCATGGACTTGTGTGTTTGCATATGTCGTTGAGTATACTATATATTTGTTAAGATAATGGTGTTTACTCATATCTTTGGTAGTGGTGCATTTATATTGTTTTGATGATGAGTATACTATATTATGTTGAGGTAATTGTGTTTACCCGTATCTTTGGCAGTTGTGCCTTTATACTGTTTTGACAGTTTTCATACTATACGTAGTATGTTTTTGGGAAACTATACATGTTTGTCAGAGAGGGGTTAATTATGTTACGAAAAGCAAACTTTTTTAGAAATGATTATTTTTGCCCACTCACATTTTCTATTTTGCATCCCTCCAGATTTTAGTGGCTGAACTGGTGGCAACTGAAGTTTTCACTAGTGGTACTAACATCCTTTGCAGCTATTGTACGAAATTATTTTTCTACTAGTTGTATTATGCTTATCCTTACCGGGATGAAATTATTCTTACGTTACTGCACTTTAGCTATGCTCTGAGACTGATTACTTTGTACTTTGAGCCCTGCACTGCGCACTCTATTTTGAATTTAATTTCAAAGTAGACTTTAGTTTTAATTTATTTGTACTTTTACACTACACTTACATTGTGGCTTTCGTCATCCTTCCTGGGATGTCAGCCAGCATATCTTGACTCGATATTTACGTGAATATCCGAGTTGGGGTGTATCAAAAAATAGGGTTAGGGGTGGGCTTAACAACACTCTTCTTTTAACGTGGTCCATAATTATTAAGAAAAAATGAATTTACAAAAAAATGTGGCAGATAGTTGGTCATAGCAGCATTCTTTGATGAAAAATGTTAGAAAGACCATGTTTTTAGATCATATTTTGTAGACTTGGATTCTTTCTTCAATGATTTAAAAAATGATTCCAACTATCAACTGCTACATCATGTGGACTACAAAATATGGTTCAAATAGATGGTCTTTCTAACATCACCCTTCTTTAATCAAATCAACATAAATAAATAAAACTAAAATAAAATGATAGAATATCTCTTAGGTTAATGCATCTCCAACAGTTTTTCTAAATATGACTATTCAAATACAAATTTGTTGGCCCACGTGGCAGCTTGAAGACTAAAATTTGTTGATTCACAATTTTCCTCCAACAGACTTCACAAATCTTTTAATTTTTATTACTTTCTATCATGTGACCTTTTTTTAGTATTTCATTATAGTAATAAACCTTCACAGACATCTTTTAATAATCAGAAAAAATATTTGAAGAGTAGGATAGAGACTCTTTAAATTTAGAGAGTGTAGGACATTTTCTAAACTTGAAGACTCATTTGACAACTTTGTTGGAGCACAAAAAATCTTACGTAGCACTTCAAATTTAGTTTCGTGGACTCTCTTGAAGATGCTCTAAATTGAACTGAAAGGACAAATGTTTATATATTTGGATCATTATTCACGTCACCACTTAATTTCATTCGCTAGTACATGTTGATGCGTAAACTAAAATGACCTCATACTAATAATGACAAACACCTAATTAATAATTTAGCAAATCACTCTTATAATAAGTTATAAATTAATCAGTCCAGAGGTCATGTCGGCCAAGATGGAGTCGTCCCACTCCCATTTGCTGTTGACCTGATCACCATCGTCGCTATGATAACTTGTTGATCAAATGGTGAAAGGTCATCATCCATTGGAAAATCACTCACATTAATCCCAGTACTATTATTAATATTATGTGTCTCAACTATCTGATTATTCTGACCATCTCCATTAAAATTGCATAGCATTGGCATTGGCCTTGTGCTGCTACCTTCCTCTTGTACGAGTACTGTAACAGCTGGTTGATGAGTTGTTGGTGCATATGATGGCCTCTTTGAGCTGCTTGTACTTGCAGAGTTTGAAACCTGGGGTCTTATGACTTTTACACTATTAACGTTCCTAGCTACATCATGCTTGTTCTTATGATCTTCACTTTGATGATCTTGCTGAGCGTTTAGCCTTTTGCTCAAGTGACAATTCCAGTAGTTCTTCACATCGTTACCGGTCCTTCCCGGAAGTCTAGCTGCAACCAATGACCACCTGACGAAAAAATCGATTAGGGTTTATACGTTAGAGGAGTAGATATGTGTGGTTTACAAGTGATTATTAACTAGAACTTACCTATTTCCCAGGAGTCTGTGGAGCTTAATGATGAGATCAACTTCCTCTGCTTCAAAGTTGCCTCTCTTGATGTTTGGCCGGAGGTAGTTTAACCACCTCAGCCTACAGCTCTTTCGGCACCTGTTTAGACCTTAATTCACAGCAATAATATCCATGTTTAAGGGATTAACATGCTTTTTGACACTGAGAGTGGCCATAGTTAATTCCTCTTTTAGCAATTTAGATAACTTGTTTAATTCTGATCAACTAATTAGGGTTTGTGATGGCTATGACATGGCTAAAAGGACTTTATAACAACTAAAAAAGAATTTAAAAGTATTTTTAGATTGTAGAATACATCTTCACGAAGCATTTACAAGTTTTTTTCTTTTTTTTTATGATCCCCTTAAATTTTTAACAAAAAATTCTAGGTGTTTCTATTAAAAGCATTCTTAGTAAAAACACATATAAACAGAAATGCTTCATTAACTAGTAGTAGTCCCAAACCACATCATCACTAGAACACCATCCATGTATACATAAATTCAAATTGTATACATACTAAATCTCAGTTCAAAAAACACTGTTCAAGGGCAGTGTTTCACTGTTTCAACCCTTTTCCCAGCTGTTGGGATACGTGTGAGTCATTTGGATTGTGCTGTCATATCCTACATAAAAACATTGAAAAGTGCTTTCTTTGGCGAGCTTCCATATGCAGGTCGACTAATTTCATCAAGAACCCAATTACCAGATTCCTAGTCTAAAGGGTGTGTATGTCCACTAGCATGTTTTCCATAAAAAGTTGAAATGCATACATGAGATTGGTAAACCACAAATCAACAATCTTTGTCTCCTAACCTAAATTATTAGTCCAGTTCTCCTAGACCTCAATGATAAAGAAAATGAAGGTCATTTACCGTTAGATTTTAATTTAACGGTTGGTGCTCATTCAACTTTTTTATTGTACTTTTTTCTATACCGTTGAAATAAAATCTAACGGTGAATGATCACCATTTTCTTGATCACTGAAGTCTAGGAGAACCGGACTTCCTAAACTATATATAGGGAAGAATTTCCACAGCATGTCTGAAATGATGGAAGTGGTATGACCCACCCTTTTAATCTCCACTTTGATCTTATGTCCTTCTTTACTATAAAATTCAAGACCTATTTGTCAATTTGTCCCATGAATTTCCAATTTCCCCCATGTCGTTAGATTTTGAAAATTTTCATCTAATTTTATAATCTTGATCACATGGATAGCACATGACAACTGTATAAGGGCAAAAAGGTAATTTTAGTTTCGTAAATTGGGCATAAAACCAATACTTTGCAGCCGCCAATTAGACTCTCATGACTAATTCAAACAGAAAGTGTACAGACTCAACTAGCATGAGAGAATAAAAAGAAGAAAAAAATAAATATGTTGACCACATTAGTGATAAAATTACCTTATTACCCTCAAACATTTGCCATGTGTTGTCCATGTGACCAAAATGGATGAAAATTTTCAAAATCTAACGTTAGGAGGAAAATTGGCTAATTATAAAAGTTCATAGGGTAATCAGCTAAAATTAAATTTCATAGGAGAAATTGATAGCTCTATACAAGTTCAGAAGGCAAATCGACAAATACTTCTATAATTTAATGCTTAAAATAGTGTTGATCGATAATAGTAGGGTATGACCCACCCTATTAATTAAATCAAAAGAAAAATTGCATAATGAGAAATTGAGAGTGTGAAAATCACTATCCTAACGATATTGTCGTTTTCTGTACTCCCTTATGCCTATCTTCGTCTCACCCATTCCATCTCACTTCAGCTATTCTTATAAATCATATACTCTGATCCAGCTTGCAAATTTAGGGTATGTTTAATTGCAAAAAATTAGTAGCATTTATATTCATGTCATATCATGCTTTATTATAACAACTAATAGATGAAAAGTAAGTGAATAAAAAATCAGATATGATAAGAAAGTTATATCCTTATCTCAATTTATGATAAGGTATGAAAAAGTAAGTGAATCGAAATATCATGCCATAAAAGTTACATCTTTATCTCAACATCCATTCAACAAGTACAATTTATGATAAGAAAGTTGGGAACAACACTCTATATATGTTAAGAATGAATCTTATATTTACGAGAGAAAAAATTTTATATGAGTTTATAAGTAGTTGAGTTATTCTCTATATAACTAATTTATTTTATGATGAAATTTCAATTTTCTTCAATATATTATATATACATATATATATATATATATTCAACTTTTTATATAGTAGTAGGGTCTCTAGCTAGGGTTGTACATGCCACGAGCCACAAGATCCACAAGAGTACTATTTTCATGTCAAAAAAGAAATTAATCGCTCATAAGAAGTCATTGAAAAATAATTACGGAATCTAAGAGTCTGTTTAAAATTGCTTCTAGAATGGCTAAATGTGTTTTCTGATAATCAAAAACCTTATTTATTATGTGTTGCAGTAAAACTTAAAAGCACTTCACGGTCTTTCATGATTATTCCTTAATAGGCGTTTCTTCAAAAATCGCTTAGAAGTAAATTTTTCCAAACAATTGAATTTTTAATAAAATTTTCGACTTATTTATAATCAAAGTGTTTTTGAGAAAAGCCTTTACTATAGAAGCAGCCCCCAATTGACGGCAAAAGTTATGAAGTTAAGCAAGTAATTACCAGCCAAGAGAGGAACACGATGCCATTTGCCTTCTCCATACTGCTCTATGCATTTCCTGAGCAATTGATCCTCTTCCTTAGTCCACGGAATGCCACCCATCTCTCCTCCTGATCCTTTACACTCTTACACTACACTTTCTGATGAATCAAATTTCACTGCAGCCAGCGACTTATATATATCCACTTAATTACAATAGCATGTACTTTTGTTGTTCATTTTTGTCATTTTAATTTAATGCATAACAGAAAACCCATGAAATATGTTCACATGAATTAGTATTACATGGTGAATGGTCCCATATTCTTTCTACGAGAGTATGGCTATATGCATATTTATAATGAGGCAACATTATTATGTCTTTCTGGTACATCTTTTTCAAAATTCGGCCCCAGCTAAATGGAAGTTGGAGAACTCCATTAACAACTATTTTTTTATTTATGCCCTAGTTTAATTACAGTCTCTCATGCGCGATCTGTTTGCATGCTGTTATTATCTGTACGGCACCGGTGACAGATCAGAGCCAAAGAGAGAGAATGAGAGCTCCTTCGTATAGGGTCTCTATAAGGACATGTCTTTACCGTATAAGACCCTCGTATTGTAGAGCAACAACATTGAGTACAAAGTGAAATATAAGTTCATGATTATATTGTAAATACATGACTCCTACGATGTTTAATGCGCTTATAGTAAAACGGAATCCCCCTTGAGAAACTGCTCCATTGTCATGTGTGGGTATATACATCTGCATGCATTATCATGCATGCGGTCCACGAATGAAAGAAGTAAAGGCGTAAGGACCATGCATTTGCATTGAATTTGCATGCAAGTAAACCTGGCCCGCATATTATCTGCATCAGCTAGAAAATGGCCTGATCCTGAAGCACCGACAGCAATTTGATTCATTGTTTGAACAATTTCTCACATATTATTCAAACTGTATAACTAGCCAGCTTGATGGCTGTGATATAAATACACGCATATTTAATCGTCCCTGCAAATTTCATCTCTATTGTCTCACTGGTTTTTGAATCTGGGAAGCTTTGGCTGGCGACATTGAGAACGACATCGTAATCATATGCAATGTCGTGTGAGAACTACAACCCACATGCAAAGGAGTTCAAATCTGCTGTGCCCAAATAACCAATGCCCAGCCTGTGACAAGTATGTTGTTTTGGCATCTGTCCTCTACATAACAGGAGCTTTAACGTCGTTAGGTTTACAACAAATTGAAAAATTATAATTTAAAAGAAAAAACAAAGAGGAACCAAACAGCCACTGGTACCTCCCCATCCCCAGCCACCCAATCAGTCAGCCACTCCAACCCGCCGCCGGCTGCCCGTCTTCTCTCCACGGCCGGAAAAAGCTCTCTCTTTCTCTCCCTCCCCCATCTTTGATTCTCTCTCTCTCTTCTCTTCTTAAAAATTGAACCCGAATTTACAAAACCCGAGTTCAAATTGCAGATCCGCGAGTTCCGCGTCTGCCGTCACCGAAGACAAAAAATTTCCCTGAGGAACTAAACTCAGAATCGGAAAGAGAACTGGCCAATTACCTCGAATTCATCGCTCCGTTTCTCGGCTTAGTCGTCACCCACTTCCTCTCCAATTCAAATTCAAATTAAAACTGGGCGAAGAGGAAATCCGGCTGCGGGAGAAAGAGACAAGGAGAGAGAAAGGCTTTGCGGTTGCAAAGAGGAGAATGGTTGCCGCCAACGGCTGGGGTGGCTGATGGGGTTGGGTGGGTGGGAGGTTCCGATGGCTGTTTGGTTTTTTGCTTTTGTTTTTAACTTTTAATTTTTCAATTTTTTGTATGTTAACACTGTTAAAGGTCCTGTTATGCGGAGGACAGGATTCAAGATAACATGCTTATCACAGCCTGGGCATTGGTTATTTGGGCACAACATATTTAGGAGGGTACAGTTAAATTAGAATTTGATAGGATTTTAATAGACTTTAAAATCAAGGTGTAGATGTAGTCAACAAGGATTCTAAAAGAGGATTTTAAAAGACTTTGAAATTATGGTGTAGTCAAATTAGGATTTAAGAGGATTTTAAATAATGCATCCAAATCTAGAGATAGTCAATTATAATTTTAAAAGAGTCTAGACAAATCTATAGGTATTCAAAATGTCATAGATTTTGAAGGATTTCATTAAGTAGGAGATTTTGTAGGATTTGATAGTGAATTTTACACATAACAAAGGCTATAAAGAATCCCACCTCCACCCCTAGGATTTCTTTTCATGGTTCTCTCTCTGACCATGACCTCCTCGTCTCTTTCCTTTCTATGCTATGCAGAGCAGCCATGGCTGATCTCAAAGGCATTGCTAGCTAACGACGGAGAAGAAGATTGTACAAAAGAGGTGTTCGTAAGGTTTTTCTGCTGTGCAAAGTGTGCCAAAGAAATGCAGTTGCTATCGGATAAGAAGATTGTACTCACCCGCAAGGTCTTCAAGGAGCACCAAAGACAAAGCAAAAACAAGGAGATGTCGTTCGATTCAAATACAAGTCTGTGGCATTCTTCCGGCATGAAAATAAAAATCCTAGTGCCTTTCCTACCATTAGCATCAAAGTGACATATTCCGTGCCTTCCGAGACAGCTAGTCAGCAACGAAGAAGTCTCATATTGGCAAACTCCATGTGAGTCTTTTCTGACAATATATCAAAGCAACAAAATAGGCGATGGAACATGAAAGTCCAAAAGGAAGAGTGATCAAGTGGCAGAAGAAATAAGTGTGTTGTCGATAATTTTGGAAGAGTCATGAAATTGATTTTGTCTTCCATGATTAAAAGTAGAGCCCTTCAAAGCTTCTGAAGCACCAATGTAGCGACAAAAGCAATTACAAAATGAACATGAAGTTGACCTAGGCACTATTTATCACCATTTGATCTATTTGACGGCCAAGGTTCAAAGCTTCATATGTCTATCAAAATCCATAAAAAAATTGTTATATGAATCCACTCAAATCTTCCAAAATCCATATGGATTTTGTATGGATTTTGTAGAAGTCCACATAATCTTATGAAATCTATCACTTAACAAATCTATTAAAATTCTGTGAAATCCTAGTTTGACTACACCCCCATTTAACTCTCAATCGTTCCGAGTTTCCTACAAGTACCAAAAAGTCAGCTTTATGAGCCACCTTAGGGTTAACTAGTTTGATGATTGTTTCGTTTTTATTTATCTGTTTCACTTTTATGTTAGTGGTAGAGGGAAAATGTAAAAAGAAAATGAGGGCTGAAGAATAGTAGATGAAAGAGAGTGGGAGAGATGAATAAATGTACAAGAAAATCAATACAAATTGACTAACAACGAAATAGTTATCAAATAAATCATAACACGTAACACATGTTTTGATTGTCAATCAAAGCAACAATCCAAGCCCAATCCGAAAATAAGACTTTTTAAAATAAAGAAGTCCAAAACCATTCAAAACTTTTGACAAAAACAAAGAAAAACCAATCAAATGGCCCAACCTTTTCCCTTAGTGGGTCGCCAGTAGCAGCTATAGGTCCAAATTCTCCCAAGAGAAAAACTTACCTGCAACGAAGTACATGTACACTGTTTTGTTTTCGTCTCTATCATCAGGTGAGAGATACAGAGAAAAGGGCGCACACCTTGTTAGAGCTATAATGTGATTATGTGAGTATACATGAGTCTTTTAATCTTTTAATATAACAATACATTTAAGAAAGAGTGACGTGATTTTGTTCACGTGCAGATTACATTGTTCTTTTTTATCTTTTTAATATAATGAGACATTTAATTATGAACTATACTATAGATAAAAATTGGGCTAACTACGTTTTACACCATTCAAGTTTAGAATGATTTTTAAAATGGGCTATAAGGTTCTAATTTTCTCAAATTGCATCTTGAGATTTTAAAATTGTATCATTTTACATCTTTTATCTCTTTGAACATTTAATTCTCTATTAAATTGATGAGTTGCCTTTGTCAATACGGTACAAATGTGACTTATACGTTAGTCCATATAAGGATTATAAACTCACTGTGTCATCAATTTATTGATGAATCAAACAATTAAGCGGACCAAAGGCATATAATTCAATTTCAATACCTTAGGGTGCAAAATGAGAAAATTGAAACTCCATGATCCATTTTGAAAATCACCCTAAACCTAAAAGGTGTAAAATATAGTTAACTCATTAAAATTTTAAGGAAAAGTGAGACCCATTTTTTTCACCAAAGAATCCTATTTTTGGAGAAAGACTTATCTATATTGGGTATTTTACCATCGTGGCATCATCGACCAATAACCTAATACATTTGTTAAAGTGTTTCCACATGACATCGCGTTATTCGCTCGGAATGTCACGATAGCATTCCAAGGGGTGCATGTAAGTCTCTCTCCTATTTTAGACCACACTTCTGTATGTGATCATGTAGCATTTCCGTGTTAGGTTATTTATAAGGTTGTCCAATTAGAGTAACCCTACAATAGAAAAAAGTATATGAAAGTCTCATACTTCTTGCAAGAATTAGTACACGTGATCTTGTGATAGCACCCCGCATATGACGTGGTTGACGAGAAAAACTTAATTATATGAAATGAGTTGGTGCTCCAATCTAATAGTGTAAGGTTACATGTATTTCTCAACACATAATATCACATTATTGGATTGAAATGTCACCTAACCATGACTCCATTTTATCTAAGCCAAGTTTTTTACCCTTGGGGGTGTATTGTATTCAGATTTATATAAACTTTTGCATAGATTTTTTATGTGATAGACTTTGTAGATTTCGTAGATTGTTTTTACTATTAGAAACTCTATGAAATCCACAAGCTTTTTTATGCTAGACTTCTACAAATTTTGTAGTTTAATACTAGACTTTTGTTGTGACGACCCGTCCCTAATTTTATTGTATTTTATTTTCCCGAAGTTGTAAATTGACGAAAATGCCTTGGGTTGGGCTACATGGAAGTCCTACGTGGACGTTTGAGTTCTTTTTAAATTTTGACTTCTCACTTACCGTATTCTTGTAGTACTCGTCACTACGAACGCGTGAGCACGAACGGAACGTATTTCCAATGTGTAACGAAAAAGTTATGTTTGTTTAAATATTTATTTCATGTTATGGAAATATGGTGGTACGTGTACTAGGCGGGATCCAGTTACCCGGCTTATTTGGGAAAAATCTCTTCCTTTTCTTTTTCTCCAGATTCCCCCCCCCCCCCCCACTCATCTTTTCTGTCTTCTTTTCCTTTCTACCGTGAAAAGTGCACAGTGCAGTGACCACACCAATTCCTTCGAACCGAGCCAAACCAATACCACCATCTTGTTCGTTGTAACTCACTGCGTTCAACGGTGCAAGCCGATCGCCCAAATTCCTTACCGTTTGGCGGGAATTGCACATGGAAGAACCAGACTTTTTCGGTTAGTGTCTTGAAAATACCGACCAAGGTGAGGTTCCTAACCACCACCATTAGCTTCCTCTCTTTGAGTAGATGAATTTCCATACTAAATTCGTGTTATTTGGTTGTGTTTTGGAGTAGATTGGACCTCGGGTTGTAGACCGTGACTTTCCGGCCATTTCCGACCACTTTTCAAACCCCAAATAGGTACAATCTCATTCTACTCATCTCTAGCTTCATTTTGACACGTGGAACGTGTAAAATGGTTGAGAAATGAAGAAGTTAGGAATTTTAAAAAATTTTCCTAGTTTCCGGCGAGCTTGGCCGGCGGTGGACGGTGACTGGGAAAAGTTGCAGCGGCGACCGGTTGGACCGGCCGGTGACGTCAGCAATCGGTCCAGACCGGAGAATATTCCTGGAATATTTGTTTTAATGCCGTTAGAAATATTCCATTAGATCTAACGGAGATGCTGAAATATTCCGTTAGATCTAACGGCGTCAGTTGACGCCGTTAGTTTGACCAGCTTAAGTTGACCGCGCGTGAGCCGTGCCTGTGGGAGAGTGGGAGCAGTTTTTTGACTTTCGTCGACGTGAGGCGACTTGTGATGACGCGTACTACCTCGAAGCAATATGTATGGTATTTTTCGGGGTGTTTTGGACCTCCGATTTGAGCAAACCAAGAATAGGTGTTAAATATTTCATTTAATTAGTAACTTTTATGAGTTTAATCATTTCAATAATGATATCTCATATAGGTGAGACTTACCACGAGGCGTACAAGGGTCAGACAAGGCGAGGCGGCTACGACCCAACTACGTATCTGTGAGTGGGCTTTGTTTTATGAAACATATACTATTTATGTTAGTTTTCACGTTGATTTGCGAACTATTTTCTATCATGCCATGCTTTTACTTATGTTTTAAGTATAAAGAAATTATATTATGTTGAGACTTGCGAAACTGTATGACATGATCATGTGTATATTATGTGCTCATCATACATGCATTCACCTGTGTCTTGTACTCGTCCAGGCCAAGACCAGCCTTCACGTGTATGTTCACACCTCACCGTTATGCTCACTTTGGATCCATTATAGGTGCCAGCCTGTACTAGTCTGCATTAGGCAGCTAGGACTCGTATGTGATGCGCTTAACGCCAGCTTCACGTGATCATAGTACCGAGCATATATTTATTACACCCAGCCTGTTCCATGTAGCTACTTTCTTCATGGGCTTGTGTGTCTGCATATGTTGATGCGCATATTATATATGTCCTTAAGCATACTTTATGTTGTTGATATGTTGGTATTACTCATATTCTATGACAACGGTGCCTTATTAATGTTTTGACGTTGAATATTATATTATGTTGATAAATGTATTTATCTATATCTTTGGAAATTTTCATACTATACGTAATATGATTTTGGGAAACTATACAGGAATTTTCAAAGAGGGGTTATTATGTTCTGAAAAACAAAGGTTTTATAAATGTTTATTTTTGCCCACTCACATTTTCTGTTTTGCGCCCCTTCAGGTTCTAGGGGCTGAACTGGTGGCAAGTGAAGTTTTCACTGATGGTTCTGACACCCGCTGCAGCTACTATACGGAATTATTTTCCCTTTATGCCTATCCTTATTAGGATGGATTAATGCTTACGTTACTGCACTTTAGTTATGCTCTGAGACTGATTACTTTGTATCTTGGGCCCTGCACTTTGCACATTATTTTGAAATTAATTTCAAAGTAGGCCTTAGTTTTAATTTTTTTTGCACTTGTACACAACACTTACACTATGGCTTTCGTCATCCCTTCTGGGATGTTGGCCAACATATCTTGACTCGATATTGACACGTGGATATCCGGGTCTGGGGTGTGTCATTTGTAGAGTTTAAAAGAATTTACCAGAAACTGTGTAATAATACCTTTGGTTTTTTTACTTGAGAAACCAATTAGGAGTAGGCAAGGGTACGCTTATGTAATTTTATTTTTTTTTGCTATGATCAAAACTGTTAGACATGTGAAAGAATCTTTAACTCACGAACATTATATATATATATTTTTTTATTCCAAACTATTCACGTATGTTTCTAATGTGGTGTTGGGGTGGTGGAGGAGTGAAGGTGGGGGTGGTGGTGATGGTGATCATCGTAGAAGGTTTTGCACGGTGATGATGGGGTATGACAAGGTGGTGGTAGAAGAAGTGATATAATGGTAGTGGTTGCGGTAGCAGTGATGATGACGATGGCAAAGATAGTGGCAATGTCGGCAATAGGGTAGTGGGGATGGTCATAGTTAAAGTGGTGGTGAGCAAATGGTGTTGTGAAAGTGGAAATAATGATATTCATAACATTTGATCCCGAAATCTCAAAGCGGGAACCTTGACTTAAACCTCAAAGTGAGTGATGTGATTTAGGATAACACCTGGAATAAGGAAAGACTTGTAACCCTAGTGGATTTGGATATTGTTAAAAAAATTTGTAACATTCCTATTTCGATTTATGCTAGAGAGGATGAATTTATTTAGAGCCCATCTACAAATGGACAATTTTTTGTTAAATCTGCTACTTGGCTTCACACTGATGGTCATAGAACTCATCATGTGCACAATATTATTAACAAAATGTGAAATCTTTTGATTCACCAAAAGGTTAAAATGGTTAGTTGGCTTTTGATTAGAGAACGACTTTAAACAAGAAAGAGATTATCTCGTTTTATATCCAATGCTAATCCCATTTGCCCCTCCTGGGACTCTGCAGAAGATGATATTCAACACCTTTTTGTTAATTGCAGGTTCGCTCTAATCGTGTGACACATGGTTCAAGGCATTTTTCCAGTGAATTTCAATGGTTCTATTATTGACTGACTATCTCAACTCTCTTCAAATGATTCCACAGAGTTGTCAGAGCTTAGTAGAGCTCTTCTCATCTGTTGGTAGATATGGAATGAAATAAACAATTTAGTTTTCAGGAGTAGTAAATCTCATCCTTCAAAGGTGCTTATGGCCGCGGCTACGGTTGGGAAGGATTATTTTGAGGCAAATAAGAAAGTTACAAAGTCGCAAGATCGTTGCACTACTTCGATTATCCGATGGCATTCTCCTAGTGCTCATAGACTAAAAATCAACTTCGATGGCTCTGTGGTGGATGGTCTTAAAGCGGCTGGTTTTGTTGTTCGTGACCCCAATAGTAACCCAATTATTGCGGATTTGAGAAATATTGGAATCAACACAATTTTTGTGGCGGAGGCGTTAGTATTGCGAGATGCTCTTCATTATGCACAACTAAAAAGTTTTCAAAAGGTGGAAGTGGAAGGGGATTCCAAGCTTGTCATTAATATAATTAAGAATAAGTGTTGGACTCTTTGGAGATTGAAGGCTATTATTGAAGACATTCATCGAATTTCTTCGTCTTTCAACCACATTTCTTGGAAGAATATTTATCGAGAGGCCAATTTTTTTGCAGATGCAATTACTAGGGTAAAACATGATGTAATTAACACCCACGTTTGGAATAGATCGCTCTCACTTGTAGCCTATCCTGCTTGTTTGTTTGATTGTATGGGTGCGGGTTGTACTCATGGTTTCTCGATTTAATATATTTCTTTTCCATTAAAAAAAAACTGGTGGGTGGTGGAGTATATCATCAGAGGAGAGAAAAAAGGTCTATCAAAATCTTAGGGAGAGATGTTGGACTTGCTATGACAAAAAATATACCATAAATAACCTCAAAGTTTATGAAAGTTCAGGGTCTAACTTCAGTGGTACGTATCATTGAATGGTACGTACTGTTAAATGGTTAAGATTCATTTGGGGCCCACTGCAAATTAATCTGAACCATTCAATAGTCGTACCATTGAATGGTACGTACCACTCAAGATTTTTCCGAAAGTTCATGACTTTTTAAAATCAATGAACTTTTGAATACAACTAGACTTTTGTAGACTCACAAAAAGTCATAATTGAATACCCTGAAATTTTATGGACTTTTTGAGAACTCAAAAAAATTCTTTATTTAATAACTTTTATTGGCTCTGTAAAAATCTATATTAAATACGCATCAAATTCCATTAAACTCCATATATACTACACCCTCTTAATATAAGGATGAACTGAGACTTTTAGCAGAAACTGTTTGGTCCGTTCTTCTGTTTTGGCCTATTTATTAACTCTTTAGTCGGTTGCTAATGTCGTTTAGCAAGAAAATGCACCGAGGAGTGAGGACATACATCGTGTGTGTCAGGTCAGCTGCACAGCCCTACAACTTACACTGTGGAATATGTGTGATATGTACTGTTGACTTTAACCCACTCCTTCGTCTTCTCCACTCTGGGCCCCCACCTCCATTCCTCTATGGATGGTCGTGGCCCCCCACCTCCACCCTCTGTATACGATGGTCAAGACTCGAGACTCTTAGCTGAGCACGTCTGCTTTCCACAGTGTGTTACTCGTGGCATCCTGCTGTGCTTCCTGATCTGTGTGTTGCTAAATAGTCAATTACACATGCATGTATAATATATAATATTGCATGTATAATATATAATATGTATATAACATGGAGATGCCAGCAAATCTTTTCATTCGAACATACGATATGGCTTGATGATCCGAACAATTTACTTACTAAGTCACCGTTTAAGATTAACTCTGAATACAATTAGCTAAATTAAAGACCGGTTAATATTGTCATAATTTCAGTGTTTGCGAGAAACATGATTCTAACATTGTTTTTTGCAAAGAAGGTGAATGATCTAGAAACAAGACGATTTAGATCTTGTGTAAATAATGAAGAGTGAAAATGAGAGTTGAAAAAATAAATTAATAGAGTTCAAATAAGAATGTTGCTACTTTTCTCTTATATATATAAAAGTCTTTTTTGTATATTCTGAATTTTTTAACTATTAAAATTTTGTTTTAAAATATAAAAAATTAAAATCTAACAGTTAAAAAATTTAAAATATTCCGTATTTTGAAACAGTAAAAAATTTATATATATATATATATATGAGCAATGTGTAATAATGTGTAATGTGTGTGTATATATTTGCGCAAACCCCAAAGTGATGGCTTGGGAGTCAAAGTTGTTTACAATCACTCTTTTTTCACCAGCAACAGCAAAGCTTTTTTCAACATTGAAACCCTAATATACTAATAGTTTAACAAAGAAAAAAAAAGTCAAAACTTTTAGGCTCCTCGATGGCAGCGATTCTTGGAGCCCCTTGCGTTCTCCTGCCGCGGTTGACGTTAAAAAAGAAAACTCTGGGAAATGGTAATGGCGTTTGAGGATGTTTTTGTAATCACAAAGATTCAAAGGCATGTTCACATGAATTTTCTGGCTTTTTTTAGCTGTAAGTCGGTATTGTTTTTATTTGATTTTGTTCACGTGATTCGATCTTCTGGGATTTTGACCATACGTTTTATGTTAATTAATTTCTCGTTTTAACTGTTGCTGCTGGTGCTAATTAAGCAGAGTTTGTTAACTAATTGAAGGCAATATTCTCCAAGGATCATGACTTGTATAATATATTGGGGACTGGCTACAGTGCTCGCAAGCATTGAATGCTCACACCTATCTCACCCTCCTTCCCTCCCTCTCTCCTCTCTCCTCCCTCCTTTTAATGGTGAGATCAGTGTGAGCATTCAATGCTTGCGAGCACTGTAGCCTATTCCAATATATTGAAATATATGTCACCGCATCTGCATATCAAATATTAATTCTCATTTTTGGTTTGATTAAAACATAATTAGTGAAATACAGGCTGGTATAATATGTAAAAAAGTCTTAAATCCTAAACTCGATAATTGCGTATAGGTGTATAAAACATTTGTTTATTTAATATTAATTCTCACTTAACGTTTGACTAAAGCATAGCTGAAATAGTATGTGGAAAATCTTCAATCCTAAACTCGATGCATGTTTTCATGTGTATACAACATTTGTCTATCCAATATCAATTCTCACTTAAAAGTTTGGTAATGAATATTTTCGAAGCTTAAGAATTATACGACCTAATCTCGATGTGTGCGAACATGTGTATAAAACATTTGATTTTTAACAATGGGGCTCGTTTGGTACGCCGAATAACGCACCGGATAGTACTAATAATCTGGTCTCGAGTGTTTGATGCGCTTCGTACTAAAATAGTCGCCCGATTATTTAAACCAGGCCCACCATTTAGTACCCCTCACACCCGACTAATTATACGCTCAAAAACCTCCGTATAATTAGTCGGGTCCGTCCCTCTCACTCTCTTGGTCTAACTTGAAGGAAAATATTTGAATTACAAGTTCATTTGAGCAACACTTAAGCATGCTATTAACAAATTAAAGGCTCTTAGTTAGCGTATTAGTACTCAAAATCAAAACTTTGCTCATAACTTTTGAAGCCTAAATGTTGTGAACCAAGACACAACTCAAAATCACATTAGTAAGTTGTAGCATCCTATACCTTTGTAGAATCTTTTTTGCTTGAGCAAAGGCTAAATATCTAAGAGGGCCTTCAATCTCATCTTGGATGAACACCTTTGCTTGGAGGAGTTGCGGTTGCACCTTGAATCAAATTGAAGGTTACCTATGTATTTTGTCTCCTATGAAGATCAAACGTTTCGTAGTTCTTGCATTTGATGAGGATTTGAGTGAGTTTGTATGAAGAACAAATTGTGTTCTTCACACACCTAGGGCCGGCCAACCCAGTATAAATAGTCGATATTAGTCTGATACTGCACCAAACGCCCGACTAATTTAGTCAGTACTGTCCGATGACAGATTATCCTATCCGATTGAAATAGTCAGTCCAGTCCGAGCTGCCAAACAAGACTAAATGTCGTATATTACAATGTATTGCTACAAAAGATTATATACAACACATGGATCAATTTGGATCCTACAAATCAGCCTATACAAGCTATTACTTCTCTTACACTCCTCCGATCAAGGAAGGGGATTAAATATACAAAGTCAAAGGATCAATCACAAAATCATTCCTTTTTTTCTCAACACTCCCCCTCAAGTTGGAATATATGTTGATGATTCTCAACTTGCCAAGTAAGGTTGTAAATTGTGAGAGACCTAGCGGGTTCGTGAACATGTTTGCTGGTTGTTGGGATGTTCATATGTGAGCCGTCTTGATCATTCTGCTTTGGACCTTTTCCCATACAAGATGACAATCAATTTCTATATGCTTAGTCCTTTTATGAAACACGAAATTTGAAGCAATGTGAAGAGCGGCTTGGCTGTCACAATATAATTTGATAGGATATGAATGCGAAATGCCTAGGTCATTTAAGATAAACTTTAACCAAACAATTTCACAACACGTTGCTGCCATGGAGCGATACTCTGCTTCCGCACTTGATTGCGATATAGTGGCTTGTTTTTTGGTTTTCCACGAGACCAATGATTTCTCAAGGAATACACAATACCCAGTAATTCAACGCCGAGTATCATGACGTCGAGCCCAATCTGCATCGCAAAAGGCATTCAATTGGATTGAACTTTTTGCGGAGAAGAACCAACCTTGCCCAGGAGTATTTTTGATGTAGTGTAGTACTCGATATGCTGCCTCCAAGTGTGGCGTCTGTAGCTTGTCCATGAAGCGACTTAGTATGTGAACCGGATATACTAAGACGGGTCGCCTGATAGTCAAGTAAATGAGCCGACCAACAAGCCTCCGATAAGACGAAGGGTCTGAAATGTACTCTTCGTCGTCTTCTCCGACAAGTATCAATTGTGTGCCATTTCCAACCACAAAAATCACACTTAAGATGCAATCGACAAGTGTCCGAAGTGTGCCCGACCATATCGCATCAGTCACATTTCAGATGAGGGTTCTGTGGTGTAGAGCCTCTCCCAGAGTTAAGGTCGCCGTCTCGAACTGCGAAGGCTGCAGCAGCATCAAGTGTGGTTGTTGTGGCAGAGGAGACGCTACGTTACTTCTCGTCTTATAAAATGAGTGAATGCGTTTTGTTAACTGAAGGTAGCGGGTTCATAAGTAGAATTCGACTGCGAGCAGCATCATATGATGAATTAAGTTCATGAGGAATTTCATAGTCTTTTGGTTCTCACGATATTGCATGACTTTCTTCATAGTTCCACACTCGCAGGTGGGAATGGTGCACAATGCATCGCGCTCATCCCAAAGGCCCTCGAGTTTGGTGTAGTAAGCACTTATAGTCAAGCCTGATTGAATACAATCATGAATCGCCTGCTCTATGTGAAAGAGGTGAACACTGTTGGCACGAGAATAACGATCTTTCAAGTCGTACCAGATTTTAGCGGCCACTTCATTGTAGATCACACTTGCTCGAATATCTTGTGATATTGAATTTACTAACCACGACTTTACGAGGTATTGCAGCGATTCCATTGCTGTAAGTCAGAGGTGGAGGATTTGTTTGGTCTGCTAGAACCATCAATGAAGCCCTCCTTGTTCTTGGCGCTTAGAGTCATGATCATGGCACGACTCTAAGTTCCATAATTTTCTTCATTCAGGAGTTGCAGAACGAGGGTGGCACTGTTGGAAATATGCCCTGAAAGTCAATCTTTGGAAGAAACTTTTCAGGACATTTACTGTATATAAGGATAACCCTAAATACGGTAAAAGGGCAAAGTCACTTATTAGGACAATCTCAATAGTTGATATATGTCCAAATAGTGAATCCATGGACAATGGATTGATGGAAGAAGTAATCTAATGATGTTAGACTGCAGAGACCTTCTTCTCATAACCATGATGTTCAAAATATTCCTGGTCATGGGATTGTCAGAGGGATACTGACAATCCAGAGACCAGTACGTACTATGTCAGCTTCACATTGGAAGGATGGAAAGTCTCAGCCATTCGTGTAGTGACACTATGACAAGTATGTAGGTGCTCATTGAGGGAATGAGTTCACTGAATACAATCAAAAGGGAGTACTTGCATGGAGGTCTACTCACATGTCAAGCAAGTAACTCCATTGATTGGAATATGTAAGTAATCCTTTGACCTGAGACATCATAGTTGTCTTGTGGTTAAGTCCTTAATCTTTGATTATGTCAAAGGCACCCCAATCAGGAGGGTGTCCACGACATAGTTGGGGTTAAGCTACTTAGCCATGGAGGCAAGTGAATGGTCAACAAGGGATCTCTAATCCTCGTTACGAGAGGAAGAATACTCTAAGATATGATTCGGGAATCTTCGGCCGAAGTAGTGAGCGTAGTGATGGAAATTGTTCCTTTACGACTCAATTGAATCATATAACATGGAATAATCACATTAGGGGTTTGACATTATGTATCCATACCCTAGTAGTGTGATTGAGAGTATTGTGTTAGAGAAGGATCAAATTGCATTGTAATTCCAATTGAATAGGTTCTCCGAACAAACTTCTTAATTAGCTTGGGTAGCCATGATATATGTGTAGTGTGTCACTCATGGTTTGTGGGATCTTGTAGATGATTAATTAGTAATCATCAAAGAAGATAGAGAATTAAAATAAGTTTTAATTCACTAGATGATTGGATAAAATAAATCAATTGGATTGATACCAATCACCTCACTGCATTGCTAATTAGAACCTAAACCGATTGTACACCAACACTTCAGTGGTGGATCAACACGTGGATGATGGAAAATAATCCTTTGGATTAATTGAGTGTTATGATTAATTAGAAAGTCTAAGAAAATCATAGAAGCGATAAAAGATCGCTTTGGGCTTAATGAAATAAGTTCGGGTTAATCCGGGCCCATTGGGCCTTAACCTCTTTGGCCTTTTATTCAAGCATAAGATGACTTGAAATTGTAAAAGCCCAAAAGCCCAAACAACACCCTTTGGCCGGCCATGAATGAGAGAGAGTGAGTGGAGTCAATTGTTGACTCACTTCTTTTATATATATGTTAAGTTTAAAGAAACTTACACAAGTCACTCCACACCATACTTCACACCATAACTTGTATGGCTTTGTGATTGTGTGAGTCAACAAAAGAAACAAAAATCTCTCCCTTTCTCTACTCTTCACAGCCGGCCAAACCCAAAGGAATTGAGAGCTACACTTCTCTCTTCTTTTGGTGATCCATCATCCATTCCATCACTTGGTGGGTGTGGATCCTTAGAGGTCTTCAATTTTGGGGACTAGGAGAATCTAGAAGAGTTCTATTTGGTCAAGGTGGAGCAAGCAAGGAGGGAGGCTAGGCTCAAGGAGTTCCAAGAAGAGAAAGCTTGGAGGTGGTCCATCCTTGGTCTAAAAGCTAGATCAAGAGGTATAAAACTTCTACCTCACTTTGTTCTTCAATTTTAGTAGATGCATCAAATACAAACCTATGCTTCTTGAAGGGGATTTGCATGACTATTGCTTTGATAAATTGCTTCCGTTGCTTATGCATATAAATTGTGAATTGTATATGCATGCTAGTCATTAGAAATCCCATATAAATCTCATAATTTCCCTTCAGGCACTTGGCTGATCTGAATGATGCAGGTACATGGGATGATTTGGATCATCGTATGAGTTTGCCTCAAGCTTGGTTGAGGGCTTTTCGATTTTGGTAGGTTCAGCCATGGAAAACGGCTAGAGTTTTGAGCAGAAGGTTGATATAGGTCACTAAGAGCGTTGCTGCTCTGATGCCATGTAAAAATTGAATGTCGTATATTACAATGTATTGATACAAGAGATTATATACAACATATGGATCAATTTAGATCCTACAAATCAGCCTATACAAACTATTACTTCTCTTATATTCCTCCGATCAAGGAAGGGGATTAAATATACAAAGTCAGAGGATCAATCACAAAATCATTCCTTTTTCTCAACAATGGATATTTTCGAAGCTTGAGAATTATATGAAAAACAAAAGTATTTCTTAAATACATGCATGTGTATCAGGCTATTAACCTATAATACACGTATATCACTACCAAAAATTACCCCTATAGGCACCGGTTAAAAACTAATCCCTTTCACTTATAATAACTGAGGCTTTGGCCAGTGATGCCTATTACTTATAATAACTGAGGCTAAAAACAGATGCCTAAACCACTCAACCACTTCGTTTATTATGTATTTTCGATGCCTTAATTCACTTATTTGGTTGACTTTTTTATACTTTTCGTTGACTCCCGATGCCCAGAAGAGTTTTAGCATCCGGTTCTTGTAATTTCCTGATGCCTTAATCGTATTATACTACAGGTTTTCGTTGTTGACTCACAATGCCTAAAATGCTTTCAGCATCAATGTATTTTAAATAAGCCTAAATTATCTTATGCTACATTTTAAGCGAATTTGCAATACCCAAACTTATGTAGGCATTATTTCCAAACTTCTATTGGGATCTCAAATACATTTTGCAATTTTGTAACAGTACTTTGGAGCCAAACTAACACACAATGAACAACGCACAAATTCCAAATATGATTCACATTCATTAGTTTTTCATATATGGATCACTGTCATGTGCAAAAAGGACGACTGATCTTATATGTACAAAATACTAATAATAATATATCCCAATGCAAAATGGATGGCCTCGTATATATACTTAATTAGATGCCCAAAATGAGAGTACCACGACAATTGGTTACATTGCACATACATTGAGATTACCCTACGCATATACACCACGAGTCATTTAATCACTCCATTTAAACACTAAATCTGACCATTCACTGCGGACCTCGTCAAGTTGTTGTTGAGTTGGTACTCCTCTTGTTTTGGATGACAAACTGAAAAATTGATTTTGACATAAAGTTAGACAAATTAGATAAATTGAACAACTATACAAATCTACACAAAAATAGTTAAAGAACAACTACTATTAGTTCAAAACAACCCTTAGAATCAATCATATTCTTAATCGAAGCAATCCACACACAACTACTTTTTGTGAAACTAATCTAAACCAATAAACTATATTTACATATAATGTATGCGCAACGTATTACCTTATGATGAAAATAAAGCTTATCATCCTCAACAATTTCTTTCATGTATCCCATCACAAAGTACCCACATTCTACAATACCTTCTTGTCTTGGATAACCCTATTATGTACACATTAAAGGAAATTAGTACTTTCTAGGTAATTATGTAAGACTTAGATGACATAAGCTAGCAAGATAAATAAATGAAAATTGCATACATGTAGGGGCTGCCATGCAGGTACTTTTCGAGTGGCACCAATTTTGGCTTTATATGCATGGATCCCATTTCACAAACCAAATTATATTTAGATTAAAATCAGCCGATTAGTTAATTAAATACAAAATTTGCTCATAACCATGATATAGAGAAACTTACTTGTTGACAATGTTTATCCACTCCTCATCATGCATGCGACCACCAAGAGGATCCATAACATATACAATATCTTTATCCTCATTTATAATTGTCAGCACCCAGTGGTTTCTTCAGATTAAGAAAATATCTATTATGTTACAAAGATAAAAAGATAAGAAAAGGCAATAAAAATACATACCCGTTATTATAGAGGATCAACATAATACTGTCAACATAGCTTTCAAACAACCGCTTTGCAATTACGGTTGACCGGGCTTGCGGTGTGCCACAACCAATCTTAAATAGGAGTCTCGAGTCAATGAAACCAACTACTTAAGATTGTACAGCCTAACCAATGCAGATAACCTTGTGTGCTTATCAAAACCGGGATATAAAGGTTTCTTAGCATCCTCAACAAATTGCTTAAATTGGTCAGGATCATCAAAGCCTTCTTCATATACAGCTTCACACATATTAACCGTTTCACCCCCAAAACCAGCTTTCTCTTCCAGCCTCATTTCCTGGTGTACACTTCCACTACTATTTGACACAAGAGGTTCTCCATGCCACATTCAATTCTTGTAATTTTGATCAATACCATAGAAATATAGATGCTCCCTTATTACTCTAACACTTAACTTTTTTGTATTCCCACACATTTCACATGGACAACAAATGTAATTGTGATCACTAGCATTCGTCAATCCAATCCTCAGAAAGTGTTCAACACCGTCTTCATACTTTTTACTTCTTCTATCCGCATGCATCCAAGATTTATCCATATCCTTATATATATTTGAAATTCATGTAGACAATTGAAAATTTAAATTAGAATAAAGCATGACTAAAGAGATGCAAGAGTATACAATTCTTTAAAGCTCAAAATTAGGAATTGATTTTGTTATATGAAGGAGTGATATATATCTTCGTCTCCTAAATTTGCATTGTGACATTATACCTAAAGGCTTCCTTAACATTCATTAGACAAATTCAGCAGATCTAATGCCACATATATGAAAATAAAAAAAATAAAAATAGTCTCAATAAAAAGCAATATATTCACATTCATTAATTGCTTTAGCTGTTTATTGTGACGAAATTTGGGCAGTTATCAACCAAATAGATGGGAACACAGTGCAACATGAAATATGCATAACCACAAGCATGAAATATGTATAGAAACCAATGCAATTATACAAAAATCTTGCTTTCTCTGAAATTAAAACAGTTGAGCCTTCAGACTAATACCTGTGAGGGGGAGGAAAACTTACTCGGTCTTCTTGATATAGCTTAACAGGTCTTTAATCAAATTTTAAGAACAAAACAAAATGAATAAAAATCACTACAATTTCGTATTAAACTAATTATAACATAAATTAAAAAACTTGAAACTGAAATCAAAGTTTACGAGCAAAATCATACCTTTTATTAGGGTTTGGGTCTAGAATTGGGAGAAGAAAGAGATGGGAAAAAAGTGACAATTGAAATATAATTGGGAGAAATCGATTATTTTCTCCCTGTTTATGTAGACCCAATTGGACTAGGTCTTTCCTCCCACCATCGAATCTAACTCCAACAAAGAAGAGAAGATAACAACTTGATATTATTGGGAAGTTAGAGGGACATCATTGGGAATTTAGAGTGAGATAGTAGTGGGGATTTTTTTTTTTTTTTTTTTGCTCTATTCTTTTGTACACAGAAGGTGAGATAGGTTTAGTAAGTAAGACCCAAAAAAAATTTAAAAAAAAAAAAATTTAGGCCTGCGCGTGCTTAATAGATAAATGACTCTTTTTTTTTCTACAACAAATTAAAACCAGTGCCTTTTTTTTTTGGCATCGGTTCAATGTATATAGCAAAATGTAAATAGCATAAGCATCGGTCTTTTAAATTAAGGTGAAGCTAAATTAGGGACTAATGGCATCAACACATAAATATTGATGCCTTTAACTGATTTAACTTCGGTATTTATAAATCTGATGCCTTAATAACTAACAACATCAAATCTTCATTTATCTTATGCCTAACTAGTGATGCCTATGACCAAATTTTTGGTAGTGTATTAACTAAGAATTTTAGAACTTTTAGAATAGGTCTCATTTGCTAGAGGCATAGTGATCTGTATGCATGATCAATGCCATATATATCCCTTTGTATTTTTAGGGTTCATCATGTTGTATTGCTGTTCACAATCCACATGACAGGTCCTGTTGAAGTAGTGTTGCTGGATTCGGGCAGGGAAACGGACAAGGATCCCAAAATGGTGGGGGTGAGTTCACGAAAAAGTGCTTCTTCCCAAAAGTCACTTTTTACTACTAAATCCACCACAATAATCCTCTCCTCCCACAGTAGCATAGCAATAATCAAAGTTTGGTAGCAGACTACCTACATATACTATCCATAAGCACTTTTACAAAAAATTCAAAGCCTTTTTCAACTTTGGCCATACATTTGGTCACACAGCGACACCCACTACACCTGCATTGCAAACAGTTGAAAGGAAAAAAAGAGTTCACATTGTTGGAGTAGGCTACGGTGCTCGCAAGTATTGGATGCTCACACCGATCTCACCGTTAAAATGAGAGAGGAGGGAGGAGAGAGGGGGTGAAGGAGGGTGAGATCGGTGTAAGCATCTAATGCTTGCGAGCACTGTAGTCAGTCCCCACATTGTTCAGTGTAAAGATTTCAAAATTGAATTAATTTAACCATTTACATAAGTTGGTATGTGTTGAATACAAAGAGACAGTAATTATTCAATACAAATTGTCCTTATTCTGTCAAGGTTAAGTCGTGGGATGAGTTTTTTTTTATATTTCAGAATATCATACTCTAAATTTCGGAATAGGCTACAATGCTCGCAAGCATTGAATGCTTACACCGATCTCACTATTAAAATGAGGGAGGAGAGAGGAGAGAGGGAGGAAAGGAGGGTGAAATCGGTGTGAGCATTCAATGCTTGCGAGCACTGTAGCCAGTCCCCTAAATTTCATATTTTAACTGTTATAATTTTAATTAAACATATAAAAAATAAAATCTAACGGTTTTAAAAACGGATTATACAATACCAACATAAAATTTTTGAACCGAGCTTTTTCATTCTTCAATATTCATCTCTCCTGTACTATAAACAGTTGAAAAGAAAGAAAGAATTCACATTTCTCAGATTTTTATTTTTAGGTTTTTAAGGGAAAAATCTTGAGTGGTACGTACTATTCAATGGTACGATTATTGAATGGTTCAGATTAATTTGCAGTGGATCCCAAATGAATCTTAACTATTTAACAGTACGTACGTACCACTGAAGTTGGACCTGTTTTTAAGTGCGAAAACCTAGAATTATTGGGGCCCACTAGTCTACCGCGTGAACCGAGGAGGAAAAAAAACCCATCTTTTAATCAGGCATGGTTGCAATGTGGCATTGCTCGATTCAGTATTGGATTACATTGTCAACCAACACCACCACCACCACAACCTCTCTCTTCTTTTTCTTTTTCTCTCTGTTAAGTGTGTACAGTGAGCAGTGCAACTGTAAACATATGATGCAGAAGCAGAAGCAGCAGCAGTAGCCATCCCCCTAAAACAAGTCCCTGAGGGCTGCCATTGCCTACCCAAATAAGCTGTCTTTCCTGCTCAGAGCCTCTGCTTCTGTATGCTATAAATCTAGTAAAAGAAAAAGCAACATTGAGATCATCTCTCTTTCTCTCTCTCTCTCTTTCCTCCTAGATTCTCTCTCTCTTTAACTCTGACCATAATTTATATCCTCTGACGTTCCCCAGGATTCTCCATAGCTTCTTTCACCTTTTTGCTCCCCCGCCCCCCCCTTTTTAAATTTGCTACCTTTCTTTCACCTTTGTATTCAAAATCCAATCTTTCAATTGGGTTCTTGTTCTTTTCTGCAAAAAAAAAACCAGTTTTTGAAATCAACCCAGAAAACACAATGGATGTAAGTTCTTCACCCCTTTCTCAGTAATCTTTTTCTTCTTGTTATCGCTTGGTTTTTAATGTTTTGATTTGTGTTTGGATGGCGATTCAGGACTATTATAAGAGGAGTGGGCAGATTCCGGCGTTTGGGGACTGGGATTATGCAAACGATCTGCCAATCACTCAGTATTTCGAGTGTGCGAGACAAGCCGGCTTGATCAGATTCAGCTCTTCTTCTGGTGAAAGTGCTGATCATCCCTACAATATGCGTCCTGACTTGTATGCTGCTCCTGTCGATCACTTCAAGAAGCCTTCTCGCAATGTTGCTCCTTCTCGAAAGGTTCTGACTTTAACTTCATCCCCCTACATCTTCACTTTTGTAAATATTTTTGCTTTTTCTTTAATTTATGATTTAATTTGAGCATTTTTGCTTTTGGATTTAATTCCCTTTGCATTTTTAGTTATGTGATTTGGATATTTTTGGTACAAGTGAGTGTAAAAGGAAATGACTTCCAAAATTAGATTGACATTGTCTAGGAATTTAGAGTGGCTGGATCTTATTGTGTGATGCAATTATTTTTGGTCTAGGACTTTAGAAGCTAATTATTTACACCTATGAGCTAATCATGATATGCTAGCGAGCTTAGGTGAGCTAGCTCATTTCCAATAGCATGATGCCTATTTTAACTATAATTTTTTATGTGTATATGGAATACTTGTTATTTGTTGTATATTTTCATCATTATAATTTAGCACAGGATGTGGTTGATATATCCTAATTTTACGAAATATTAATATAAAAACAAATTAGTGTTAATTAACATCATTTTGCGTGGATTTGAGTACACTGAAAAATCTATCACATTTTATCACTTGATTACATTTTATTTAAAATTTAATTTTTCTTTTTGGGAAATAAACACAAATAGAAACTTGAACACGAAAACCCTTATTTAAATACGATTTATTATCAGTTTAGTGTTCTTCAATTTTATTTTTGAATTAATTACATTTTACACCCTCAAGGTATTTTTAAAATGAGTAAGGAGGTTTCAATTTTCTCACACTGCCTCCTAAGGTTTTAAATTATATCAATTTACATCTTTTGTCTGATAAATTGTTTGAATTTTTATTAAATTGATGACATAGTAAGCATAAAATCTGTAATTAGATTGACATGTAAACTACATTTGTACTATATAGCCTAAAAAACTTATTATAATTAGACATTTAAATATATAAAATGTGTAAATTGATACAATTTCAAAAGAAAATTAAAATATAAATACCAAATTTAAAAATCATGTAGTTAGTCCTTTATTTTTTCTTGAACACGAAAAATTAATTTATGTACTGTTTATTGTCAGTCGAGAAGAGAGAGTTTCACTTGTTTAAATTTGTTTTATTGTCACACAATAGCATATGCATCATTTAATGTGAGGGAGAGAAAGTGGTTGATGAAATTAATTAAATCATGATACAATGTGGGAAAGTTAGACATAGAATATTATTGGTGCAGGCAACAAGAGGAGGAGTAGGTGGTGGGAGGGAAAAGCGAGGGCAGCGTGCGCATGTTATGGAGCAAAAGAGGCAGCAATCGAAGGCGGCAAAAGTCTGTGACGTGACGGAACCGCCAACTAAATCCTATCACTACCAACTCCATGTCCAACAACCAAATCGCACTCACCACCACCACCACCACAACGACACCATTTCGAGAAGGCCTCCCAAGCCTGTTGATGAAGATCTCTACAAAATACCCCCTGAGCTCCTCCACACTACCAAGCGGGTATAATAACTAAATTTTCACATTTTATTTGTTTATTTTAATTTTTGATAAGCTAGTAAATTTTTTGTGAAATTTGCATGAGAGTTTTACTCACGAACATGATATGAATATCTATACACCGAAACATTAAATTTTTTCCAGAACATGTTGCGTGAGAGTTTTACTCGCAAACATGGTATGAAATTTTGTACACAGAACACATTAGAATTTTCGTGAAAACATTTTGCAGGACAGTTTTACCTGGGGACATCATATGGTATGGTTTTAATTTTCAACATGGTACTGAAATTTAATTAGTGAAAAAAAGTCATCCATCGTGCACTGAGTTTCACATGATCAGGTCTTAAATTCAAAACTATCATGCATAATGATGTGACTTTCTACTTACTTTAATTTTTAACACTTTGCGGGCACTTGAAATGACTGTCAATCTTGTCACTTTTACTGTTTTACTTATTCCCTTTTGATTATTTTTTTGAATTTTTTGTTTTTTGCAGAAGAAAATGCTGGGATTGTTTGCTTGCTTGGTGCCTGCTTGTGCTTCATGAAAGCAAGAGGGGTTTCAAAACTCATAGGAATTAGAATGCCTAGCAAGTGCCCTAACTATCTTTATATGTGTTGTTTTCTTCAACATGTGTTAATTATTGTACTTGTAGCTAGCTAAGATATGGAACTAAGCTTATGAATGAGATGAAAATTAGATGTTAGTGACAAATTTGTGACTTTCTAATTTAATTTCCCCCTCATTTGTAACTCTGTTATCTATCTATTTTGTACTTAAGACATGAAAATTTTATAAAAAATCCGAGTTTATCAAACCAACTAGTGCTTAGTCTAATAGTACTTGTATTTCTGGTATTGAATGGAGAAGCCAAGTCCAACTTCTTCTTTCCCTTGATAAAAACAAGACCTAGCGAAGATTCTAGGGACTGGCTACAGTGCTCGCAAGCATTGAATGCTCACACCAATCTCACTCTCCTTTCCCCCCTCTCTCCTCTCTCCTCCCTCATTTTAATGGTGAGATCGGTGTAAGCATTCAATGCTTGCAAGCATTGTAGCCTACTCCAAGATTCTATTATGGATAATACTTGGGTACTCACTAGTGAGTACCTTATATACTCACTTTCTGATTTGGCCCAATCAAAAGATGACATGTGTTCCTTATTTTTAAAAGCCTAAGAAAAATTAAATAGCATATGTTTTATTTTTTAAAACAATAAAATATGTGTTAAAATATCATTGGGCCAAATTATTAAAGTGAGTATATAGGGTACTCACTAGTGAGTACCCAAGTATTATCCTTCTATTATGCTTTGGTGCATGACAAGTATTAAAGCAATGAAGAGTTAGATGTGCGCCAAAAAATTTAACGATCAATAATTCGATAGCCAAAAATACCGATAGATGATATCGGCATACAAATTGGCAGAAAGGCATAAAACAATGAAAATAAATACAATTACTGAATTGATAAATACAAAGAAGCTTGTTTCTCTGATTGGTCATTTGCCACTTCCAGCTGGTAGCTGTGAGTCCGCGTGTCTTTCTCTTGACAAATCAATATTCTAAATCATTTTTGTAATAAAGAACCAGATTCAAAATTAGATTTAAGTAGACGGTGATATTATCCTGATCAATCGGTCTAACTCACATTTGCACTTTACGTAAATTTTTGGACTTTGGGGATCTCCACTTTGGGCCTGATATTTCTGTGGCTCCCCACTTTTGGGCATTCCATGCAAGATTCTTTTGATTTCTCCGTACCCCAAAACAGAGATGGGTTTCCTTTTGCTTGTCTTGGGCTTTCTGTTCCAAATACCTTTCCTACCCAATTGAATTTTATTGAGTTTAGCCCTTCAACTGTTGCATCCAATTGTTTTGTGTATTGAAGCCTATCCTTAAAGGGCTCAAGACCCAGAGAGATTCTCTCGTGTCACTGAAGATATATCCTCATTAGTCTACAACAATTTTCACTCGATCCATTTCCTCAAGAACCCAATGCCAGCAAAGATTCTTTAGTGTCATTAGAGATATATCTTCTTACATGATGAGTTATGTAGACTCATAAAATATATTTTTTGGTTGTAGGTAAGAATCTCATTTAGCAAGGAATACTTTTCCATGTACAGAAAGCTTGTTGGTAGTTATAAACTTAAGCAATTGAAGAAACTTTGAGATGCCATTGACTATGTTATAAACTTAAACACGAATTTAGCCTTCTTCTCTATATTGGTCCCCCGCGACTATGAACTATAGACTACTATATAAACCACGATGTTATGTCTTCCACGAGAGCTTCTACCTTTTAATCAGAAATATATCCTCACATAAATGTCTCACTTATCACAATCTGATCACATTATAAATAAGATGTTCAGATAGTGATATTTTCTAGTCACACTCAAGATTTTCTCGTCTCATGCACATAGGTGTTAACTTGCTGGATAAGAAAGTACTTTGAAAGGGGGGGAATTTTATTCTTTGGGTGCACCACTATTTTCTTGTTTTTCTTTGTTTGGAAATTGGAGAGATGGTTTTTAGTTTTACTTTTGAGATGCAAGAGTCCAGAGTTTTTGTTATTTTACAAAGTCCATATTTTGGAGGCATAAAAAAGACAACAGACAGGGATCTAAAAAGTGTAGGCCGCTGATTTAGGGGGTTTCTTTATCATAAACATTCTTTTAAGCATGGATTAAAGCTCCATTAAACAACTTCTTAATCATGGTCCATCTTCTTCTTTATGGTATTACTTGTCAAACCCAAAAAGTTGCTCGCCCCACCACCTCCCTCCTTCTAGGTTTTAACCTTTAGGACCACACTCCCTCACTCAACCGAAAGCAAAAAATAATAGAAAGGAAAAAAAAATGTTTTGACATTTTGTAGATAGTTTTCGACTACATTATATGTAGGGCACTTTACAAAAACATGGAAGCTCTCTGTATTTTGATCACACTCAACTCTATACGATCTTATTTAGTGCGAGAACTGCTTTAATCATACAATGCTATAGAATATCTTCATGCCTACTACATGCTAAGCCTAACGTATCTATTCAAATGAAATTGAAGCCAGTAATAGGCCATTTGGGGGGGTGGGGAATCTAAATCCATGGCTTCCAAATATCACGGGTGAAATTCATGTGATACAAAAAAGTTCAAAGATTCTTGATGAGTGTTTGTTTTTGTCAACAAAAATGGGATAGGACCAGCAATTGGCACCATCAAAGGCTGCATGATATGAGTTGTCCTCTAGGGTTTATAATGTCTTGTAGTGAAATGTGGTTTGCATTTTCCCAATGTGTGAGAATTTGGAAATTGGGAATTGGGAAGTGAGATTTTCTTTGCATCATATTAAGAAGAAGTTTTTGGGTATGACTGACACTCTCATGTAAGGGTAGGACAACTCAGCATGGTCCTACGGATGGACATAATAATTGCTCTATACTAAGAAACCTAATTTCATACTGATATGCATAATAATATTACCATATTATATGGTCTTTTTCAAAATTAGTTCTTTGTAAAAGTATATATTGAGTGAACAGATATATATTAGCCATTGAAAGATATCAAGCGACAAGTTGTTGGAAGGCTGATATTTGTTAATGATCAAACAACAATTACAACTTCTTAATAAGCAGGGTTTATAAGTAATCCTACTTAATTAACAAAACTAGTTCAACTGACAGTTTACTTTTCAACTAAATTATGCCTCAGTCACACTCATACCATCATGTTAAATGATTAATCAACAAGTAGCCTCAGATCAGCAAGTGATGGATTGCCTTGGTGGATTAGGCATTTCCTCTTCCACTCACCATGTCCCGAGTTCAAACCCTCCACCTTCTCCTTATTTAGAGTAATAATATGCTTGTAATAATAAAAATATAAAATCAGAAAAATATGATTTTTTTGCACTTAATAGCACCTGGTATCCAATTTTCAGAGTTACTTAAAGAAGTGGATAAAGAAAACTAAGAAGCTTTAAACAAAATTTTTTTTTTTTGAAATTAGGTCAATTAATTATAGAAAAGATCATTAGAGGTAGTTGGAAAATTAGGCCTTGCAAGTAAAGTAAGTACTGGTTGTAAAATCTAAAATTTTAATAATACAAAACAAGACAAAAAGAAAGGTATAGAGGATCATATTTGCTTTTATCCAGTAAGATTTTATGAAATATTAATTAATCATTTTTAGTACTTAATTAAACATGTTTATATGTAGAGTGTAATGCTGAGAAAGGCAAGGTGATATTGGAATCACGAGTCAGAAATTACTAGATTTGAGCATCATTCTGCGCTTAATCTGCCCTTTTTTCTTTCCTTCTTTTATTATTAAAGTCAGTAAATCCTATTAGCGCCGACCAAACATGTCGTTATCGAACATAATTATGGTTTAAGGACTTTATCCATTGGTTAAGTATTGTATTAAAAAAGAAAATTTATCCATTGGTCAAGTATTGTATTAAAAAAGAAAAGAGATCGGAAATTATGCAATTTGGTGTGGTCAGCCTGCCGACACTCTTCAAATTTTAGGGTGGCAAAAAATATGGAGGCCCTACAATTATCATTCAATCACAATATCCAAATGAAACTTATTATTTATGATGGCATTTCAAAGAGGCAAATGCAATACACAGCTGGCACAAACCCGACAATGTAACACGTGACGAGAGAGATACTAATAGTGTGATTTACCACCGGTTTTACCCGAGAATCGGAAAAGGAGACGGAAAACACAGAGAAACAAAATGTACTAGTTATGATTTCTGTGGTGATCAAAGAGAGGTGAAATTCCAATGGCCTTTACATGCCTAGAAATGGACCAAATCTTATGGACCAAAACTTTGCCTAGGAAAATTTCAAGTCATGTGTACAAATCTGTGAGCTCTTTTCTGTGTACAGGTAATGGAGTATAGCACGAAATATACGACATATACACGGGGTGTGATCGGGTAATACCTTTTCGGGGGAGAAAAAATAAAAGAAAAGTTCGATTTCTGTCAAGCAGTGTGCGTTATTGAACCGGTCCTATTCAGCCTTTCAAGAATTCCGCTGGCCTTTCTCTTTGCCCTCGAAGTCCCGGTCTGTACAAGCCTAGAAAACGTACCATTGGCCATTTCCTCTTCCTTAATTTCCTTCAGTTTGGTCCGGTCAGCAAAACAGATAGTGTAAAGGATTGCGACACAGTTCTCCTTGTTGCGCTCGCAGTCACTCTCCCTTGTGATGCCAATCAAGCAAGGCACAGCGCCAAGCTCACACATTTCCTGAACAGCCCTCTGATGGCTGGAAAGCATTGCAAGTATAGCTAACAACTCGGCAACTAAAACACGATCCATTATCTTCTTCAGAATCACCCTGACTGCTCCAGCATCGATGGCCCTTCCCTTATTTTCGAGAACAGTACAGAGGCTGAATACTGCCGAAGCAACGTCCTTCATGGCTAATGGATGCTCCTCATCTAAAAGGTCAATCAAAGGCTTGATAGCACCAGATGCTCCAATAGTAATTTTGTTGGAATCAATTGCTGATAATGTGAAGAAAGTTGCGGCAGCATTGCTTTTTGTTTGGACAGTTCCAGATGCCAAGGATTCAATAAGCAGACGGATGACCAAGGCGTTCTCTGCGACTAATCTTTTGTTATTGTCATGAATTGAGAGGTTTAGTAGTGTTGTGATCAGATCTTCTTGAAGATCCGGATGAGCATCAACCTGTCCCGGTGAAAGTGGACTGAGCAGTTGCGGAATGGTCTCAACAGACTCACCAAAAAGTGCCCGAAATGATGAACTTCGCTTTGTTAGCAGTCGAAGCTCTTTTGCTGCTGCTTTCTGATCAGATAGAGATGATGACATCTTCTCAAGCAGTGAATTCAGACATCCTCGGTCTGCATTGGTGACAAGTTCCTCATCAATATCCTGAACAGGTTTTGGAAGCTCAACTTGACGCTCTCTGCACCATTCTGAAATCATTTCTTGAACCAGGTGATTAGGGGTAAGGACAGTATGAGAGATGACTTGCTTGGTTTGAGGGCACGTTCTGCGGCCTTCGTTCAACCACCTCTGGATGAATGGTCGATCAAAAGTCTGTAATCCAATAAAGATATGTAAAAAATGTTAGAAACTGCACGAATTCAAGGAGCTATTAACGAAAGGCGTGAACTCAAAACATCTAACAGATATACAGATTCTAAAGATCATACGGTCAAGGAGAATTGCAAGCGATGCTACCATATTTGCAGAAGCGGTGATCTGATCCCAAATAATTCATAAACCTACAAAATGCGAATACGTAATTGTTCTATACCTACTTTGCATTTGCAATGCCAGTACCTGCCAAAATTGGCGGTGCCGTGAACAATAGCAAAACCTCACCGATCCCTCTCTTTATAAAGTTTCCTTTGTCGTTGAAAAGTTTCCTCATTGAGGTTTTAGAATCACAGCTCATCTCCGGATTTGATCAATGCAAGCAGTTTGCGGCGATAAACGAACAATATATATGTATATATGTACATATAATCTGTTATATACAAGTTTACAGTATACCAAATGAACAACTACAGAATTTTCCTTTCGGTGTACTCGTGATCAAACAATCTTTCCACTTTTCCCATTACAGTTGGGGATAGACAACATGAATTACAATATATATGTATACATATGTATATACATATATATATACACATATGTATATACATATAATCTTAATTTTAGAACATTCTTCATATCAAACACAATTAAAGAGCGAAGAAATCACAGAACCAAAAAAAACTCTTGAAATCCCAACTCCGAAAATAAAGAACCAATCTTGATACCAAAACAAAACGAAAATCCCAAATTTAAGAACAACCCAAATCTTCAAAACACGAAATTCTTGCATGCAAATTCGAATTAGCCACAGATTCCTCAAAATTCCACAGATACAGAAAAGAAAAGTTGTAAATTTGTGATCCTGTTACCTCTCCAGTGGCCAAGACAACAGGGTCGGCCATGAGCTCTCCAGAAATGGGACATCTGAATTCCTTAGGAACGGCAGCAAGAACACCGCCGCCGTGGCCTCCGCCTCCGGCGAATTTGAAAGAGAAGGACTTTTGGCACTTCAAGTCTTTCAAAGAAGCCAAGGCTCTGATGGCCTCATCGGCAGTCTCGACCCTGTAATCGTCTTCGTCGACAATGGCCTTCACCAGCCTCTCCAGCTGCTTCTTTACCTCCACGGCCTTCGCCTTCGCCGCCGCCGTGGACGCGTCGGGGTCGGTCACAGTTCCCTCGCCGGAGACGACACCTTTCCTGGCCATTTGCGGAAGAAAGAAAGAAGAAGAAAAATTGCGATCAGGGGTTGCTGTTGCTCGGATGATTCGTTTCAGATGAATGGAGTTTTCGTTGTCAGAGAGATACAGACGTCGAGAATTGTGGGCTGCTGCTGCATCGTCTCGTCTGTCAGAAGAGAGAGAGAGAGAGAGAGAGAGCAGAGTGTGATGCTCTGTTTTCTTGGATTTGTTTTTGTTTTGGTTTACTGACTGAGAGGAGTGAGAAGGAGTGTGACACGCAAAATTCGGTTTCAACTGGCACATGTCTAAACTTCCCCAACAATATGTACTTCCCTGTCGCTTCCATACTCTTGAGAGTAGGAGTATTTTCATTTTTTATTTATTTTTAAACTACTCTAATCTGCGGGATGGGAGTTTGAACTCGGCAAAAGAACGGGCATACTCTTCTGGCTAGCTGGTCAACTAGTCCAACACAAACATGCAGGGTTTGTAGAGTTTGAAGGAGAGTGACTTGAGTACGGCAGTTTGACAAGCTGGATGATCAGATACTATCGTAGGGGAACAAACCTCTATGTAATTGGAGTTGTTCAATCCAAATGGCCAAGACACGTGGCTATCCGACCGAAGACTCATCGGGTCGGAACAGGCGGGGCTGGATATAGAAGGTGGGCGCGGGGGGACGATTTTGTGTCTTGGGCAAAGGTGGGGGAGCTGACACGGCCACCCATGCACCCATGAGCTTCTTACATTTAAGTACCATTTGGTCTCACATAAGTTCAATTTCTAATACACACGTTCTCATCTTTTGTAAGCTGATTAAGTTGCTCTGCTCAAATTTTTCTCGAGAATCACTAGGTGTGGTTGGCATCTACCATCACTATTCCAAAGAAATTATACAACTTTTGAGGGTGCAATACATAACTTATGCATGAATTTTTATTAATTGGGAGGAAATTAATCTCAATAAATTTCTGAACTTTTGAATAATCAGCCCAATAAATTACTCCAAGAAAGGGAATATACTCATTGTTTACCACCCATGATGTTAAAACTTGAGAATTTTGGAAATTTATCTCCATATTCTGCCATGTATCTGTATCCCTTATAACAAGAAAGTCTTTATTTTATATACTTTTGATTTAACAAAAAAAACCAGTACTCCTTAATTAAAGGTTTCCATTTAAAAACATGTAAAACTTGTGGATAAACTAACAAACTAAATTATTTACTGATAAGGATTTTTTTATTAACACCCCACATTAAAATTTATTATTAATGACCTATATATCCTAACATGCAATAATTATTTAGGCCACATAAGGTTTTAGAAAAAAAATAAAAAATTCTAAATACACCACAAATTAACTTTAATGTGTATATATATTATTTTTCTTTTTCAAACTCTTAAAGTCACTCTCACCCTCTATTGTAGAACAAAACCATAATCAATAAAAGTACAAACATGTTGATTGTAAAAATTTAAAACATGACTAACAGTAAGGCTGCCGATTGGTTAAATCTTGATAAAGGCGGGTTTTCATCCCTTTATTTGCTTGATATAATTATTAGAGCTTTACTCACTAGCAGCTTCGTATAGATGCGTATAAAGGATATCCCTTAAAAAGAGTATAGTTAATGATGCGGTACCATAAATCCTAAATCGTGTCATAAACCCTAACTTTTCAAAATCTTCATTATTCCTCATCTCGGCTTGCATGTTTTGAGATTACACAAAAGTACAAATTAAAAAACAAAAAGATAAAATATGTAATTGCACCTGGGGGTGTATGTTGAGAGTGTGGAGTGTGAGGTGTGAGGGTACTACGGAAAAGTATGTGAGGTGTATTAAGATAAATTTTAATTGAAAAAGCAAATGTGAGTTGTATTCAATAATATGTAAGGTGTTCATAAAAAAACACTACTAATAAACATATAATTAATTCAATTGCAATTTTACATCATCCCTACAAAATTAAAAATACCAAGAATACATAACAAGTATTCTTCTTCCACATACATATTTCAATGGCGGTAAGATGAAGCCAGGTTTCTCACATGCACTACTTCCCATTTGTATGAACTCGTCGAAACAATTCATCGCACAACTGCGTTCTATGCGCAAAACAAAACTAATGCATAGAAATAAATAAGGGTCAAAGCACCAGTACTATGCTTCATCCACTTATGCCATCACTCTCCACGTTGACATAACCAGAGGGCAGAGACGTATGGAGCATGGCGCTTCCCTTCACGAACTTCTTCAGCGATCTAGCAGAAGCTGGTGGGGGCAGTTTCATATCTACAAAGCAAAGAGAGAAGGGTATCAGAAAATTCAACCATGACATCACATGTATTGCTGTATACTACAAAACCGGAGAAGAAAGCAAGTAACGAAAAAAGGAACCGCCGCGTGGGGGTTAAGGAGAAGGAGATGAAACCTTCCCCAATCGAAAATGCAAGGATCGAGAAATCATTATAATGATGCTATTCTTTGCAATCCAACAACAAACCTGTTGACCCTCATTTGCAGATTGAGATCTGATAACCATGGCCTCTGTCATTCAATGACCTTGCTGGTCTTTGGTAAGGATTTATATATATACACTTTTTTTTTTCGCACGAAGCTTTAATTGCAAAGAAATAGAGAAAAGATATCACTCGGGTTATCTGATTCTCCTAGACAAAAATGCAGCATCACATGCTTGGTGCTACAATCAGCTAGATTTCTCGGAGAGAGGTTAACAGGGTTTACGTGGCTCATCGATAACGTCAATATACTTAATTTGGTTTGGTCAGAGAGAGGTTAGCGTGTAAAGAAACAGGATTAACATGTAAGAAGAGTTTAACAAGGTGGTTGTGTTTTCTCTCACTTGACTAACAAAACAATTGCTAAATGCGAGACATCACAATTGCAAGTCTACGAACGTGCACTCTGACGTGCTCATCCGCACCAGTTAAAAGGAATAGCCATATCTTGAAATACTAGAATGCACTATCCTAATGAACTGATGTAAATACTTAATACAGACGAGTAATGCAGTAAATAACAATCTCAACTGATGCCATGATGTTAACTAATGAGGGTAAAAAAACATGATGAATATAGGAATAACCATGCCAGTACGAGCAATGTTTTGTTATCAACTTATCATCTATTCAGAGCGAGAATGAGGGAAGAAACAAGGGCAATTGAAATATTTATATGCTTAACAGCTAATTAAAAAAAACAGTCAAGGATACAGAGGAGGATACAGATGAAGTTAAAATTGCTGAAGCCTGATGACTTCGTGCTGCAAAATTTGGTCAATAAACCATGTCACGAACAAAATGTCACTTTCAAATTCAAGTCAGAGCATACCACAAGTACATAAAAGAAAATCAAGAATAACTTACCGACATGGCAGTCAGATTTCTAATGGTTGTTGCGAATTTTCTCTTTTTCAGAATGTCTGCTTGCTCTAGCATACTTTCTGTTAGTAGAGAGATTGTCTTCATATACGTCATGAGGCTCCAAAGGATCATATCTATCATCAAACGTATTTTGTTCCATAGAGTTTGAACTGTGATTCTCATATGTGTATCTATCCCTTCTAACTTTTGATTTCTGATGAGAATTTGACTGAGAAGATGATCTATTATCTTGATATTTGGATATGCTAGAAGATGACATTTTGGTTTCATGATGCTTGGTCTTTGTCACCTCCAGATCATCTCGTTCCCTGCGATTGCGAGTATGCCCGTGTGACCATCCATGATCTCGGCGACTTTCTGGACTTCTCACATGATTTTCCGTATCACGCCTGTCCCTACTGACACTTCTCTGATCTTCTAGATATTCATGGCGTCCCTCAAGACTACGTTTTGGTTTTTCGCAATCCTTAGAATAAGCATCCCTGGCAGTTGTAGAATGAATAACATCACTAGAATGAGGTTGTTTCCTGCTATGATACGGGGTACCTCCCACTGACTCATAACTTCTTTTTGTTGCCTTATCAGCATCCACGTTGATGTCAGGAGCTGATGGTAGCTCAAATGAAATGCTCCCTTTCCCTTCAGTTCCTTTCTCAAAGCACTCGATCCCACCAGCTTTCTCGATTTCCTCCATGTATACCTCTATAACATCCCTCATTTTCTTCAGAAATTATAGAAGTAAACAGTAAATGTTAATAAAATAAAAAGGGCAAAAAACTGTTGATGTCAATGCTTCAACAGAGAAAAAAAAAGATTTTTCTTTAGTTATTCCTACTTTCCTACCATCAGTCCAATAAATCGCAACACATTAAAATCAACTATTTTTAGCGCCATTGACCGAGTGTGAAAAGTACATAATACACTCGAGGATTACCATTGTTGTTTTTATAAGAACACTCAAAAGAAATGTTCTTGATGTTTCGTTATTGCGTGGTATCAATGTCATATATTAGCAGGTAGAGAAGTGCAAATGTATCCTTTTAAGACAATCTTTCTATCTAGGTTTAATTTCAAACATCGAGGGCTTCTAATAAGGTTTTCTTTGAGTCTACCTACAAAATTATTTTCCTTTTCAATATTTTGTTTGTTTTTCTTTTGTAAGAACTCAAGAAAGCCTCAAATAATACTAGCCAAAATATAACTAAAATGGAATATGCATAGTATAAAATAAGCAACAAGAAATAAACATTCCACAAATATAAACTGTGCCATACCTGCAAAGGTGTTCCCTTCACCTTTTTTCCACGATATGACATTCTTCGTCTTTTGTAGTCTCTTTCTTCTGCCAATAACTCCTCTCTAGTCTTAGTCTTGTTTGTTTCCTTGAGTTCAACCAACAACGAAGAACCAAATTCAGGAATTAAAGTCATGCTCTAAAATGCACTAACCACTCTAAAATGCTCTAAGATACTCTCTACACTGTTGAAATTATTTTAGATCTCTCTGAGAACCTTTTACTTAATCTAAAATGGCACGAAAGAATCCAGACCCCCAGCAGAGAGATGAGCTGAATCTATTTGAACAAGTATCATGTGTCTGCTAAGTTATCTAGAAACAATGCTATTATCTGGTACCTGGTTACGTGATTTCTCCCAGTGAATCCCATCATGGTCAATAATGGGTTTATACTGACTTCGGTTCTTGCGCTCCTCATGAGCTCTCTGTGATACATAATCATGATCAACCACCCTACAAAGAAAGAAGGTACAAGAAAAACTTAGCATTTCATAAGCAATCCCAAAAACAACACATATGTCAAATATGGAACTGACAAATAGCCATATGAATAAGAGTCTAAGACTTGTATGTGTGTTACAACTCAGTTGAAATAAATGTTGGCAAAAGGACAGTTTGCTCCAAACAGCATAAATAGCCAACAATAACAAAAACAAAGTATTGGCTATTTTACAAAGGTTTATATGAAGATTCGCAGCACTGGCAGATCCTGGCCTTTTCAGTTACTAATAATATTTTTATAAATTCCCGTGCCTAATATTTGTTTCTATTAAGTTATTAACCTCCCTCCGTTACGCTTCAACTAGATTTTCAACACATTAAAAAAAAACCTGTACGCAAACTCAAAATAAAAATGAAACTGAGCATACTGGCATACCGTTGATATCTAGTAAGGGTTTTTGAAACCCGTTGTGCTTTAAGATTTTCTTCTAGCAAGGACCTTTCATGCAATGCTGCGACAGCTGCTGCAACCTGGGACACAAACACCACCCTAGTGATAATGTTTTCCTTCATCATGCTATCCCCTTCACCATCTGTGCTTAGTGGTTTCCAAACTTCAGCATTCCCAACACCGTTGCCATTGGCATCCAAATTCAATGAGCCCTCTTCTAAAGCAGGAGACTCTGTCACCTGTTGCTCCAATAGGAAAATTAAGGAGCCCATTGCAGCATCTGATATGCATTTCTTGAGAACGCTTATGGCAAATACTTTCCCATTTTGTGCACCATATAGTATGGAAAGCTGAGAGGCCAGCCATGTCAAAGCTTGAACCAGAGTGGGACACTCAAAATTTTCTCTCTTTGGATCTCCTTTCTTTACCTTACTTAAAGCTTCCCTTAAAATAGCCTTCAAGCACAACTGGAAAAGTAAAAGTATATGATCCCTCATAGCGACATCAATCACAACTCCACATTGTGGTGACTTTGCAATCACCCATATGGCTAAATCACATTCTCTAACCACACCCAACCCCAAAATGGCACGAAGAACACAGTACGAGTACATAAAAGGAAACTCATTCCAGCCCTCAACTTCAGTTTTAATAGCCCACAACTCAGATGGAAGAATTCTACACCACTCTTTGTCAAAATCCAAAACCTCTCTCTCTCCTGAACCGATAAAATTTGCACATTCAGCTGACAAAATGAATGGAAGTGTGAACATTCTGTTGACACCATCCAGAGCAGAAAAGTTAACGACACCGGGGCAATCACTGTAGAAGAAATTGGAACCGAAATCAGCATAGTACTGCTCCAACGACAAGCACAGGTCAGCCTCTGACTCATTAACTGTTTGAAGAAAACTTTTTTCAGTGCGGGATTGCTCAGAGGATTTGAGGGTTTGGGTGTAATTGCGAGGCGGGAGAGTGTGGTGCTGGAGAGGGTGAGGATGGGAAGGGCAGTGGATGGAGTGGGAGAAAAGGGAGTCAGGGTGCACACGGTGGTGGGGGTTGAAAGGGCAGGCGACTAGGGCACTATGTGGATCATGGTGATTTGAGATTTCGAGAGGGAGGAGAGCGAAAAGTGAGTCAAGGGTCCGGTAAGAGTCGCGAATAAGGCTATCGAGAGATGAGATTGTGGTCGAAAGGTCAGGAGGCAGAGGAGGAGTGGGGATTCCGGGATGCATGTTTTGTGGCTCAGAGTGGAAGTAACCCGGGTTAGGATTATGATCTGAAGGATGGAAAGTGAAGGGTGGGTCGGAAAATATAGCAGGAGGACGGTTCATGGCAGATTCTAACCAATGTCCACCTCAAAAATTGACAAAATTTCCTCTGCAATTTTATCTGATAAATCATACAGTACAAAATCAGCTGCCAGAAGTTCCCATCAAGATTTGGAATATCAAAAGAAAGCATAACAGCAACATATAAGCATGCATATACACGCACAGACACACACACACACACACACACACACACACATATATATATATATATATATATCATATGTGTCGAAATTCGTATGATATAAGCAGAAACAATCACCAGATAAAGAAAAACGTAACCAATTTTGAAGATTTAAGCATTTCGAAGAGCAAATTACACCACACACTAAGAGAAATATATACGTATATATATATATATACATACATGTGTGGTGTGTGTGTGAATATTTATTTATTCCAAATAATTTCATGTATTAAACCAGAATCTCAGTAAAGATTTGAACAACCATTTTTAAACATGTTTTATCGCCATCGACACGGCAACGTTTAGCTTTACAAGTTCGACCGAGAGAGGGAGAGAGAGTTACCCGATGCTGAATCCAAAGCGACGTCGTTTGCTTCCGTCTTTCCAGCGAGAGCTGAGAAAGCCTTCTGCTTTCGTTTCTTCTGGATGTAAACTCGGAAGGTTGAAGAAGAAGAAGAATAGTAGACGACGTCGTTTCCTCAAAAGGATTGGAAATACCCTTGGGGCCATTTCGTGAATAATACTAAATACATAATGTCTCTTCTACCCTTTATATTACAGAATTAGCCATGGCATTATTGGAAATTCACACTTCACTCCCACTCTAAAATCACTCCATTTTGCAACGTCCTTGGAAGCACTAGCAGAGAACATATGTTGGGTGCCGCCAAAAACGCACCGGTGCTCCAAAGACCGCCACCGCTCCGCCGCCTTCTCCGCCACCTCACCACCGCCTTCAATGCCGCCCCTTCAAACGGCGTCGTCCCGACCAAAGACGACTACTTCTCAGCCATCCACCACATCTCCAACATCGTCCGTCGCGACCACTACCTGGAGCGGACACTCAACAAGCTCCGCATAGCCGTCGACTCGGATCTCGTCTACCGCGTCCTCCGCGCCTGCTCCGCCTCCGGCACCGAGTCGCTCCGATTCTTCAATTGGGCCCGGACCCACCACCCCACCTACCACCCCACAACCCTCGAGCTCGAAGAACTCGCAAAGATCCTCGCTCGCGCCAAAAAGTACGAATCGATGTGGAAGCTCCTCGAATCGATGCAGACTCACCACGGATTAACCCTCTCCGAAGAAACCCTTTGCTTCGTAATCGAAGAGTACGGCCGCCATGGCCTGGTGGATCAGGCGGTGGAGCTTTTCAATCGGGCACCGAAGACCTTCCGGTGCTCCCAATCCGCTGGAGTTTACAACGCTCTGCTGTTCGCGCTCTGCGAAGGGAAGCTCTTTCATGGGGCTTATGCTCTGGTGAGGAGGATGATCCGAAAAGGGGTTGTCCCGGATAAGAAGACGTATTCGATTTTGGTGAATGCTTGGTGCTCCAATGGGAAAATGCGGGAGGCCCAATTGTTCTTGGAGGAGATGAGCAGCAAAGGGTTCAATCCGCCGGTTCGCGGCCGCGATCTTCTCGTCGAAGGGCTACTCAATGCCGGGTACGTCGAGGCTGCGAAAGGGATGGTAAGGAAGATGGTGAAGGAAGGATTTGTGCCTGATGTTTCGACTTTTAATGCATTGATGGAAGCTATTTGTAAATGTGGGGAGGTTGAATTTTGCATTGATCTGTATTGGGAAGCAAATGGTTTGGGGCTCTGTCCTGATATCAACACTTACAAGGTGTTGATTCCGGCGGTTTCGAAGGTGGGGAGGATTGATGATGCGTTTCGGCTTCTGCATAATTCGATCGAAGACGGGCACAAGCCGTTTCCGAGCTTGTATGCGGCGATAATTAAGGGGATGTGTAGGAGGGGGCAGTTTGATGATGCATTCTGTTTCTTTAGTGAGATGAAGGTTAAGGGGCATCCTCCGAACCGGCCGGTGTATACCATGTTGATAACGATGGCTGGACGCGGAGGGCGGTTTGTTGAGGCTGCGAATTACTTGGTGGAAATGACTGAGATGGGGTTGATGCCGATTTCGCGGTGCTTTGATTTGGTTACTGATGGGTTGAAGAATTGCGGGAAGCATGATATGGCTAAGAGGATTGAACAATTGGAAGTTTATCTCCGCGGCACATGATGTATCAATGGAGTGTTGAAGATGATGGTTTTTGGCAGTTTTGAGGATCTAGCGGCTGTGTGCATTGTGCATCGCCGGTTGTGCTCGAGGAGGACGAGGCACCTGCTTCCAGGGGTACGATGAACAGAGCGCATGGAGGAAACGCTGGCCTCTTTCGTACTCGATCGAGGGAAGAAAGGATGGAAAATACTGCATTTCTCCGTTCAATGTGCAAATTGGATACCGCTTTTACAGTAGTGAACATCGTGTTTGATTCAATGTCAGTACTGAACAAGGATCCCATCGTCGGGTTATGTTTTGTTCGAAGAAGCTCAGTACTAAAATGCATATATCTTTTTGTATGATGCATCAGAACTTGGAAGATTCGCCATTGATCAGTTTAGTCCATGCCACTAGCTACTTGCTTGGTGGATACAGTGGGACAATGTCTTGGGGCCTGTTTTAAAAGCTTTCCGACAATCAAAAGCATTTATGACTATTAGGGCTTGTTTATAAGTGTTTTTAAAATGACTGAAAACGTTTTTGATGAAAATGTTTTTAGAACTAATTCTTCATAAAATTGCAAGTGAATATTGAAAAAGCACTTAAAAGTGTTTTCTGCAAGAAGCACATAACTAGTGCCTTTAGAACTCAAAAACAATTTTACTACAAGCGTTTTTAGTCATTTTAAAAGCATTTCCAAACAGATTCTAATTCAGGTTGCTGGTACGGTAGAACTTGTGTATGCCCAACCTGGCATTTCAAGATTTTTACTCAGATAGTTGAGACTCGAGACGAACCTGTTGCTGCATCCGTTCAGTAAAGATGAAATAAGAAATTTAGGACAGAATTTAGTGGGTGCCGAAAAGAACAGAGACGACCATAAAACCCACTTCAATTTTTCCCCAAGTTTTGGTTTAAGCAGATCGAAAATGGAAAGAGCGAAAACCGAAGGCAGCACGAGCAGATGGAACCAATACATTACCATTAATGATACAACGGTTACTGCGAGAGACATAATCAGCACACAAGTATACGATCTCAATAATATAAGAGACGTACAAATCACAAGATTATATAGCGGAGGGGATGGTGAGGAGGGGAGCAACCGGAAAGGGGTACGAAAATACTGCTACGTCAAGCAAATCTCTCCTTCGACCCGAAACATGTCCAAGATTTATCATTTGGGTAATAATTATGGATCTCCTAATCCGTCGGAGCAACTTTCCCTATTTTGTTTCTCTCCTAAACTATCTACAAATCCCGTCTAACTTCGCCCTTCTATCTATCGGAGGGGAACTCTAAGTCGTTCTCAGTAACTTTGAAATGCTGCGGCTTCTGGCCCGAGCAATGCAGATTCCACATTTTGAAATAACTCCTCTCCAGATTCTTCACCTGCAACAAGTTGTTTCAAGAGATTATTACTAAGCCTCTATTTCCACAAATATAATCATATGCGACAACAGTTTGAAGATACATATAGTTGAAACGCACGAAACATGCTGCTACAACTTACCCAGCGTGCGGTGTCGAACAGAGGACAAGTCAGCCGGACTGCCTTGAGCTTGTTGGCAAGAGCATGGAGCTTTGGGGGATTCAATGCCAGAGATACTGCCTTCTCTTCATACTCTTTCATACTACAGGGAGTCAAAATAGTAAAAGAAAATTGTTACAAGCTCATTTATAAGACGGAAGCGTCTTGTGAGAAGACAAGAACAAAGCCTTTGGAAACAAGCATTTTGTGACGTGACAAGAAGTATTCTGTAAAAATGGTGGATCGTAAAGAAGACGTCATTTTATGAAATACTTGTATTGCCACTAGAGTCTGAAGGTTGTCTGTAAAAAAAAGACATACTTGCTAACAATCATCTCCTCTCCCAGTCCAGTGGCGAGACACAGTGATCCAGCAACCCTGGTAGCCATCTTTTCAAGGGGAAGGGTCACCATTGGCAGACCTGCCCATAGAATATCCGTGCCAGTCGTATGTGCATTGCACAAGGGCCTGAAAACAAAAATTCTCTCAATGAAAAACCCTAGCTTTGTGTTGTAGACAATGGAAGGGAGCCTTCAGATTTCAATTGAATCAAGAGAAAAGAAGATTACGTGTCAAGGAATAAATCTGCCAACGCACTCCGCCTGATATGTTCACCTTTCATAGCAACATCTGTGAAGATGATTTGGTCTGGCTGCACTCCTTGAGCAACAGCATCTGAACAAAGTCGAATAAATAACAAAAATGTCATAAAATGGGTTCACTTTTTTGGGTGAAAAACAGAGCTCAAGGCCCATTTTTAAATGGTTTTTACTTCAGACCGAAAGGTCAAAGGTTGTGTTTTCTCTTTTACTCATACTGGGTATTCAGAATTCCTAGATGGTTACAGGAAAGAGGTTTAAAGGAATGCGATCAATTCATTATAAATTAGTAAACCATTCCACTTACATGCACGAAGTCTCATTTCGCCTGCAGCTGGGAATCTGAGGAGCCAAAGGGCACTGTTGGGTACACGTTTAAGAATATTGCACCTAGAACACATAGAATAACTAGTGAGATGACAAATTATGTACAGTATGCACTAATAGAATTTTTTGTTCTTTAGGAATTGCGACTATGGACATGGAGGAATATGAAGATACCAAGTAATAAAGATTTCAGGATCCATTTTGTACAACTGATTGAAGCATGCAAATATAAATTTATCCTCGGGCAGACCATAATCAGATCGCTTGTGCCGGCAGCTTGGATCCAACACATCTTGATTTTTCTGAACACAACATTAAAAGGTGATTCAGGTGCCATGTAGCTTCGCCCAAGTTAATTTAATAACAAAACAGATTTGAGAGCATTCTATAATATGCTTATCAACACCAACCTGCTTATAATCATTCACAAAGTAGCAATGCGGGAGATGAACAATCTTCTCAGAGTAAATATGTGAGAAGCGCAAAGGTGAAACGAACTGAAACAAAAGACACAGCACATTAGACAACTACATTCAACAAAATTAAGCTATCCAAGACATAAGGTGGCCCAATTCAAACCTCATCAGTGACTAAGTAATCGATGTAATTTGCCCCTGTAGTACCAGGGAACCCCATGTATGAAACCTGAATGGGTGCTGGCTGCATAGCAAATATTTCATTTCTTGCCCCCTGCATGATGAAAGTGCCATTTAGTCATTCCAACAAGTACAACAGATATATGCTACAAATAAAATCATTAGAGTGCAGAAAAAACTACAACTAGTTACTGTAGTATAACTACCCGACAATAATTATAAGCAAATAACTACAAAATGCTTCACAAATAGACACAATTTCAAGGTCCTTACAATAAGCCTCATCGAAGATTATTTAAGGACGACAAACAAAGTACTAACAGATGAAGCATACCTTTGTATAACCATTAAGGTTAATTAAGACCTGTATCTTATCTTCATTAATCATTTTGGCAATCATATCTGATGACAAAGATGAGACATCCATGAAATGCTCGGCTTCAGACTGGATGCGTTGTCTCCATTCCGTTCCATCGTTTGGACTCAAGGCATAACAGAAAATCTATATCAAAATGCTCAGTTCAAGCACAGTAATTAACTTAGAAAGAACCTATAACGAGAGTACAAAAATTACAAACCTCAATATTGTCCTTATTATGCATCCCAAACACAGATCCCATAAGATGTGACAAAGGGTGATTACCAAAGTCACTACTTACATATCTGCAGATCAAGAAAGGTCCTCATCCAGTTAAAGACAAGTATAGCCATGACAAATAAAGAGATTCGTCCTAAGCATCCTGTCAAAACATACCCAATCCTTAGTCTCTGAGGCCCACCATTACGCTTTATGGGCATTGGAGCAGGATGGTTGAAGGGAGAAAGTCCAAATCGAGATGCAATTATGGAGCAGTGTGCAGCATATTTACGACTGCAAAAGAGAAGAAAAAATTGTGAATGAGAAGAAAAATAATTCCTGCTGGTTACCTGTTGTTTCTTAAAGCCTAAAACACTGAACGTAGGGGCCATACCTAATTTCAAGTGCCAGAATTGGATCAATCGGATAGGCTATTGCATGGAAAGGTTGCACACTAGGCAGAAGAGACATCTGAAATAAGAAGGTAGCATTCAAGTGACTCTTAATAAAGTGTTATAGTGATGATAATGACACTGAAATAAGACTAAAAAGGTAAATGATCAGTTTTACAAAATAAAGAGTATAATGATAACATATTAAGACTGACATTAATCTGCCTCCTGATTATGCCTTCAACTTCAGAAAACATTTTTTCACGGTCCTCCCAACTGCATACACACTGGAATATGCAATCATATTAAATTAGTTTACATGTAAAGATATCAATACGCAATGCACTGCAACCAACAGACGTAATATAAGTAGAAAAGAAACATACACATACTCATCTACTTTTGAATACTGCATAAATGCCTTTATATTTCAATTCTACATATGTAGTCTAAATCAACCAACATAAAGCCACTTCTATGGTCGTGGATACATCCACATAACTCCAAGAGTTTTAAAGAGTACAGGTATGGGTGCATGTGAACATTTCTGTTGAGTGTCCCACAGCAAACCGACATGCACACAGTTCTATTAGTGCACTAAATACATACTTTCATAAGTAGAATTTAGATTAATTTAAATTTCACATCAAAACTATACATTAAAAAGTTTTGTCAAATCACTTCACCACTTCCATGGAATTCAGATAATACCTGTAATGTATGTAAAAGATTACAAGTTGCCTCTGGAAAATCAGGTCGAAGAAGCAATGACTGTTTATAGCTCTTAATAGCAGCCTCCACATGTCCGCTGCAAGACGAGTTCAATAAATGTTAGTTCCACCTCCACACAAGGGATGTGATGGTTCTAATATCCATCTAAGGCATCAAGCAACTTTAATAAACTAAAATTTACCCAGTTGGAGTTTGTTGGGACCCAAAGATTAAATTCCCTGGCAAGAAGGCATTAACTCTAAATTTTAAGGAATGAAAGTAAATGTTCCCTCACAGGCTCCCAAAGAGCAGTGCACCCCTCACTATGAATTGCATATTTTCAGTACCACCCACCACAGAATCAAATTGATTGAATTAAAAGGATCAAAATAGGAATGACAATCCTGAAGGAATTTCACTTTGTGTTGGAGTAAACCAACTCTTCCCAGGAACCTGGCATATTAAACAGTAGACAAAAATTAGAGCACCAACTTCAAAAACTGGAGTACCATACCTATCCTTGTATGCTGAAGCCAAATTTGCATGAGCTTCAGCCATAGTTGGCCGGACAGATATTGCATGTATGTAGTCCTGAATTGCTTCACTGACTCTACCAATCTCTTTGTACGTGTTTCCCCTATTGACAAGCCCATCAGCTGCCAAGGGATCAATGCGAAGAACCTCATTGTAGCAAGAAATTGCATCTGCATAATTCCCCTGTGATGAAAGCACGCACAATAGAGATTAGAGCAGAAAAAAAGTGATAATTAAAAAATAGATTCAACGAAGTTTTAAGAGGAAAAACTGGACTACATATCCATACAATTCTTATTTTCTTTTTAGATTTTATTTCTACTCCTAATCTTAGAAACCGAGCCTTTCCTGTGAGGGTTTCACCTGCATGATTCCTTGAAATATGGTTACTCCATCCCCTCCCCCCAAAAGCAGCTTTTTTGGAGTGTGGAATTGTCTAGACTAATCTTCAAATATCATGCATCTTTATATTTAAAGTGAATGAATCTTAGTAAGAGAAAAAATAAGAAGGCCCATGTTTTCCCGAAGCTGTAAAGGAGCAATTAATTGTAGTACCACCTTCCTTACCACCCTCCCCCCTCTATCCCAACCCCAAAAAAAGGCAGACAATCCATGGGGCAAAACACACTTCTTGCATCCACGTAAGAATGGAATTAAGGAAGCAATACCTGTTGTTTATAGATGATGGCAAGATTATTAAAAGGAGCCGACAATCCAGTTGTTACAGTCAATGTGGCCTTATAATATTGAGCAGCAGCAGCCACCATGTTCCTGCATATACAGTACTTTTAGCTGTTAAAACCACGTTCACCATCCAGAGCTAATTATTTCAACATCAATAAATTAATAATAATTCATAAGTATTTCAAGATCACATACCATTCCATATAAATATTCCCAAGGTTGGTAAGTGCTTGTGGATGGTTAGGCTGTAAAGTGAGGCATTGCTGCATGCAGCGCATAAAAGGTCAAGTAAAACAGAAGATCATATGCAAGCAATTCAAATGAAACTTACCATAAAAAGTTGAACCTACATTGTAACATTGAATTGCTTCATCTACTCTGCCAATATCTTTAAGAGCATTACCCTTCAAATGATGCGAAAACAAAAAAATTCAAGTCAGTGAAAGTTGCAATTACAAATCCAAAAATCACAACATTCTGGATATCAGAACGAACCAAATTATTGTAAGCCTCCAAAAATCTTGCATCACAAGAAATGGCTTGCTTATAATGTAGGATTGCCAGATCCAGTTGACCTTGCTCATAATACGTACTAGCCAAATTACCTGCTCCAAACAATTCAATTTAAGGTCAAATAAAATTCATGAAACTGCTACCACATGAAAAATGTATCTTAACATCTGGAAAAGAAAATGAGGATAACAGAATTCAAAACAAATTAAAAACACTTTTAAGTTGCAAATACTTATTACGCACTCAGACAAAATATGAAAGTAGTCAGTTGACTTGAGACAAGAATGTAGCCATCAACTGACTCATTCTCTCTTTCTGCTTAAAGGAAATGTATTTCAAATCCATAATGCCAGAACAACAATTTCTAAAAAGGAATAACCAAATAATCTAATAAGTAAAGACAGATACAAAACGTGGGACGAACATAGAGAAATACGCATTAACTATCCACATTTTCAAAACTACAAGGGAGACGGAACAATGATTTCTAAAAAGGAATAACCAAGTAATCTAATAAGTAAAGAATAAATAAAAAGATGAAAAAACTAAGACATGGTAAGATATTACTCACCGAAAGCCATTGCATAGTTAGGTCTTGTCTGGAGAGCACGCTGATAACACACGATTGCCTCCTGAGGGAGTCCCAAAGCCTGGAAAAGGCAAAAGAAATAGCTTGTTTTTCTCCAACACAAGTCCAGCCACTTGCACCTACCCAACCTTACTGGCAATAGGCATGACAGCTTACCTTATAAACATTCCCAAGGTTGAGATACGCATCTGGAAAAGCAGGTTTGAGTTTCACAGCCTCCTGAGATAGAAAAGTATCCAAGGAAAAAGAACACAATTTAAGAACATTTCTAAATAGGGCAGATTTATTAAATCATGTATTGAAATAAGATGTAAAGAATCAGCACATCACAAGGACAGAAGATAAATAAGAACAGAAAATTTATGATACCTTATAGTACTGCAGGGCTCTATTAAGATCACCAGACTCCATGAAAAGACCAGCAAGATTAGACCATGCAATAGCGAAGTTTGGTTGTATACGTATAGCCTCAAGGTAGCAACTGTATGCCTGCACAAAAGGTTAGAGTCTGACTATTTGCAGTCTTGGGGATGGGAGTAACAACAAGACCATCATCTGAGCCCTGGCCTGGGGACAACAACTTCATATCTGTTTGAACTGTGAATTCACACACAGTTCCACACATGAATTTTTCCATCAGTGACTTTATTTCAGATACATTACAAAAATTTAAATGTTAAATAGAATTATCATTCCAGTAGACTGTTGAAAAATCTAAAATTATTAACCCCCCCCCACACAAAAGCTAGGCAGGGGAATAATTTGGGCCAGGTGGATATTTAAGTTATTAACTAGAGCAGTAGCTCAGACTTAAGTACCATATTCTGTACTGAATCAGAACAAAAAGTGATACAGCGGTATTATAGGTCTAGCCAAACAGCATGGAAGCTAGGGATAAGAATAAACAGCAGCACATAAGTCCTATACAGCGCAATCTAGATCTTAGCTTCCACTATGTATATGGTAACTAAAACATAATACAAGGCAACTGCATTCATTTCTTAAGACTTACCTCTTGCACCAATCCCCGTGCCTTCATTAGATTCCCAAGATTACTATGGGCATCAACCTGTATACCAATTTCCCATTGTAGTTAGCTTGCAGATAACATTGAAAGCAGAATAGCGTGGAACCTTGGATCGGACAAAAGAACAACAAGAACAGCCTGTAGAAGGTCAAAAATAAACAAGATGGAAGCCTACCAAATGGGGATTTAATGCAAGTGCCTGGCGACAACACTGTGCCGCTTCTTCATGTCTTCCTTTCCGCATGTATGCACTAGCTAAGTTTGACCATGCATCACAGAAATTGGGACGAAGCTGCAGCCAAGAAAAACTATGAGATGACAAAGACACCGAAACCATTCAAACTGAAGCAGAACAACTTGAACTTTATAAACAAAGGACATCCAAAAAGTTTAATAACCAAACCAGGGTAATTTGACTCTATAAATTACAAACTAAAGGAAAACTCGACATCCGTTTTAATCCCTTTCTACGATTTGAGGGAATGCAGGAATAGTCAGAAAAAATTATATAATTTTATACGAACCTCAATGGCAACCAAATAGTAGCGAATAGCAAGGTCATTATTTCCTTTTTCCTGCACAAAGAACAAACCAACTCAACATTATGGAAAATTGTTCAACCAGAAAAACAGAACGGGTGAAAGTAGGCAACTATGGGTTCATGATATTACCTTCCAAGCATTAGCCATGTTCCCATAACACTCAGCGAAATGTGGCTCAATTCGAAGGGATTCTTCATTTTTGGCAATACACATGTCAAAGTCATGCAACTGGAACATAATAAAGCACACACATAATATGAATTCATTTCAGGTTCTCAACGCCAATTGAATGAAGATCAACCAGTGGGAAACAAAAAAGAAATTACAATTTAGTGAATAAAAATTGAACCTGATAATATATTGCACCCAAAAGAAGGAGATTGTCGGTGCGAATCGGGTTTTTCTCATACACGATTTTGCTATGCTCTAGTGCCTCCTTATAGTTTCCGGCCTTGTACATTTGATGAGCAACAGTCAAATGTGCGTCTTCATCAACTACAAAATCAAATAATTCATCAATTAGCCTCAACTATAAGAAATTCAAATAATTCACCAAAACGATAATAATAATCTTTGTGATAGGGAACAATAGATAAAAACCCTAACCCTAAAATTGGAAATTTAGCTTTTCCGTCACAATTCTTAGCTAAAAATTAACCACCAGCAGAACAACATCGATTAAAACACCCCAAAAATTGCAATTGAAGTTGAAACTTTGATTAAAAAGCAATTTAGAAAATCATATTCCGATTAAAAAATATATGAAATAAAAAAAATTGGGATCAGAAAATGGAACCTTCATGAGCATCGTGATGAGGCTTGAACGAGACCAAGCTGAGCGACGACGGCTCCGGCTTATTCCCGAAGGAATCATCGCGAGCGACGCCGAAGTGAGCCCTAGAAGCTCCGACCACCGCCGGCGGCTGACGAGCCTCGCCCTGAACCGTGATCATCGTGGCGAACCTCCTCCTCACCCCCCTCCAATCACTACCATCCAACTGCGATCGGACGGCCCACAACTCTCTCTCTCTCGAGCTGTCTGGCTCTGCCCCTTGGCTTCTGATTTTTGTTTTTTTTTTGGGAGTTCTGAAGTTTGCGTTTGGACAATTGGAAGAAGCGGCTTTTTTTGGAAGCTGCTTTTATTTTCGGTGCTTTTTTGGTGCGAAGAACAGAGGGCAACGCGACAGAACGAGGGGTTTAAATAAAAGGTGGAGAAGTGGGGGTGAGGGCAAGGAGCGATCTGGGCCGTCGGATGCGGAGATGTGATTGAGATTTGAGATTGGATGACGTATCGGTTGAGTTGTAATTTCCAAAGATTCTGTTAACTTATTCTGAGTTTTCACCTTGAAAAAGAAGAAAAAAACATGTTTGGACACGCAATCTTAAGGCTGACTAATGAATGCAAAAGCGCCTATATTTAATTATTTTGGGATAAAGGGTGAACCTCAAAAGAAAGATTTTTTGGTGTATCTAAAAGTACACGTATCATTATAAAAGTGTATTTTTTTTCTAATTATATTATGACATGTAGTGTGTAAATTTATGTTCTGAATACTTAAGAAAGCTCTTCATGTAAAAATAATTAAAAGCGACTATTATGCGTCAAAGAACATCTGTTTGAATTTCTTTCACACAATATCGTTTGTTTAAAAAATATTGACATCGTTTAGTAAGCTAATCTAGTAGAATAAGGTTAATTATGGTAATTGGGAGAGACACAACCTCAATTCAAGCGGATCAACAACGTTTCTACACTTAAAAAGGTAACCCGGCATCCGACTTCTTATATTTTTTTAATTGCGAATCACAATTTGATACATATACAAAAATCCCTCATTAAAGAAAAGATAAAATTCTATAACACATGGAAATGGCTCCTTATCAAACTTTTTTTTTTCATATAAAGAGAGAAAAAAGTTACCGACATTTCTCATAAAGAATTCTATTCGAACTGAACCAATTGGGCCTTTTTAACATGAGTCTATTGGGTCATTTGAATCCGAGTCCATCGGTCCATTTCCAACCGAGTTTCATTGAGACATTTCAACCGGAGTCCATTGGACCAATAATATCAAGTTAGGGACAGAGAAGTGGGGACTCCAAGCAACCTACAATCCAATGACTCGTTACCCCTACACTACAATAGCATCTTGTATTAATGATACAATGTTATAAGTAAATTTTTCTCCACATAATATTGTGTAAGGGCCACATAGTGTCTAGATGACGGTGTAAGTATTTGGTAGGGTGCTCTGGTTGCACTTAATTCCACTACTAAGACGTGTGCATGGGCGCACTTTGGTTACTCTTGTTGCCAATGACTCTCCCGTTCCGTTTTAATACATGCATCCACCCATCATATGCAAATAACGTAATTTCATCATACAAATTTCATAATAAGAATTGTTCAATTTCTTCATCATCATTTCAATATTATTCTTACAAAAAATCATTTGAATCAGAGATCATTTAATCATCCAAATGTATCAAGTAAATTGACAGTTTATCATGAATATGTTACTTAATGTTTGCACCGTCTATTTGTTCTAAACATGTGGATGGCTAAACGATCTCAAATTTAAATGATTTTTTGTAAAAATAATCTTCAAATAAAGATTAAAAAATTGAGAAGTTTCAATTATGAAATTAATTTGTATGGTAAAGATACGTTATTCACTAAAGATACGTTATTCACAAAAGATAAATATGTGCATCCACTCGGTAGATACAACTTTCGGCCACCAAAGGCTCTTGGTTCTTTGGATCTTGTGCGGTCTCACACGTCGTACACCCTATAAGCCGGCCTTGATCACATGATTCATAGTATACAAGAGATAATATCATGTGCGATGTGCTAACCAAAAACAAATACCATGTGCGAATAGTAACCTTAATATTTTCCTAATTAATAATTTAATATATCTAAGTCCATTGCAGAGCTACTATATACCTATCCATATCGAATTTTGAGTCTATGCAATTATCATATGTGCATGTATATGCATTTAAATTAATCTTAACCCTTCAATTAATCTAACGTAATTTAATCCTTCCACGTCAAATTTAGATTGAAATCCCCTTCACATCATATCACTCCGCATCTCTCTGCCATTATCCCTTCACTCTTGCGTCTTCTCCCCTCTTCTGTAAAATTACAAAAAACTTTCCATGGTTGTTGTATGGTTCCAGCCATGTAACAATATTAAAATACAACAGGCTCCATGATATGATGGATGCTTGAAGGGTAAGACCTACTTTCTTAGGCTATGAATTTTGAATTTTGGGGTGACTAGCAGGCTCCATGAATTCATTGATTTAGGGTTAGGGTTTAGAAGAACACGACTAATATTCCCCTTGTTTCGATCCAATAGAAGAACACAACTAATAAAAATAAATAAAAACAAAAATCGAAGCACTATTTCCGTAACTACTCTATATTTTTCTCAAAGCCAAAGGCAAATTGAATATTTGTTTTCAGAATTGAAATCTCCATTTGGACAATTACGAAACAGTTGTTTAAGCTATCCGATTACGAAACCGTAATTTAAGCTTTCTGACTACTTCGGCCTTGTGCGGCGGAAGAAAAGCGGGGAAGACGGCAGAAAGAAGACTGGCAGTGAGATAGATTATAGTGTGTTATTGTATTATAATCTGACGTGGATTGATTTAGTTCATTAGATTAATTAATTGGTTAAGATTAATCTAAATACATGTAAATGCACAAATGATAAATGCAGAGATTTGACTTCCATCTATATTTATCTATATAGTAATTTATGCAACCCCGTTGGCTCACTCATTTCATTCCCACCACCGTTGTTTTAGCGACCACCGATCGAGAAAGTAAGGTAAGGAGTCGGTTTCCGAAACGCCGTCGCCAAAAGTTCCTATCATTGATTTTCCAATTGGGTCTTTCTAGTGTGCTCCGGGGTAACATTTACCCCGGTTTTGAAAAAAAACTGTGCTTTAAAAAAAAATAAAAAGTAACCTACAATGCTTTAGACCATCATCCAACCGTTCATTTTTCCGGAGTAAAATTTACTCCGGAGCATGCTAGAATTTTTGTTTCCAATTAGGGGCAGTAAGGTCCAAGAAGAAGGTTCAGTTAGTTGTCGGCCTTCCAAGGCCAACCAAGTACGACGTGCACTTGAAGAACAGTTTTGTGGCGGCATATGACGGAGTTTCTTCTCAACTTGTTGACAAGGTGGTGGCGCAGTCTAAAGATCTGCTTGATCTGCCCACAGAAACCAAAGTCAGCAATGCCTGCAACAACGTCGCAATCCGTGGCTACATCGCACCATATTCTCTTAATCCTTACTACGAGACCTTTGCGATTGATCATGCTACAAACTTACAAGATGTTCAACACTTCACTAACCTCGTGTAGCCTGCCGGCAATGATCACTTCTGGTAAATATTAATCAGTTAATGAATATATAGTCGTTAGTGTTAATTGATGATCACATCTTTCACCTACATATGCGTGCGCAACATGTATATAATTTGTTCTTTTATATATTTACAACATTGAATTGGATCTGAATGCTCGATTTGCTTGGTTTTTTTCTGTATGATTTAAGATTTTATTGGGTTTATATTTATTGAGTTTTTTTGTCAATTGTTTGAGTCAACTCATTATGTTAAAATTTTACTTAAATAGTTTATGTTTTATTTCAATTGCATGCTTGTTTTTTTGCTTTTGGAATATATGTTTTTGGCCACACCGACGCAACCTTCATAACAATAATTTTTCAGCACCAAATCGGTGGTTTTGAATTCAAAACTAAGGACGGAACCTTTTTGTGGGCATTGATGCCTCACCTTCACACTTCATAGTTGTGGCAGGAGTTATGTTGCAGGTATATATATACACACGCACACATACATATATATAAATATATTACATTTTGCAGTTTTGTAGTTTTATAACATGTAATAGTTTCAATATTCGTTATTGGTTCACCTGTCAGTCTGACCATCTAATTATCTTTTGTTATTTTTTTGACAAAGTATCATTTTTCACTTACATGAATACAAAATTAATGACACGTAAATTAATTAATAGATGTTATATAGACAACATATAAGAACTTTTTCAAAGAAAGATTCAACCTTCAAAGATAGGGAGATGGAAAATGACCTACATAACATTAGTTTAGCATAAAGTACCGTGTAAGCAAAAGCTTGGCATTATATAATACTTAAAATATGTATTAATTATTAACGTTTGATTAATTTGTAAATTAGATATAGAGTAGCGACAAAATAAAAGCATGTCACCATCAAGTGAGGATTTGGGATTTGAATGTGGAAAGGTACTCAGTGGGGATGTTTGTATACCACACTGGAACAATACAAGTACCAGAAAAAAGTAGTCGATGAGAAGCACCCGCTACACTATAAACAAATGGTCAAATGCATCCCGTAAACGTTAATATAGGCAATACCTACCACATAATATATAGCTACGTTTTTCACTAATGTGCATGACGAGAAACAATGTACACAAAAATCATCATATTCCTTTTTTTATTATTATTACAAACAATATTGCTATTATAAGCTACACTATGGGAGAGAAGAAATTATTTGAAAGCGAGACATAATGAGTTGAAGAGAAATACCTTAGTCATTAAGGCAATCTACCACTTACAATTACGTTTCTATTAATAACCCATTACGATGACCTCAACAACAAATAAACATGTCATTATGTAAGAACGAGTTGCTTTGCTTATTATAAGAAATAAAAACTAAACACGTTGCTCTAGAAGTTTAAAACAGAGTTTCATAAATTTCTTGCAAGTTGACATACTAATTGGACGACTATTATTTAGGTTAAATTCACATTAAAGAGGACACACTATAATCTATATATTTTAGCCAACTTGCCTATTTTTTAGTATAACAGCAGCGTTCGTGAGTTAGATAAATAATTATTAGGGAGGAAGATAATTGATGGGGATCGAATTCGCACCATGTTGCATAGGCATAATTGCTTTTATGAACCTTGTGTTTCTTGCGTTAGTGGGTTAGCCGACTTGCCTTACTAAATCTCGTGTTTCTTGCCTTCTAGAAATTGCTTTCATTCTTTTATAAAAATCATTTGCGGTGTGAATCATGTGAGCAAGGCTACTGCCAAACTGATATACACACACACACACACATATATATCGTTGGGTCACTCACACTCAGAAAGACAGTAACATTAGTGACGATCGATCGAGTATTAAAATTAGAAAACTAATAAAAAACGCATATTTAAACAAAATATTAATCATAAACACTTAATAATAATTTATTAATTATAAGGACAATAAATAAACAAAAAAGAAAAAGAAAAAGAACATAAAACAAAACAAAAAGACACGGCAGCATTTTCGTAAATAAGTTGAACTTTGGTGGCACCGACTGTTTATGCACGATTAGGTCAACTGTTGACCTAATCATGCATTACCGTTGACCTAATTGTGCATAAACAATCGATGCCACCAAAGTTCAACTTATTTACAAAAAAAGCCACCACCACTTTTTTTTTAACTTCAACTTAATTATGATACCGCCATTAAACTTCAATTTATTTACGAAAATGTCACCGCCTCTTTCTATTTTTTTTTGTCTTTATTATTAATAAATTATTATTGAGTGTTTATGATTAATTTTTTTGTTTCACAAAAGCTTTTCATTAAAGCTCCCGTATTAAAATATGGTGGTCGGCAGGTTCTGAAGCAGCGCCGCAAAAAGTCCCAATTATTGATCACAATCAGTGACGCTAAGGAAGAATCCTTGAGCCCAACAACAACAGGTTCGAGCAGTTCTCGACGTTCCAAAGCCAACCAAGGACGACATGCACTTGAAGAATACGGTTGTTTCGTGGCAGCGTACGACGGAGTTCCTTCTCAACTTGTTGACAAGATGATGGCACAGTCTAAGGATCTGTTTGAGCTGCCCAAGGAAACCAAAATCAGCTATGCCTACGACAACGCAATCCGTGGATACATAGGACCATATTCTCAGATTCGAGACCTTTGGGATTGATCATGCTACAAGCTTGCAAGATGTTCAGAATTTCATGAACCTCATGTGGCCTGCTGGCAAAGATCACTTCTGGTAATATTAGTCAATTGATTAATATATAATCGTTCATGTTAGTTGTTGATCACATCTTTCACATACATGCGCGCGGCACGGAGAATATAATATATAAAATTTTAGACCCAGTTAACTCATTATATTTTAGAAAAATCTCAAATTAATTGTTTTGGTAATTAATGTCTCTTAAATTTATTATTTTAAGGTTGAATGTTTTTTGTTACAAATTTGCCATTTTAGATACATAAGAAAAACAATTTTAAAAATCTTGATTAAATGCATTATTTGATCAAATTATACATTTTAAATTTTGAAAGCTTGCATTGCCACCATATAAAAAAACAATTTGTTAGCCATAAAACCTTCTTTTTTTTTTTAAAGAAAAAAAAAAAAAGACCAGTTGATGCCCAAGCTGCGACAGTCCATCATTTCGGGAGCCGGGAAGACTCACAGAGGCATTTCAACCTCCCCTGGCCACCATCGTGTGATTCACCAGCACCAGGAATACGGACCTAGAATTCACCTCAACCACTGGGTCACCCCGTAATGGTTCCATAAAATGTTTCCTTAAAAAATAAAAAACAAAACTCAAATACCACTAAATAAGGGTAATGCTAGGGATACGACATTTTTGTATCACATTAGTATACCACATGATGTGGCAAATGATGAATACAACTAACATCCAATCAAATAAAGGTGCATTTATGCTCACCACCATCAAGTGGCGATAATGCTCACCACCGTACTTATTACCATTCAATGAGTTTTTGTTTTGAGATTTGTGTCTGTCCATTACACAGATCTCAAAATTTAAACTCATCCAACTGTGATAAATAAGGTGTTGAGCATCATCATCACTTGAGGGTCGTGAACAAAAGTATTCCTATCAAATAAACACATTAAGACCTCGTTTGGCAGCTCGGACTGGACTGACTATTTCAGTTGGATAGGATAATCTGTCATCGGACAATATTGACTAAATTAGTCAGGCGTTTAGTGCAGTATCGGACTAATATCAACTATTTATACTGTGTTGGCCGACCCTAGGTGCGTGTGAAAAACACAATTTGTTCTTCATACAAACTCACTCAAATCCTCATCAAATGCAAGAACTACGAAATGTTTGATCTTCGTAGAAGATGAAATTTGTAGATAACCTTCAATTTGATTAAAGGTGCAACCACAACTCCTCCAAGTAAAGGTGTTCATCCAAGATGAGATTGAAGGCCCTCTTGGGTATTTAGCCTTTGCTCATGCAAAGGGTTTAGAGGTATAGGATGCTACAACTTACTAATGTGATTTTGAGTTGTGTCTTGGTTCACAACATTTAGGCTTTAAAAGTCATGAGCAAAATTTTGTTTTTGAGTACTAATATGCTAGCTAAGAGTCTTTAATTTGTTAATAGCATGCTTAAGTGTTGTTCAAATGAACTTGTAATTCAAATATTTTCCTTCAAACTAGACCAAGAGTGTGAGAGGAACTGACCCGACTAATTATACGGAGGTTTTTCGGCGTATAATTAGTCAGGTGTGAGGGGTAATAAATGGTGGGCCCGGTTTAAATAGTCAGACGACTATTTTAGTACAAAATGCACCAAACACCCGAGACTGGATTGTTAGTACTATCCGGTGTGCTATACGGCGTGCCGAATGAGGTCTAATTGACATGACATGTACATTACATATGCGTGTGCAGTGAAACTACTCACAGTTACGCAAAGTTGATAAATGAGTTGGGTGATCAATGGGTGATGTGATTGGTGTTCGAAAGCTACGGTGTTGCAGGGAAGCACTATGAGTCCTTTGCTGCTTCCAATAACCACATCCTTCGATTAATCAAGTACAAAGAAGCCAAAGACATCGACAAAACTGGTACTAGTGTTTGGCTTCAATACCACACCGATGCAACCTTCATAACAATATTTTTCCAGCACCAAATCGGTGGTTTTGAAATCAAAACCAAGGATGGAACTTTTGTGGGGCATTGATGCATCACCTTCCCACTTCATAGTCCTCGCAGGAGATATGTTGCAGGTACATGCCCCTGAACCATGCCTCACCTTCACACTTCAACGTCCAAAACCATAAGTATTAATACACATATTTTATATATATATATATATATTATATTATAGACTAATTATTAATGTTTGATTAATTTGTTAATTATATAAGAGCAACTCCACCCCTGCCCACTTTCCCCCAGACAATCACTATTCAATCCACCCCAATAAACAATCACTGCCCTAATGAACAGTGTATTCCCCTAGCAATTGCTTTTTTCATCTCCACCCCTACAATTAAATTGCCATGGCAATTGGCAATTAAATATTAGTATTATTTATACTCATTAAATAATACATAATAATTTTTATTTGTAATTTCGGATTAGATTTTTAATCGTTCTTGTTGCGCCACGTGTCATTATCCGAAAAAATCAATAACAATAAAATATTTGTATTTTTTATTTATTTATAAAATAATTCAAAATAATTTTATTTGTTATATCGGATAAAATTTGTAATCGTTCTCAATGTGCCATGTGTCACAACCCGATTACACATTTTGAGTAAAGATTTCCACCGGTTTTTTAACGAATGACGGCATGCCACGTGTCACAACCCAATTACACATTTCAAGTAAAGATTTCCACCTGTTTTTTAACGAATGACAGCATGCCATGTGGCATTATCAACAACCTAATCCTTTCTGAATCCTCCATATAATCCACCATCCATCCTCAGAAATCTCACACCACCATTCATAGTTTCTGCTTCCTTCTTCACCAAAATCCCTATCATTATTCATAGTTTCTGCTTCCTTCTTTTACAATGTCTTCTTCTTCTTCTTCAAAGATGATGTGGGAAATCGATCAAGAAGAGGAACAATTGTTTAGCCAATCAGAAGCAACGTTCATTGACGGGGATTGGGCCGAAAATCAGATTGATGAGGATCACGAGCGTAGACGGAGAGATGACGAATCAAGAATGGCAAGAGCCTCACATTCTCGTCGAGTCATCGGAGGTCTTGCTCACACCTCCATGCCCAACCGTGCTGTCAACATTGATAAAAATAGGCAACGATGAGGTCAGGATCTGTTGGATGATTATTTTGTCAATAACAGTGTATTCCCTGATTCGTACTTCCGACATCGTTTTAGAATGGAACGACGTTTGTTTAACAAAATCATGGGGGCTGTTTGCAACCATGATTCGTACTTTCTGCAAAAGGCATATGCTTTTGGTGTTATGGGTCTATTGCCTGAGCAAAAAATTACTGCTGCCTTGCCGATGCTTGCATATGGAGCAGCTGCAGACCAAGTGGACGAGATAACGAGGATGGGAAAATCAACCATTCTTGAGTCCCTGATGAGATTTTGCTCGGCAATCGAATCCATTTACACAGCTGAGTACCTCCGGAGGCCTACTTCTGATGACTTGCAAAGGCTTCTTAAGAACGGTGAGATGCAAGGTTTTCCAGGGATGATTGGAAGCATTGATTGTATGCACTGGACTTGGAAAAACTGTCCAAGTGCATGGCAAGGCACTTATGGGGACAGAAAAGGATCAAAAAGTATCATTTTGGAGGCAGTGGCATCTTTTGATACATGGATCTGGCACGCCTTTTTCGGAGTTCCTGGTGCTCAAAATGATCTCAATGTCCTTGCCCAATCCCCAGTGTTCCACGACGTCCTACAAGGAAAGGCACCAAAAGTCATATACTGGGTCAACTGCCGTCAGTACGACGGGGCATACTATATAGCAGACTGCATTTACCCAAGGTGAGGATTGTTTGTAAAAACAGTGCCACGACCACGATCTGCAAAAGAAAAATACTTTGCACAATGTCAAGAAGGATGCAGGAAGGATGTTGAGCGTTGTTTTGGTATGCTCCAAGCTCGATGGGCAATTGTTAGGGGTGCTGCAAGAATGTTTGATGTAGAGTCGCTTCGATCCATCATGATGACGTGCATCATTCTTCACAACATGATTGTGGAAAATGAGTACGATTATGATGCCGTTGATGAATATGAACCAGACCCGATGAACAATTCAAGAACACAAATTTATTGTGCTCATGACGCTACCGAAGAACCTATGCAACACGACCCATTACAAAGGGATGGACGTTACAATGACAAAATCATTGAACGATATACTGCACTTCAACGGCCATATATGCACAATGCCCGCCAACTTGACTTGATAGAGCACCAGTGGGCGAACAGGGGTGTTGAAGATGCTTAAGTTCATTACTTTTTTATTTGGTGTTTTTATGTATTTTTATTTGGTGTGTTTATGTAATTTTTATTTGGTGTGTTTATGCAATTTTTATTTGGTGTTTTGAATAAAAATTCTCTAACTTTAAATAAATATACTCTTACTTTAAATTATGGGCTACAATCAATAAATTTGAAACAACATGAAGAACTCTATTAAATGAATAATAAATTACAACCTAAATTGATTGGAAAATTATGGGCTCCGGTTACAACAAAGTGAATGGCTACTCTCCACCTAACCAATCGGTGTTGCTAGGATGATCCTGTGTTGTGGTGCTAGGACCATCTCCTCTTGCTCTCGTTTCTTGTTCACGCCTCCTTCGCACCACATCCGCTTTCTCTGACTGCCAAAAGTATTTAGAGTTGGGAGACTTCCCTTCTAAAGGCTCCTTCATAATCTCACGATCCCGTTGAGCCATTCTTTCTTGTCTGCCATGCTCTCTTTCTTGCCGAAGTAGTTATCTTTCTCTCTAATCGGCTTCAAATTTTTGCATAATCATTGCAGACCTTGCATCCTCTCTAGCCTTATCAGCCTCAAATTTAGCCAATTCCCGGGCCAAAGACAATTCACCTTGACGGGCAATGTCTTCCATATACTTTGCATAATCACTCTTGGAAGCATTACCTTTTCTCTTTGAAGCTTTCTTACCTTGGGGCCTAATTGGAAAACGGCTCGACCCCGAAGCTTGTTCAACGGGAGGCGTTTCTGGCACATCTTCTGCATCATCTTCATCTTCACAGGGTGTAGAGTGTAGAGGGGTGCTGTTCATGAAAACTTATGGACCGACAGGCACAAATTTGAATTTTGGACAATCTTTGACAACACTCCAACTTTATTTTTACTTTTGGTTTGAGCACCATACCAAGCTTGTGCTTGAAGTTCCTATACAATGTGAGAGATTAAATAAATATATTAAAAATAGGTAACAAATAAATAATACAAAGAAATAATTATAATGAAAATAGGTAACAATTAAATAATACAAATAAAGAAATAAATATATTATTACCTGATCTGCTAAATTTTCTCCACTTTGAAGATTAGCACTAGCTTGTGTCAAGGCGTCTCTCCACGTACTAAACGATTGGCTAAGTAGTTTCCAACGACTGGACAATGAATCTTTGGTTCTTTGGCCACCCATTTTCTCAATATATGCGGAATGAATAAGACTCCACATTTCTCACAACTACATCTCATTCCCTGAAAATCGAATCATGAGTGATTTGAACCCAACTAGCACACAACGCAACATCTTCAAGAAGCGTCTAGTTCGTACCTGCACCGGTTGTCATTTTTTTTGAAAAAAAATGGATTGAAACTTTGAGAAAAAGATATGAGAAAGCTTGAAAGATGTTGAGAAAATATGGAATTGTGGTGTAAGGTAGATGAAATTGCCAAGGTATTTATAGAAAAGTAAAAAAAAAAATTACAAATTTTTTAAAAAAAATTTCCCGATTTTTACAGATTTTTTAAATTTTTTTATTCCCTTAATTAATCTCTGCCGTTGGATTTAACAAAATTTGAATTTCAACGCTCCAGATTGTGCCACGTGTCACAACAGTAACATTTCTGAATTTTAAAACATTGTTTTTTTATTTTTAAAGGAATTAATGTCAACCGTTGATCTGAGATCCAACGGTTGAGATTAAATCCTTTTTTTTTATTACCGTTGAAGATCCAAAGGCTCACATTAAAGAGCCGTTGAGATCTCACGGTCAGATTCGGAGTGGCCGACAGCGGGCCCCACCGTTGCACGCGCCTCACGCAAATGTTTTTAAACCGCGTGGCTGACACCAGGCTGATGTCAGCCTGACGTCAGCCACCTCGGTGGCTTGGGCTGTCAATTTTCCAACGGGCTAAAGCCCGAGCTCCACACCCACCCAGTCGATTTTGCTTCTCCAGCCCAAACAAAATCCCCCCCCCCCAACAATTGGATCCACATCCCCCCAGCAATTGGCAGGGGTGAACCTGCTCTAAGGAGCAACGATTGAATAAAAGCTTGCCACCAAGTCAGGATTTGGGATGTGAATATGGAAAGGTATTCAATGGGGATGTTTATATACCACACGGGAACAATACAAGTTCCAGAAGAAGTAGTTGATGAGAAGCACCAACTACTCTATAAGCAGTGTGATTGTCTTGGCTGTACTAATTTTGCTCTCTCCGAGGAAACTTAGAACGTTGACTCTCGTGTCAAAGCCTATTGTGGTATCTAGTACGTCCATCTCTGGAGTAAAAATTCTTAAGTGTTTTGGAGTATTCCGTATTTCGAATTTTTTAACTGTTGAATCTTAATTTTTACATTTTAAAACAAAAATTTAAGAGTTAAAATATCTAAAATACGAAATACTCCAGAATATACAAGAAAATCTGTCTCCAAATTACTTTGGGCAAATGACACCATGATCTTTCTCCCTATATATTTTTCCTCATATTTTAGCAACTAAGAGTCGTGTTTTCTCATGTGGGCCAATGTTCCTAGCATGCTAGGACTTTATGGAGAAATTATTAGCATAAGTATACACACAAGACATTATTTGAGTGGCTCCAGTTGCCTCGTGAACTTTCATTGGCTGTCTTTTTCACTTGGGATAACCCAAGATTTACTTTTATTTTTAGATTTTATTACCAATATTTTAATACTCTATCTAATGGAGTATATTGTATATAGAGTTTGATAGACTTCGCTTGATTCTCAAATTCGAGTGTATTCAATTTAAACTTTTAAGAAATCAACAAATGTCACTATATATTGAATAAAGACTCTTTATGATTTCTAAAAAGTTCATGAAAATCTTGTGGTATTTAATTGTGACTTTTTGTGAGTCTACAAAAATCTAGGTGTATTCAAAATATTTATTTTATGATGACTATCTCCTCCATCCCCACCGCCATCATTGTCACCATTGCTGCCACCACCGTTGCCATGATTATCAACGCCACTCTTACTATGGCCACCACCATCACTAACTGCCACCTCTACTACCATCATCACCACCCCATCACCACCGCCCTTATCCCTACTCCTCCACCACCTAACACCACCCCGCCACCACAATCACCACCCCTATGAACTATTACCGCCACCACCAAAGACACTAACTTTACTACTACCATCTTGCCGACAATCACCGTATGACGCACCACCATTATTCTCACCACTACCTCATAAGACCACTTTGTCATGGCCATGAGCACTATTTCTGTATTGAATACTTAAAAATAATAATTCTAGCATTGAACTCTCTAGAATTCTGCAAAATTCTATCATTTAACTCAGTTATTTTCCACAAAAGTATATCATTAAAAGTCTATGAAATTTTATGGAGTTTATAATAATCCGAAAGAGCCTACTAAATCCTTGAAGAAACAGTGATCTGCAAAAAGAGAAAGTTAGTAAAGAAAGATGTCTCAAAGCTATATATATACAAGTTTACATTTATTGTTACTAAATGAATCATTTCTTCATGAGAGAAATTTTTCACTATGGAAGATTGTGAAAACACCATTGCGTAACAAAATGAGAGATCAATGGTCAGAGTGATAGCATGCTTCACATATTGAAAAAGATGTATTTGCTTGTATTGATAATGAGCTCATTATGACGTTTCATGACATGAAACCTCGCTCAAGAACAATTGTAATTTTGTATGTATTATTTAATTACAAGACATTAATATAAAAAGATTTGTTGTTGCCATTTTTCTTTAACCTTGCATTCTTTAAGTTTGCCCCCCTCCCTCGATAAATTTCATTTACACTGACAAAAGAAGACATAGAAATCTTTTGCTAGCCTTTACAAGGCCCAGTTTACACCAAATTTACATGCGATGTTAGAGAAATCACATTTTGTAAACCATATTTAAATTATCTCTCTAATAAAAGTAGAGCCCACAATATACAAATATCTCATAACAATTAGAGAAAGATTTAGATATAGTTTACAAGATGTGATCTCCTAGCATTTAATCTCTGTGTTTTTTATCCTTTTAAAAGAATTGGATTGAAGATGCAAAGACTTATCACAAAAGAGGGAAATTGTGAATTTGGTTTGTTTGCACTCCAAAATCCAAAGGTGTGTTTCGTGTGGCTTTGACAAACCTACTAACGTGGAAGCCACTAGCTCTTAAGTAAAATGGTTATTTAATTAATAATAATACTTCCAAATATAATAAAAGATCCCAATATTTAATGCAACTTCAAACTTAATTAGTTGCACCAAACTTCTAAATATAATAAGGACTCAAGCGTATTTATGCATGCCTTCACGCTATAAGTATATACATCTCTATACTGATCAGTGATCACATGATTCATACTATAATAGATAACATCATGTGTGGTAAAGAAGTAAAGAACTTAGATTATTCGGAGATCGAATTCGACTCTCTCCGTCTGTCCAATTGTCTTCATATTTCTTATATGGCTATATTCAATAAGTTTTATGGCAGCGTATCTTGATTCGTGGTTGCAATCAAGTAAAATGGTTATTTAATTAATAATAATACTTCCAAATATAATAAAAGATTCCAATATTTAATAACAACTTCAACAAGACGCATCATCAACCCGTATCGTACACCGTTGAAATTCAAGCAAGACTATCGGTACACGCAAATTAATCTGAATCCATTCAATAAATGTGACTACTGAAACGACACGCACTAATTAAGATTTTCCAATATTTAATGCAACTTCAAACTTAATTAGTTGCACCAAACTTCCAAATATAATAATACGTCTCTTATATTGATCAGTGATCACATGATTCATAATAGATAACATCATGTGGTAAAGAAGTAAAGAACGCTATTCGAGATCGAGTTCAATTCCTTCCATCTGTCAATTGTTCTACATATTTTATATGGCATATACAATAAGTTTTATAACAGCGTGTCTTTGATTCGTGGTATAAATCAAGGCTTAGGATATGGACTCTCAAGATTTTTATTTTTTTTATCCCTGTAGTTTATTATGGGCTTAAATTTGGCAATGTGGAGCTTCGTAGTTAGTGTGAATATTTTCTAGCCTTTTCCGTTTGTGTTGTTGTTTAATGTTGTTTTAATATACACGTTTTTTTTTGTAGAATTTTTTAGGTGCTTTTAATTTTAAGTCACCCACCAAAAACAATCTCAACTGATGAACCTGCTGCCCCTCCTAAACTCGTCTGCCCTAGTCCACCACTCTGCCACCTCTCAAGATTATGTTGAGAATGAATTGCATATTAATGGGAAGAGGAGCTTTGCATGAGCTTATAAAGAGTTAGACTATCTTTTATATTGTCAATTAATTTTTATGGTGGAACTCTAATTTATCGCATGATATCTGAGCAGGTCGTTCCACGCTGCGCTGCCTCAACGTCATACTGCCTTATGTCACCCCTGCTTACTAAGCTCACGCGTTTCACTAGCACCACCACACACGTTGAGCCGTGGTACGAATGAATTACACATTACCTAAGAATGAACCTTGCATGCATAGTTTAATTAGACTACATCTCATATTACCAATCGACGCATAGCTTGAACCCTTAATTACTTCATACTCTACCTATTACTTCTCCGTCGCCCAATCCAAATCGTAAGCTTTCAACTTATGAAGCTTTCTCTTGAAGTTGCTGCCAACTTCAAGGGAAAGTTCATAACATTTAGAAACTGGAACTTTCAAATCTTTACAGAAAGTTTTACACATGTGATTCAAAATCCTCATCCAGTATCCTCCCCAAACAAAAATTTTCAAAGCTTTTGTTAGACTCCACACCACAGAAAAAGAGAGTGAGAGTGCTGTGGTGGGTGGTGGGTGGTGGTGGACTCTCGAGGTCGACGCCGGCTAAGAGTTGGAGTGGATGAGACGGTTTCGGGTGTTGAAGATGACAATTTTTTTGTTTAACTTTTTTTTTAATTTATTTTATATTAAGGATAAATTTGAATTTAGTGTAATAAAAAATTTTTGTTGGGTGAACTTATTTTAAAATTGGGTGTCACCGAATACATTTTTTTATACAATGATATAATTACATTAAGAGATTTAAGAATAAAAATTGAATTTTATCTATTAAATATAGTTAGGTATAGAATACATATATATACAAACACATGAGCATATACAATACCCAAAGGCCACTGCCGAGCTACTGTCTATATCTATATAGTCCATGCATCCTGCTGACTCACTCACACTACATTCACACACCACAATAGTATTCTTGACGATCGATCGGTACGATCTAGAGTATGGTGTCAAATCGAATACCAGCATCGCCAAAAGTTCCTCTCATTGATTTCACGATCAGTGGCAGTGGCACCAAAGCCAACCAAGTACGACATGCACTTGAAGAATACGGTTGTTTTGTGGCGGCGTACGACGGAGTTCCTTTCTCAACTCGTTGAAAAGGTGATGGAACAGTCTAAGGATCTGTTTGAGCTGCCCGTAGAAACAAAAAATCAGCAAATACCTACGACGATGCAATCCGTGGATATATTGACCAAATCAAGTTCCTTACTACGAGACCTTTTGGGATTGATCATGCCACAAGCTTACAAGATGTTCAATTTCACGAACCTCATGTGGCCTGCTGGCAAAGATCACTTCTGGTATGTAATATATATTATTAATAGTAAAACTCATTAGTCATTAATTAATATATCGTTTCATTTCAATGATTTGATCACATCTCTTATACAAATTGGATCATCGATATATATCAAGGACAAGTTTGATATTGTTTTTGAAATAGCTAAAAGTGTTCTATTACAACCAAAATTGCTTTAATTCATTTGACATAGAAATTTAAAATGTTTATGGGTCATAGCGCTACGGTTACACATAACACTCCAACTGCTTTTACAAGACACGATTTATAATAAAATAAATTATTTAAACATTTTTATTAAAAGATTCTAAAGAAAAAGCGTACAAACGCAAATTTCATAAGGGATCATTTGTGATTGCTTATGTAGAAACTAGAGCACTTCAACTCGTAAGCGCTTTTATACCATAAGTGCTTTCATTACAAACACGTTTAATCCAAGTGTTTCCGGGAAAATGGAAGCGTCTAAAGAAGATTTGGGCGGGTGCTTCTCCTGAAATTTTTTCTATGACCTAAAAGCACTTTTAACTATTTTTTTGCCAAACGCAATTAAAATCGTTAGTGAGAAAATGTTTTTAACTCTTCAAAACAATTTCAAACATACTTTATTTGACTTTAATTAAAGCAGTATTTTTAAGCATAAAATACTTAAGCCTTTTCGACCATCTCGAACGCTCATTCGATTTAAGATCTGCAGATGTGAATCTAATGTAATATCTCGAAATAAATTACATATTGCATATTTCAGAATATATAAAGTGGGGATATTTCCACGAATCAAAATCCTTCATTACTTATCATGATATTAAAATGAGTCCCTTGAGAAAATCAACCATTTATATATATAAGATATGCGCATGTGCAGTGAAACTACTTACTCTTACGTGAAGTTGATAGAACAGTTGGGTGAATGGGTGATGCAATTGGTGTTCGAAAGCTATGGTGTTGCAGGAAGTACTATGAGTCCTTTGCTGCTTCCAATAACTAATTCTTCGATTCATCAAGCATAGAGAAGCCAAAGACAGCGACAACACTAGTACTTGGCTTCTCGGCCACGGACACAACCTTCATAACAATACTTAGAGTATTCTCCCTCAAACGGTTTGAAGGTTAGAGATCCCTTGTTGCGCATTCACTTGTCTCCATGGCTAAGTAGCTTAACCCCAACGATGCCGTGGACACCCTCGGATGGGGTGCCTTTGACATAATCAAAGATTAAGGACCTCACCACAAGACAACTGTGATGCCTCAAGTCAAAGGACTAATTTGCATTATCCCAACTATGAGTTCTCATGTGACATGAATATGAAAACTCATCGTTGATCGCGTTCAGTGAACTCATTCCATATTGAGCACCTACATGCTTGTCTTGGTGTCAGTTACACCAATGACTCAAGCTAGTCACTCTCCCGGAGAGAAGACATAACATGTACTGATCTTAACGGACTGTCAATGCCCAATTGGCAATCCTATTCATCAGGAACGTTTAGGATATGTCTATGAACGAGAATGGTCTCATGAACCTAACTTGTTTAGATTACATTCTCATAAGCACATATTCCTTGGACTTATTGTTTAAGCATATAACATTTATATGAGACTACTTTAAACAATAATCATTGCCCTTTATATTAAACTATATTAGTTTAACATTTGAAATGTCCGTAAAGTATCATCATATGATTGGTTTTAGGGCACATTTCCAACAAATAATGAACCGGAGTCATCAACTTTGGATGTTGCTTCCAGGACCCGGCCTGCTGATTGAGCTTCTGCCGTGACCAGATGTGCCACATTAGGCCTAGGTTGACCTGTTGCGATAGCAGCAATGCCGCTGCTTCCTGCCTTGTCTTGTGAGGCTTTGGGTCCAATGTGGCTGCCTCCATTTGCCATCATCCCCTGTCCAGTAGCTGCCATACGAACCTGGTCCGAGGTACGTTTATTCCCCTTGGCTTTTAATTCTTTCTTCCTTTCCCAGTACCATTCTGGATAACCATGAATTTCAAAACAGGTTTCCTCCGTGTGTCGGGTTCCATTACAGTGATTACAATGGAGTTTATCTTTATCAATATTCTCCTGCGTACGTGATGACCGAGAGTTTCCAATGGATGGTGAACGATAACTTTGCACTTTAGTCGCCATAGCCATAGAAGGTCCTGCCGCAATGTTCTTTGTTCCCATCATAGTGGCCTGCCTCTGAGCTTCGCGTCGAACTAGATGAAAACATTCCTCGATTCCAGGGATAGGCTTTATCCTTAGAATCTCACTTCGTACTTGATCAAAACCACTGTCTAACCCAGCAAGAAAATCATACACCCTATCCTTTGCAAGTTCTTCTTTACGAGTTCTCAAATCTACTCCACATACCATACGAAGAGGACGTCTTCTGTCAAGATCTTGCCATACACCCTTTAATTCAGTGAAGTACAGATTAATTGGGCGACCATCTTGTCTTGTCCGTGTAGCCTTACATCGAAGTTCATAATATTGCGACTCATCTGAACCATCATAGAACATCTGGGTGACACTCTCCCAAATATCCTTCGCTGTGGGTAGGTCGATAAAGAGACCAAGTAGATGTGTTTCCATAGTTTTTAACAACCATCCTCTCACAATAACATCTTCAGTTAACCACTTTGCATATCCCGGATCATCTTCCTCGACCATCGAAATATTCCCTGTTAGATACCCTAACTTGCCGAGCCCAGAAGCATGAACCTCCATCATCTTCGACCATACTTTAAAGTTTGAGTCATTCAACCGGTACCCGAACGGAATGGCACTGATGTTGGTAGATTCGCCTTGGTTGGACACGGTATGCACGGGAATCAGGCTTGCCCTATGTTCTTTAGCAGCCATCGCACTTTTGCAGGCTTTGATGTTTACAAAGGCTGCAATTCAATTGGGTTGTTTCTGGGTTTTTTTATTGTCAAAGGCAGGCCGAACCTGCTCTTGATACCATGCTAAACTCTAGGGTTTTCATGAACATGTTTCTCAATATTATTCATCTCATATAGAGGAATATATATACTTATACAATCCCCAATCAACTAGGAAATAAATATCCTAAATATATTAGGATATCAATTACATACTCAAAATATCCCTACATTCCTTATTCCTAATATAGACTCACGGCAACATATAATTACATTAAGAGATGAAGAATAAAAAATTGAATTTTATCTATTAAATATAGTTAGGTATAGAATACATATATATACAAACGCACGAGCATATGTACACACCAAAGGCCACTGCCGAGCTACTGTCTATATCTATATAGTCCATGCATCCCGTTGACTCACTCACACTCACATTCACACCACAATAGTATTCTTGACGATCGATCGGTACGATCTAGAGTATGGTGTCGGGCACCGAAACAGCATCGCCAAAAGTTCCTCTCATTGATTTCACGATCAGTGGCAGTGGCACCAAAGCCAACCAAGTACGACATGCACTTGAAGAATACGGTTGTTTTGTGGCGGCGTACGACGGAGTTCCTTCTCAACTCGTTGAAAAGGTGATGGAACAGTCTAAGGATCTGTTTGAGCTGCCCACAGAAACAAAAATCAGCAACACCTACGACGATGCAATCCGTGGATATATTGGACCAAATCCTCAAGTTCCTTACTACGAGACCTTTGGGATTGATCATGCCACAAGCTTACAAGATGTTCAACACTTCACGAACCTCATGTGGCCTGCTGGCAAAGATCACTTCTGGTATGTAATATATATTATTAATAGTAAACTCATTAGTCATTAATTAATATATTGTTCATTTCAATGATTTGATCACATCTCTTATACAAATTGAATCATCGATATATCAAGGACAAGTTTGATATTGTTTTTGAAATAGCTAAAAGTGTTCTATTACAACCAAAATTGCTTTTAATTCATTTGACATAGAAATTTAAAAATGTTTATGGGTCATAGAAGCGCTTTACGAAGAAGCACATAACACCTCCAACTGTTTTTAGATGAAGCACATGGATTTATAATAAAATAACTATTTAAACATTTTTATGATAAAAGCACTTCTAGCAAAAGCGCGTACAAACGCAAATTCTTCATAAGGGATCATTTGTGATTGCTTATGTAGAAACTAGAAAGCACTTCAACTCGTAAGCGCTTTTATACCACAAGTGCTTTCATTACAAACACGTTTAATCCAAGTGTTTCCGGGAAAAAAAAAATGGAAGTGCTTCCTAAAGAAAGATTTGGTGGGTGCTTCTCCTGAAATTTTTTCTATGACCTAAAAGCACTTTTAACTATTTTTTTGCCAAACGCAATTAAAATCGTTAGTGAGAAAATGTTTTTAACTCTTCAAAAAACAATTTCAAACATACCTTTATTTGACTCTTAATTAAAGTATTTTTAAGACAAAAATACCCTAAGTTCCTTGACCATCTCGAATGTCTATTCGATTTAAGATTCAGTATGTAATCGAATAGACATTCGAAATAGTCAAGTATATTGCATATTTCAGAATATAAAGTGGGGATATTTCCACGAATCAAAATCCTTCATTACTTATCATGATATTAAAATGAGTCCCTTGAGAAAATCAACCATTTATATATATAAGATATGTGCATGTGCAGTGAAACTACTTACTCTTACGTGAAGTTGATAGAAGAGTTGGGTGAATGGGTGATGCAATTGGTGTTCGAAAGCTATGGTGTTGTAGGGAAGTACTATGAGTCCTTTGCTGCTTCCAATAACCACCTTTTCCGATTCATCAAGTATAGAGAAGCCAAAGACAGCGACAACACTAGTACTTGGCTTCTCGGCCACACGGACACAACCTTCATAACAATACTTTTTCAGCACCAAGTTGGTGGGTTTGAAATCAAAACCAAGGATGGAACCTTTGTGGGCATTGATGCTTCACCTTCCCACTTCATAGTCCTCGCAGGAGATATGCTGCAGGTATGTATATATATAACATGAGCATGTTTAATGCATGCAAATTAGCCAAGGCTAAAGTGTTCTTTAGCACCAAATCACAACAATTAACTTCTAATGGGCCATATCTAGCCAAGACTAAAATAGCCCAAGGCTCTTCAAGGGATCAGTTTTGCTTAGCTCTTGCCTTAGGCTCATCAAGGGGTCAGTTTAGGAATAAACTAGTAGCCAATGAAAACTAGTCACTTAACAATTTTTAGCCCCCAACCTCTCACACCATTAGAACAACAAAAATACTAAATTTCATGAATAGTGTCAGTTTGGGAGCTAGATTTCGTCTTTAGCCCATGACCCTTGCCACTTCCATTAGATATGCTAGTCTAATAGATTGACTCATGTACTTTAAAAATTCGCAAAAACAACTCTTAAATAAGTTACAAATTATTATATCATTGGCTCATTAGGCAGTCTAACTGTCAAATTAACCTTTGATTTTTGTCGTAGTACATGAAAATAACGTAACATCAGTACTTCGTCTATGTAACCAAAAGCTTATCCCATTAGAGTTGTCCCCCTCCCCCTAAAAGAATTGCAATTAACTTAATAGTTTGACAGACATAAGTGTCAATTGTGTTAGAAAGTTTCTTTTGTCAATTTTTAAAAGACAGACCAAACTCTATATATATACGCCTAAATCATTTCCCTGCCTTCATATTTAAACGTCCTAAACCGAAAGTACTTATACTTATGATATATTATTCATTAATTATTAATGATTAATTAATTTGTTTAATTAGGTTTGGAGTAACGACAGAATAAAAGCTTGCTACCATCAAGTGAGAATTTGTGATCTGAATGTAGAAAGGTACTCGGTCGGGATGTTCATATTCAACACCGGAACAATACAAGTACCAGAAGAAGTGATTGATGAGAAGCACCCATTGCGCTATAAGCCATGTAATTGTCTTGGTTATTCTGCTTTTGCTTTCTCCGACGAGGCTAAGACCGTTGACTCTCGTATCATGGCCTATTGTGGTATCGAGTAGTACTTCCATCTCCGGAGTACTTGGACAGTTGCCACCATGATCTATATACATATGTTAAGTAGGGACTGGCTACAGTGCTCGCAAGTATTGAATGCTCACACCAATCTCACCCTCTTTTCCCCCCTCTCTCCTCTCTCCTCCCTCATTTTAATGGTGAGATTGGTGTAAGCATTCAATGCTTGCGAGCATTGTAGTCTACTCATAGTAAGTAAATAAGAATCGTGCTTCCTCGTGTGGGCGATTAATAGCATTGGAAAAGAAATTCCTTATCCATATATTAAAGTAAATAAGGGAGATTATATGGTAATTTGTGTACTTCTTTTACTAATGGACAATATTTGTGTTCACGCAATAAATACACCTTGATCTTAATTTAAATGATGATTATTAAGAATATGAGCATTTATGATTATGACATTTGCGATAAAAAATTTTAGGCCCAGCATGGCCTCTACTAACATGTTGATATTGTCTTCAACTTAACCATCTATTATTATTAGGTGTCATAAAAAACTACGGTGATATTAACAGAGAACCTCCTACATTAAAATGTATATTATTTTATTATATCTCTGATGTGAAATTATATTCTCCAAAACGCCCCCTCACGAGTGATCTCACATAAAGTTATAGGGACAACCAATTTCAACATCGAATTCTAGTCAATTAGCTGAGTGGGTGCAGCTGCCATGTGGAGGACATTCATAGGCTGTCCTTTTCACTTGGGAAAACCCAAGGCGTTTATTCGAGCTAGATTCTAATATTTTATTGTATGATGCATTCTAACTTTGCTGCAAAAGAAGATATGCATAAATAATATACAGAAAAAATAAATAAACAATATAAAGAAAAAATAAATTTAAAAGGAACTCTTTACTTAATTACATGTATTAAAATGGAAAAACTTTTTGAAATCTCATTTGTTTTTTACTATTGGAGGATTAATTGATGTATTTTCTTTGTTTCTTAATGTTAATTGTGTAAGTGGAGCACAGGGCCGGCCCTGAGATTTCGGGGTCCTGTGCTAAAATTTAATCGAGACCCTTACTAAGAAAAAAAAATCATTATAAATTAAACTTACAGATTAATTTTTCAAACTTATATAAATTTAGTTAATGCGGAAACAAATATATTAAATACAATCAATTGAGTTGGAAATAAATTTTGACTTCTCCAAAAAGGTCTTGGGTTCAAATAGTTTTGATGTTGTTTTGGATTTTTTTTTTCTTAAAATTTTGCAAAAAAAAAAAAAAATGCAAACCACCGAGGTTTGAACCCATAACCTTGAGTGAAAGTTGCATTACGAAAACCACCTCTGCTAAGCGTAAATTCAATTAATTTACTGCACAAAAATATATATATCATAACCTATATATATAACATACACATTAAAAATTCGGGGGCCCTTCAAAATTTGGGGCCCTGTGCGAGTGCATCACTTGCACTCCCAGAGGGCCGGCCCTGGTGGAGCACAAATATTTACTATAAAATTGTAAATGAAGTTATTGACTAAGAGAGTTTCCATTTCAAAACTTGCATTGGGGGAGCCACTACAATGGTTGGTTTCTCAATATTATGAGAAACATGAACTGAAACATGGAAATAGGCTAGGAAAACATATGCCAGGTCTGGCCCTAGTGTATTTCTCTATGTGCTAACCTTTCTATTCAATATTAGAGAGACTTCTTTTCTCCCACACCCACTTAGAAGTTGGCTTTCTCTTCCCAAGATCCCAACTTGTTTCTTTTACATGACTTTCTCTAACAATACTCTTGGTATTTTTTAACAGCGCTCTTACATGAATAACTTCTATAGCGCCAGTCCATCGCAACAATAACGTACCTTGCTAATGATACACCGTCATATGTACGCAAGTTTTTCTCTGCATAGTACTGTATCAGGAACACGAGATGCTGCCATGACAGTGTACATGTGTTAAGAAACTTACTCTCATGCATCTAATTTCTCAGTCTTGTTGCACTTAATGCCAATATAAGATGTGCAAGCAGCCACAGGCGCTAGTTGCTCAAGAGAGCATCATTATTTGCATAAGTATACAGTACACACAAAACATTATCTGGGTGGCTGTTGTCTCGGACTTTCATTGGCTATGTTTTTATCACTTGGGATATCCCAAGATTCTTTTGTCTTTTTGTTTATTTTTATTTATTTATTTAATTAGAGTGCAGGAAAGCACATATTATCTTTTGCTAGCTAGCTTCATTACCACATAGTATTCTTGAGATCGATCGGGGAACTATACAGTATGGTGTCGGGCACCGAAACAGCGTCGCCAAAAGTTCCTATCATTGATTTCACGGTCGGTGGCAGTGGCACCAAAGCCAACCAAGTACGACATGCGCTTGAAGAATACGGTTGTTTCGTGGCGGCGTACGACAGAATTCCTTCTCAACTTGTTGAAAAGGTGATGGCCCAGTCTAAGGATCTGTTTGAGCTGCCCGCAGAAACCAAAATCAGAAACACCTCCGACGACAGAATCCGTGGATATATCGGACCAAATCCTTATATTCCTTACTTCGAGACCTTTGGAATTGATCATGCTACAATCTTACAAGATGTTCGGCACTTCATGAACATCATGTGGCCTGCTGGCAAAGACCACTTCTGGTATGCAGTATATATTTTAGGGGTTTATGAACTTTAATTCTTGAATACGATTGAAATTTAACTAAAACCTGGAGTTAGATTACATATTGATTCTGTTCATTTGACTAGATATCCATGTCTGCATAAATATTAAAATTTTTATTGGACTTTTGTTTTAATATTTAATGTATAATTTTATTCATTATGTTTTTTGTTTTTTAAAAGTATTCATTCATTATCTTTAACATCTTCCAATTATAAATGTCCCTAAATGAAAAAAAAACATTCCAATTATAACATCTTCCAATTATATATGTCCCTAAATATGTCCATACCTAAAATACATTATAATGAATTAATGACACATAAGAATATATGCAAGTACCGAAAAGTCCGTACCTAAATATTTTCTTATACAAGTTACTTATCATAAATTATTGATGCAAATTGTCAACAAATAATGCAAATTCATTTCAATTTCAAATGAGTATTAATTAGATATAACTCCAAATACGTAGTCAATTATTAGGTTTAATCCATGACATTTTGCATATAAGTTTAGGTCCATCGACTTCAATTCAAACTAAGTAAATTTACTTTTTAAGATGATAAGTCAACCTATTTTTATAAATGAGCGTTTACAATAATTTTCAAATACCCATTGTAACTCTGAGTTGTTTAGATTCAAATCTAGTAACTTATTGCACAGTGATTAGAGTGCATGATTTATGGGGATGCCTTTGTTTCAGTTTTTGATTTACATCGATTTGACTTCAATTCACATTATAAACATACATTGGAGGTCCACTATTCTCCATCATAAATTCATTATCATAATAAACCATATAGATAGGTTTACTAAATGGATAGGTTCATTCATAGGTTCATTAGCATTATAAACCCGTGGATAGGTTCATAAGGAGATGATGTTTAGTTATACGGAAGAAGATGTTTTTTGGTTATAGGTTTAAAGGGGTGACTGTATGTTTGGATGGTAGGACAGTAGAGACTTGAGAGTAAAATTTGATATGACACATGTCATGATTTTATTGGGTTAACTAAGGTAGTGAGTAAATTGGGTACTCCTCGGTGAGTACCCAAGTATTATCCATTGATTATTGTTTAATAGTATACCCATTAGTTAATATGTAATTGTTCACTTCTATGATTTGATTACATCTCTTATAGAAACGGAATTCTATATATATATATATATATATATCAAGGGCATGCTTGGCATTTTTTCTAAAATAATTAAAAGTGTTTTATGACAACCAAAAACATTTTTGATTACGTTTAACATAAAACCTTAAAAATGGGCTACAAATCTTCTGTACCCACTCTTTGTATCAAAAAAATGCCAACCATGTGTCCAACAACTTAGCCTCTTAATATAACGTTATTAACTATTAATAAAGATTTAAAAAATAAAAATTAACAATTAAAATCTCAACAGCCATCGTAAGCTAGGGTCGAGGAAAATTTCTACACTTAACGTTGTTAGAGTTAAAGCCAGTGTCCACATGTCAAAATATTATAGGTTGGTATTTTTTTGGTACAAAGGGTGAGTACAGAAGATTTGAAGTCTTAAAAATGTTTATGGGTCATAGAAGCGTTTTTTGGATAATTAAAGCATCTGCTACTTTCAATTGTTTTTCCGGAAGCATGAACTTATAATATTTTTTTAACACTTTTGGTAATAAAACACACATGGATTCATTAGCAACACGTTCAAATTTTTATTAAAGACCCAACTGTTGTTGGGTTTAACTTCAGTGGTACGTACCATTGAATGGTACGTACTGTTGAATGGTCTAAGATTCATTTGGAACCCGCTGCAAATTAATCTGGACCATTCAATGGCCGTACCATTGAATGGTACGTACCACTGAAGAATTTTCCAACTGTTGTTTGAAAAACACTTTCTAAAGAAGCATCTAGTAGGTGTTTCCTCATAAAGTGTCCTTATGACTAAAAAACACTAATATTTTTTTTCTGTCAAACGCAATCATAAACGCTCTTAGTTGTCAAAAAATATTTTTAACCCTTTCAAAAGCAATCTAAAACAAGCTTTTATTTGACTCTTAATTAGGATATTTTTAAGACTAAAATATCCTAATTTTCTTGACCATCTTGAATTTCATTTCGATTTGGAATCCGGTGTGATTGAATAGGACAGTCGAGATGGTCAAGATTATTGTGGTATTTTAGAATGTAAATTGTGGCTATTTCCATAAATCAAAATAGTTTAGGATGTGATTAAAATGGGTCACACTTGAGAAAATCAACCATTTATAAATAGTATATATGCATGCACATGCAGTGAAACTACACATTCTTACGTGAAGTTGATAGAAGAATTGGGTGAATGGGTGATGCAATTGGTGTTCGAAAGCTACGGTGTTGCAGGGAAGTACTACGAGTCCTTTGCTGCTTCCAATAACCACATTTTTCGATTCATCAAGTACAACGAAGCCAAAAACAGCGACAACACTAGTACTAATTGGCTTCTCGGCCACACGGACGCAACCTTCGTAACAATACTTTTCCAGCACCAAGTTGGTGGGTTTGAAATCAAAACCAAGGATGGAACCTTTGTGGGCATTGACGCCTTACCTTCCCACTTCATAGTCCTCGCAGGAGATATGTTGCAGGTATGTATATATATATAGAACATGTAATAGTCTAATAGTTTGATTCATGTCTTTTAAAAATTCGCAAAAACAACTCTTAAAGTTACAAATTATTATATCATTGGCTCCTTTGGCAGTCTAACCGTCAAACTAACCTCTGACTATTGACGTATTACATGATAATAACTTACCTGACATCAGTCTGAAGTCCATGTAATTAACCATAAGCTCAGTCCATTAGAAGACAAAGCAAACTGTATTATATACACCTCTAAACCATTTCCTTACCTTCATATTTTAAACCTCATAGACCAAAAGTACTAATGCCTCGTTTGGCAGCTCGGACTGTACTAACTATTTTAATCGGATAGGATAATCTGATATCGGATAGTACTGACTAAATTAGTCGGGCGTTTGATGCAGTATCGGACTAATGACCGACTATTTATACTGTGTGTGGTACTGTATCGGATAAGAAAATTTTAAACTATTTTTATTTTTTAAGGTCCATTTTATTTTATATTTAACAAAACAAGCCAATGATAAATGAAAAAAAAACTGAATAACATAATCTTATTTGTCATTGCATTTTCCTATTTGTACTTTATTTTAACCAAATTACTTAAAATAAAAACCAATAAAAGAATTGAAACCCTTCCTCTTCTCCAGATTTCTCGACCCTTACTCCCTTCTCCTTCTCTTCATGCCGTCTCCTCTCTCTCTCAAACTATTTATCCTATCTGGTTTTTTATACGGTGTGCCAAACAAAGCCACTTATGATATAATATTGATTAATTATTAATGATTACTTAACTTTTTTTTTAATTAGGTTTGGAGCAATGAAAGAATAAAAGCTTGCCACCAAAGCCACTTATGATATAATATTGATTAATTATTAATGATTACTTAACTTTTTTTTTAATTAGGTTTGGAGCAATGAAAGAATAAAAGCTTGCCACCATCAAGTGAAGATTTGTGATGTGAATGTGGAAAGGTACTCACTTGGGTTGTTCATATTCCACACTGGAACAATACAAGTACCTGAAGAAGTGATTAATGAGAAGCACCCATTGCGCTATAAGCCATGTAATTGTCTTGGTTATACTGCTTTTGCTTTCTCCGAAGAGTCTAAGAACGTTGCCTCTCGTATCAAAGCCTACTGTGGTATCTAGTAGTGCTTCAATCTCCGCAGTACTAGGACAGCTGCCACCACGATCTATATACACATATTTTTTATTCCATTGCAAGTGCTTACTCGGGTGGCCGATTAATACCTAGCATGGGAGGAGTTATGGCCTATGGGAAAATAAATTTCTTATCTATATATTAAAGTAAATAATGGGAGATTATATGGAACTGGTTAATTTGTGCACTTTTTTCTTTAATGGACAATACTTGTCTTCACGCAATAATACACCTTGATGTTAATTTATTAAATGATGATTATTAAGAATATGAGAGGTTATGATTATGACTTTTGTGATAAACATTTTTAGGTCTAACATGAACCACCACAGACATGTTGATATTGTTCGTAACTTAACCATATATTTTTAGATATCATAAAAAATCTCAATGATATTAGTAGTGAATCTCACACATATAAAATGTATATTATATCTTCAGTGTGAAACTTTATTTTTCAACACGCCTTTCCCTTCACGAATGACCCTACACATGATCATACACATTGAAAATAATCAATTATTTGAGTGGGTGCAGCTGTCATGTGGACATTCATTGGCTGTGTTCTAATCGACTTACTAAACCTTACCTTTGTGTTTTTTGCCTTCTAGATAATTGCATTAATCATGAAAAGACTTGGCGCAAAAGAGGGAAAGTTTGGTCATATTTATAAAGATGGACGATATTAGTACCTTTCTAATAAGAAAATATTATTGACACTCTAAAAATTTAATTGTTCATTCTAAACTTTTTATATTTAAAAAGAAAAATACTCTTATGAGGAGTGCACAATTAGATTTTTAGAGTGTCAATAATAATTCTCTTCCAATATCCATTTAGTTAATTTTCTTAAAGACAATGCTTGGCTTCTCTTGGGACATCACTACACAAACATCATAATTCAAATATTTTATTTTCTTTATCATCATCTATAGATAATTTCTAAGAAATTTCATTCAATTTAGAAATTGTTTAGTCATCCATATAAACCAAACTAGTTGAAGGTTAATCACAAAAATATTACTTATAAAATAACCGTTAATTTGTTTGACACATATAAATGATAAAACAGCCTCCAAATTAAATAAAATTTTCTCGAAATGGTCTTTACAAAATGATCCCTTCCATGTCAAGAGCCAACTAGTATTAATATTTTGTCATACTATATTGAAATAAAGGCTTATATGGCACTTGTATTGTACAACCCTATTATAAGTTAAACACAGACCCTTGGGACCAATATGAATATCACCAACTGAAGATAAGGACAAACTAGGTCCTAGATATTTATTAGTTTGGACAGTTGTTTCTTATCTGTCCTCTCAATAATTTACTGAACCCATACGCCTATATCGGTCCCATCCTCTATCAATTAATTTGTAGTAGTTGTACCGTCTTGTGCTAATAATGCAATATCGTTATTAGCGATTCAAGTTTGGGTGTTGAAGAAGACGCTCTATAATTTATACACCTTATCCAACTTAATTGGCTTACTAAATCTCGTGTTTCTTGCTTTATAATTTAGGAAAAACTAATAAAAAGGACATATAATCTATGGGCTTTGCTAGCGGAACTTGCTCAAAAGCGAGTCCTTACAAACTCGCCTGACACGTGGCTAATATCTTAAAAATTCGAATGTAATTTTAGTGAACATATATTTCCTACTTTACCCCTTTGCTAACACCAAGCCCAAGATGAAAACCAAACGACACGTCGTCTTTTTCTGTTAGTCCAACTTGAACTGAACTACATCTCCGACTCTCCACCATGAACGGCCTCAACGACCTCCAATTCTATCGAAACTTACAGTATTGTCTTGTGTTGTGGTAGAAAATTGCTCTCTTTTAATTTTCCCCAATTTGATGATTTAATAAAATTGAATTTGGATCTTAAATTATGAAATCAGAGAAGTCTTGTATATAAAACAGCTCCTTCTGAGTTTTCTTCTAGATGGTCGAGGTCATTAATTCATGGTGGATTTGGTGGTTGTTGAGTTCGTCCATTATATTGTTGAGTTGTTGGGGCGTGGCAGTTGGTGGTGCGGTGATGATGACAAGGGTGGCGGTGGGATAGATATGGTCGTGGTGATGGAGGTCGTGGTGGTGGTAAGAGAGAGAGGCGGCAGCGGCGGCGGTTATTGGGTTAGGTGGCTATGAACGGAGCAGTGAGGAAGATGAACGGTGGAATAAGTAAGAAAAAGCAAAAGTAAGAAAAAAACCAACAAAAGACAATTATTTAATGCTCCAGCATGCTGTAGGGTTAAAAAAGGAAAATAATTTTTAGGAGTAATTGCAGGTTCCATTGGAACTCTCAAGGACATGCGTCCTGTTGTTAGGGAGAGTCTGCAACTGACTCGCCTTAAGCGAGTCCGCCTAGCATATCTCATAATCTATACACCCTATCCTTCATTCATTCTTTCATAAAAATCATTGGCGGTGTGAATCAATCATGTGAGCAAGGCCACTGGGAAGCTGCTATATATCTATATATTTAAATCCATGCATCCCTCGTTCGCTCACTCCCACTCAGACGACAGACACAGTAACATTAGTGACGATCAATCGAGTCATTAAAATATGGGGTCGGCGGGTTCCGAAGAAGCGTCGCAAAAAGTCCCAATTTTGGATTTCACTATCAGTGACGCTAAGGAAGAATCCCTGGGCACAACAGCAACAAGTTCGGGCAGTTTTCGGCTTTCCAAGGCCAACCAAGTACGACATGCACTTGAAGAATACGGTTGTTTCGTGGCGGCATACGACGGAGTTCCTTCTCAACTTGTTGACAAGATGATGGCCCAGTCTAAGGATCTGTTTGAGCTGCCCACAGAATCCAAAATCAGCAACACCAACGACGATGCGAACCGTGGATACATCGGACCAAACCCTCATATTCCTTACTATGAGACCTTTGGGATTGATCATGCTACAAGCTTACAAGATGTTCAGAACTTCACGAACCTCATGTGGCCTGCCGGAAAAGATCAATTCTGGTAATATTAGTCAATTGATAAATATATAATCGTTCATATTAATTTTTGATCACATCTTTCAATTACATGCCCGCAGAGCATATATATATAAATATATATATATATATATATATTATATACATATTTTGTTCTTGTGCGTATATGTGACACAATAGGATTCGAATTCTCTGATCAGTTTTTCATATGTCTGGATTTGCTTAACTATGTTGCACGAACACTTCAATGCACTAGCATGTGGACGCTTAAACGAACACGACACTCATCGGACACTCCTGCCACGTGGCGTGTTCTTGACTTTGACTGGCAGGACACACCTCGGACACACCTGAGACATGCGGAGGACACGGTCAAGACACAGTCAACGGACACGTCGGGGTCATTTTGAAAATATAGAAAAATTTTAGAGGCAAAATTGAAATATGAAAAATTATTTTAGGGGTAATTTTAAAATAATATGAAATCTGAACATAGAACCCTACCTTCAGCTCCAGATCCTCACCTCCAGCAGCGCCTCTCTTACCCAGATCGCAACCTCCAGCTCCAGGACACATAACCCCATCGCACTCTCTCTCTCTCCAACCCACTTGACCTCCAGAACCCAGAAACCCATATTGCTCTCTCTCTCCAACCCACCCGACCTCCAGAAAGCAAAATCCAGAACCCAGAATCCAGACTCCAACCCACTCAACCTCCAGAATATTTGAAGGCTACCTCTTGATGAATCAGATTTGGAGGCTATATTATTAGTATTTTAATTTATTATTATTTTAATTCTCCGTGTCCGTGGTTTTTAAAAAATTTTCGTGTTGCCGTGTCGTGTTGTGTCCTGTCCCCTGTCCCGTGTCCATATCTGTGCAACATAGCTGCTTAACTCTTATCTTTCATTCATGTACTTTCTTATGTATATTTCATATGCATGTGCAGTGAAACTACTCACAGTTACGCGGAGTTGATAGAAGAGTTGGGTGAATGGGTGATGCGATTGGTGTTCGAAAGCTACGGTGTTGTAGGGAAGCGCTATGAGTCTTTTGCTGCTTCCAAAAACCACATCCTTCGATTAATCAAGTACAGAGAAGCCAAAGACATCGACAACACTGGTACTAATGTTTGGCTTCGAGGCCACACCGACCCAAGCTTCATAACAATACTTTTCCAGCACCAAATCGGTGGTTTCGAAATCAAAACCAAGGATGGAACTTTTGTGGGCATTGATGCCTCACCTTCCCACTTCATAGTCCTCGCAGGAGATATGTTGCAGGTACATGCCCCTAAACCATGCCCCTCACCTTCACACTTGAACGTCCAAAACCATAAGCTTAATACATACATTTTATATTATATTGTAGACTAATTATTCATGTTTGATTAATTTGTTAATTAGGTATGGAGCAACGATAGAATAAAATCTTGCCACCATCAAGTGAGGATTTGGGATGTGAATATGGAAAGGTATTCATTGGGGATGTTTATATACCACTCGGGAACAATACAAGTTCCAGAAGAAGTAGTTGATGAGAAGCACCCACTGCTCTATAAGCCATGTGATTGTCTTGGCTATCTTGCTTTTGTTTACACTGACGAGGCTAAGACGGTTGACTGTCCTATGAAGCTCTACTGTGGTATCTAGTAGTACTGCCACCATGATCTCCATACATGTATTTTCTCCCATAATCAGTAAATAAGCGTCATGCTTGCTCCTGTGGGTGACTGATACGAGGAGTTCTGGTATATTGAAGTACATAAATGGGACTGATTAATTTGTGTATGCTATTTCTCTATTGGACAATATTTGTGTACACACTGTAAGTGTACTGTGATCTTAATTTAAATAATGATTAAGAATATGAACAATTTTGACATTTATGTGGTAGAAATATGTTTACATAATTGGATGGACAATTTCCTAATCAATAAACGATCGAGAGTTGACCCAGCCGCGTTACTCTTTTTCGCAACCCGGAACGGCGGACCTCTGCCTTTGATGGCATGTAAAAGCAGGTAAGTGCCGCCAAGTCTCGCCCTCTCAAAGCTCCGCCGCGACGAAGAACAGCCTCCGTTTTCTTATCCTCGGCGTACGACGATTTACTTATCTTGGAAAGACGCAGCACCAGATCAAGAGCCGTGAGACCAGACTCGTTCACATCATTTAATTCCATAATTACTCCACTCCCAACCAAGCATCTCGCCACCTCGTGCCGCCTGTTGGAGATGGCGACGTGAAGAGCTGAAGTCCCCTTTACGTCCTTCATGTTAAGGATCGTCCTCTTCATGTCTACCGTGATCATTGGTGAGTCGACCGTCAATTCCACCAAAACATGAATCGCTTCGACTTGGTTGTTTTTAGCAGCAAGGTGAAAGGCTGTCTCTCCTCTTAAGGTTACGTCCTCGAGGCTCTCCGGACAAGCGGAGATGATTTCTTTAAGTATTTCAACGCGGCCACGGATGGCAGCGCAATGGAGAGGAGTCAAGTCGCCTTTTCCTCCTCTGAGGTGGCAGACTGCCACTCCGAAGTGGCGGAGATTCTCCTTCACAATGTCCAAGTATCCGTTCGCGGCAGCGATGTGCATTGGAGTGAATCCGCCCTGGTTTCTTAATTCGGTGAAACAGAGTTTGTTAAGGAAGCAAACGTCACGCTGGCCGCCACCGGCATTAGTGTTTCGACCCGAGAGCAGTAGCATGTTTCCTGCTTGCGAAGCCTCGTACAGTGTTTGATCCATCGATAACTTCTGGCCAAAATTATTGTGTACAAAACTGAACGATCTATTAAGTAATTTAAAGGGTGGCTGTAGTTTCCTAAATGGTGTGGAATTTTTCATGTCCTATTGTAACTAGGAGTGAAATTTTTTTTTTTCCTTTTTCCTCAAGGAATGAATGTTTTGGATTCAGTTTAATTTTGACTGACTGACTGACTGCAATGTAAATGAACAAAAGCAAGTAAGAGAGAAGGCGACGAAAAAAGTAACTTGACTTCCAAGAAATTAACAAACGTGTTGTTTTGATGGATCCTGAGTCTTTATATTTAACATATCCGCATTTACATGCATTTAGGTATATCTTGACCTTTTGATTAATTTAATGGAGTTTAACTATTCCATGTCAGCATGATTATATGAAATTAAATATACTGTATCATACTTCCCCAACTTTTATGGCTCAATTTTATTTCAACAAAAAAAAAAAGACTAAATTTATTTTTAATTTTGTTTCAATCAACCCCCATTCACCCTCCCCACGTCTCCAATTACCACCTCTCCCCAGATTCCAGTACTGCCATGGCTATTATTGCTGCCATCTCTACAACAATCCAACGCCCTCTCCTCCCCCTTTTCTATCCGAAAGCTCCAATATCTATATATATCTTTCTCGAATCAACATTTGGCGGAGTTCTTAAATGGATTTTTCTTTGTTTTTTCTGTAATCAAACATTATTGTTGCCTGTTGGAGAGATGGTATCTGCGGCGTTGGAATCTGGGAAGAGGGTTTGTGCTAGGAGACGTGCGGAGGATGAATGGGGCTGGGTTGATCAAAATAGGAATAAAAATAAATTGAGCCATTAAAGTTGAAGTATGATACAGTACATTTAATTTTAGAGTCTGTTTTTGCTCACCTCCCCTAACCTAAGGTAATCGTTACCTCCCCTCTAGATTTGCACCACGCATTCATAAAGAATAAATTTGCAGTTCATCTTCTTGATGTTGATCATGAAAACTTATATCTGAAATTCATAAAATTTATTCATAGAAACTTATTAAAAGATTATTATGAACTCATTACTAAAAAATTATTATAATATTTTTGTAAGTATAACGATATTGGTATTCTTTGTTGTACAAAATGATTTAGAAAGGGGATGCATAAAAGTGATTAAGTTTTAGAAGTCATGATAAAAAAGTTACAGCAAAAAAATCGAATATGTTTGGACATGCTAAATCATTTCATACAACAAACAATACCATATACGTCACTTTGTTCTCTAAAAAATAATAATAGCAATAGGTGAATGCTTTATATATTCTCTTTCTTTTGATCATGTAGGAGGTTTTTTTTCTTCCTTTATGTTTGTGTAGCTGCAGAGTTAACCTTTTATTAAAAACAGAGTTATGTTGTAGCCCAGAGAGGAAAAGAATTAGATAATTCAATCAATTCTTAATTGATGGAAAATTGAGGAAGGAATAAATAAGTTTTATTTTGTAATTAATTTAATTAGTTTTTTTATTTATAAAGATTTATAAATGCATAGGGTAACCATAGTTAGAATTTCAAACACATGGCGCAAATCTAGAGGGGAGGTAACAGTTACCTTAAGTTAGGGGAGGTGAGCCAAAACGGACTCTTAATTTTATATAATCATGCTCACATGGAATAGTTAAACTCTATTAGATTAATTAAAAAGTCAAGATATATCTAAATGCGTGTAAATGCGGATATGCTAAATGTGGAAACTCAAGATCTCTGTTTTAATAATCTAAGATGTCGAATGCACCATACTATTTTTTTTATTTTATATTAAATACTTATACATAATAAAAAGAAATTCTTGAGTATGATTGTTTGTATTACAAACGTCATTTGATCACCGAAAATAAATGAATTTTTCATTTGAGTCACACGGGCCAAGGTGAACCCGCGGCTGTACCCAAAAATTTGTCGAATGAATAAAACCATATATCCAATTAGTATATAAGTTGATGCAAGTTAATTAATCTTTACTTTTTGTGGTTGACAATGTCCTAAATGGTGTGGGATTTTTTCTTGTCCTATTACAAACTAGGAGGAGTGAATATTTTGGAGTCGGTTAATTTTGACTAATTGACTGACGGCAATATTAATTAGTAACTAAGCACAAACGAGTAACAGAGAAGCCCGAAAAGCAAGTAACTTGACTGCCAAGTTATTAACCAAACTGCTGTAAGTCATTCTTAGATTTGTAATGGGATCCCTTTTGTAATTGAGTTAGACAATGAGAATACACTGTACTAATTTTTTATATTTTATATTAGATACTTACACGAGGAATAAAGAAAGATTCTTGAGTATGGTTGTCTGTGCCCAAGACAATTTTTTTTTATAAATAAAATGATGATAATGGATTAGGCGAGTCCAGCTACATATAATGTTTGATTATTGGGCTACCAAAGTAGTCTTACTCTCTATACCCACACAAGACGGTCATAAAGAACCAAGACCCTGAGATCCAGCCATCAACTACAAAGTAGGCTACTTCCTTCATGTTCAGAGCGATTAGAAATGACCAATTCCCCGCGCGCGTCCCCTATCTCCAAAGTTTTATTAAATAAAAAAGAGCGATATAAAACAAGCAAGGGGACGAAACTGAAACCCGCAAAGAAAAGAACAATACATCATCAAAAATTAAAAATTAGACGAAAAAAAAAATTTCCTCAAACCAATGTTCTTACAAGACAATGAAAACACTCTAAATTGGCATCTTATACGGGCCCATTTAGGCGAACCTGAATGCATAGCGTTTCCTTTGTATGTGCGAAGATGGATGACGGGCCATGGACGGCTGTAACAAAAAAATTTCCAAATAAATATATTTCATGTATCCAATTTGTATATATATGTTGATGAAAAGTTAACCAATCTTTACTTTTAGTGGTTCACAATGTTCCTTCCCTTGTAAAAATAGAGGAAACTAAATTTAATTTTAGCGTTCTTAATGATTTAGTAATGTAGTAACTGCTCACATGGTTGTTCCTCTATATGTCAAAAACAACCTTTTCTTATTCTACATGAAAGTAGTATGAATTAAATTGTAAGTCCACATTAATTAGCAAAAAATAAAGATATATCATCCCTAAGATCATCTCCAATGGTGAGGGTTAAAGTCTAAATTTTTAGTCTAGACAATTTAGAACTTAACCTAGAAACAGTTTTTCTTCTCTAATGATTTTCGGTTAAAATTTTAGCCCCAGATTAATAAAGAATGATTTTAGCCTAATTTCTTTTTTTTTTGCAACTGTTTTAAAAATAAAATTTATGTAGATTATCCTAATTTATTTTTATGAACATTTTAACCTAAAAACATTTAAATTCCAATAAATAAAGAAAAACACTAAACCTACGCTATGACAATTAGGTCCATCCATCACTATCATCTTCCTCTATATGACAATTAGGTGCAACTAACAACTTAGGTAGTCCAACTACTAAACTAATTCCACCTAATTTGTTAATTATATCTACCAAATTAGTTCTATCTACCACCATCATCTTCCTCTATATAAAGAGGAGGTTGAAATTCAAACCTACACATACCACTTTTTCAATCATCCATCTTTCATATTGTTTTTTTTTTCCCTCAAAATCATCCATCTCTCATTGATGGGTGATAGAAGAAATCGAAGCTTGGCAATGCAGATGGCACAAGTACAGTACCAAGCATTGTATGAGGAAAGTGAATTTTGTGTGGATGTTTGAATAAATACACAGGTTTTTATAGATTTTTTGGGTGAATTTTGATTTAAATAATTTTTTTTAATTGTTTTAGCTATTGGATTTAATTTTGGGCCGTTAGATCTATTTTTTTACCGTTAGATTTGATCATATTCGATCTCAGCCGTTGGATTTAATATATTCATAAATTAGATTTTTTTTTTAAATTGAATATGGACCGTTGGTTCGGATGGAAAAGAGTCGTTGGGCTTGTTTTTTGGGTGGCCGACATGATATCAGCCGTGGGTCCCCCGTTATAAAATAATTTCCAAGGGGATATTTTGGACACGTGCGTGTTATTTTGTACACAGGACCATGTAATTTTACTGTTTTTGGTGGGTACACAATACCCCAAAAACCAAAATATCTCACTTCTTCCTCCCTCTCCCCGTCACTTTTTTCTTATTTTCATTCTCTCTCTCTCTCTCTCTCTCTCCATGTGTGCACAGTGCACGTCGTTGAAAACCTGTCTAACTAAGGCAATCTAAAGTCACCACCCTCTTCATCTTGATGCCCTGAACTCAACGGTGCTAACCATTTGTCCAAACTCCCAAACGTTTGACAGAAAAAGCACACAGAAGAACTAAACTTTCCCGGCGCTTTTCTCACCATTCCAGACCAAGGTGGGATTTCTAACTACTACCATTGGATTCCTCTCGTTGAGTAGATGAATTTTCATATGTCATTTGCTTGATTTGGTCGAGTTTTGACGTAGATCGACGAGCTACAGTAGCCGCGGTCTTTCGAGGGAAATACAAGCCATTTCCCGAGCTTTTTGGGCCAAACCAAAGGTATACCATTATTCTATTCATCTCTAACTTCATTTTGACATAAAGAACGTGAAATTTGGCCAAGAAATGAAGAAGTTATGAACGTTTGAAAATTTTCTAGAAATCAGTTAGTTTTCTGGCGGCGCCGGCGATCGGCTCAAGTTGCAGCGGCGACCGGTTCAGACCGACCTGAACCCGGTCCAAACCGGGTGGTGACGTCAACAACCGGTTCAAACCCAATCCAAATCAAGAATATTCCAAGGTATATTCCTTTAACGCCTTTAGGAATATTCTGTTAGATTTAACGAAGATACCTGAATCTTCCGTTAAATCTAAAAGCGTCAACTGACGCCGTTAGTTGATTGTCAGTTTGACCCAGCACGTGAGCCGCGAGTGGGTCACGCGTGAGCCCCGCGTGAGGGCCCATAGGGCATTATTTTCGACTTCCATCGACGCGAGGCGATTCATGACGACGCGTACTACCTAGGGGCAGTACGTATGATATTTTTCGGAGTGTTTCTCGCGTCATTGTAGTACTCAGCGTATTTCTCATATACCTAGCATGTCCTCGTAGCTTATCTACTTGGGCTTGTGTGTTTACATATGGTTAAGTATTCTTTTTTTTTTTTCGAGCAGTCCATTATGGTTTTACCATTGGTTTTCGGGGAGTACCCGTATTACTATTATAGTATTTTGAGGATCATACCGGGGAGTATGACGTATTTTTTTCAAAAAATATACATGTTTTCCAGCGAAGGGATAGTATGCTCTTGAAAACAAAGGTTTTTATCAAACTTTACTTTTTGACCCACTCACACTTTTATATTTTGCACCTCTCCAAGAACTAGTGGCGGATTTGATTACCAGTGAGACGAGGGCTTACTTCGGCTGTGGTTGGTGGTTCTGACAATTTCTCCAGACTATGTAGGATTTGTTCCTACTTTTAGTTAATTTCTACTTATCCATCCTCACGAGGATGTGAATATTTATATTCTCTGCACTATTTATTGTGGTCTGACTGTTATGCACCTGTAATAATGGGTTTACGCATCACCGCACTTTTACTTCCGCTTTCGAGTCTAAATCTACTCACTTTTCTCATGCACATGTATAATTGGCTTTTGTCACTTAACACGTGTCGGCCAGCACTTCCCGACACCTGGCGTGTCAGGATCGGGATGTGCCATCTAGCCAACTGTTGGAGTTAGGTTTTGGGAGGGGGGGTTTAAATTATAAATTTTAGAATTTAACCTCACCACTAGAGATGGCCTAATGTAACTTACATTAGCCCTGGATCTGCTGTTTGTGAAAACAAAGGATATTTTATTTACACATGTCAAACTTTGCAGGTCTACCACCAATATCACCAATATTGTCTCGATTTAACCACCTGCGCAACCCGGCATGTATTGGGCTTTATCACAAAAGAGCTCGATGATATTAGGAGTGTAAACTCTCATATATAAGTTGTATTGTATTTTGTTACTCGATGTGGGACTCTGTTTGTCTCTATAGCAAGCTTTTATGGATGCATAACCAACAATACCCATAACTAGCAAGCACACAGTCACCACATTCCTTCATCTCAGAATCGGAGCAAAGAAGCGCTTTCAAATGGCTAGGAAGTGGCATAAACTAACTGTTACCGGGCAAATTCGAAGCCAAGAATCATCGGAGTATAATTTATGGACATAGCAGCAGTACCAGTTCAGTGACTACTAGAGGTAGAGGAGCTAGAGCTCACTTTGTGTTTTCCACAAACGCTTAAATCTTCCATCAATATATCTGAAAAAACGATATCAGTCTCCATGAAAATATAACTCATCCAGCCTACATTCTTTTCCCTCTTATATGTCAAAATCAACCTTAATTTATTAATCTCCATGAAAATAACATGAGATTAAGAATTTATCAATATGTTTTGTTTTAATCTTCACAAAAACTAATACAAAATAAATCCTTAAAAATATGAAATTCATCATTCCGTCATAAACACATCCAACTATGACATACAGAAGATCATCTATCCATCAACAAATTGAGAATATAACATACAACAAAAAAGTACTTAAGAATCACATATCGAACAGTCAAATTTTTATCTTCTAGTTTTACTTTCTATTTTTACTTTTCACTGCAAAAACTGTTGTTTTATATATATATATATATATATATATATATATATATATATATATCTTCTATAAAAATATGAACAAAAAAGGTCCTTTATTAAAAGTTAAAGGATCTACAAAACAGAAACAGCAGTCTCAATTTTCGCAAGTGTTACATTTCTGAACTTGATACTGACATGTTGCCTAGTGGCTCCAAACTCCGACTGCTGCTTCTTGGCCGTGGATGATTCGATTACTTCCTGGCTGGCACTCACACTACTACTACTACAACCATTTAAATCTTTCTTCGTCATCGACGACTCAGCAGCTTCTTGCCTATCAGTAGTACTAGTACTACTATTAACATCTTTAAGCTTAACCACTGCGAAGCCGAGAGATTCTTGGTTGTCAAGATCGGGATTGTTAACTCGAAAAAACCATACCTGAATCGTATCCCCTTCCTTAAGCGCAACCTCCTTATCGGTAGAAATCGAGTTCCAACCCTTGTTTAAGGCATAGCTAAAGCTGCTTTTGGTATGAGTAATCCACTTATTCAACCCTAATTCATCATGCACCTTTAAGCATGGATCTATCACTCTCACATATACTACTCCGTTGTTGTTCAATCTTTCATCGTCTTGGCCGAGAAAGTTCTTATTGATCACTTGATTCGCTGGGATCGAGAGACGGTTGTGATTAGTGTTCAAATCAGTCTTGAAAAGTTCCTTCTGGATCACCAATTGCACTTGGGAACCATGCAAGGATTCAATCTTTTCCTTGAATTCTTTAGGCAACTCCTGCGGTGGAGAGGGAACTGATGGTTTTGTACTCACCGGTTTCTTAGCCGTCTTCTGCTTCTTCTTCTTGATCATCAACTTCCTTGTTTTCTCTTCATCATCTTCACCAAAATCGTTATAATATTCGTATTCGTCTTTCAAGCTTCGGCTGCTGCTTCCGAAACTTTGCTTCCTGATTTTCGATGCAGAAGCAGCATTTTCTTCGTCATAGTATGCATCTGTGGCGGCTTTCCTCTTCTTCACTTGTCGTGCTTCCTTGGAGATATCTGATCGTTGGGTTTTCTTGCATTTGCTTTGAAATTGAATCAAATCAATCAGAACTCTCTCTTTGAGCAATTCAAGTTGTTCATCTCGGTTTGTCGCGACCGCTTTCACCTTCGCCAACATCTTGTTAAAAGACTCAACTTCAAGATTTCGCACAGCTTCCCATGTTTTCATCGTCACCATCTTCGATTTCTCGAACTCAAAGATCGCCAATTCTTAATCAGGGTTTCTGAAACGAAGATGGAATGGAGAGCGAAGAAGAAAGTTTCTTGAAATATTTGCGGGGCTTTTGGAATTTTGGGGGCACTAGTAGTGTAGCTACTGTTTATATATATAAAGGAAAATTAATATTTTCCTTATTCGTCAAGTAAAAGCATCAACTGTTTACTAATCCTAGACCTACTTGGATAACTCGATTTACTAATCCTTATTTTACCTGGATATAGCGATTTTATAGTATCTTTTATTTCCTATATCAATGAGGAATATGGTTTATTGAATTTGCTCTTTTACCCCTCTGGTTTTGACTGAATTACATAACATATGTCCTAGCTTTTCTGGGTCCGAAGCTGATAACCCAGAGGGGCAAATGGTAAATTGACAAAATTTGTGGCGCCAAATCTTTTTAAACCCGAGCATTAATGGTAAGACGAGAAACAGCTGGAAAATCTTATCGAATAAAGAATAAATAAATCTGAACAATTTAATGAACCAGATGGATCAAACACGAGGAAGTCACTTCCTATTTCAATGAGGAATAGGAAAGTGGATACTAAAACTTGAAGTGGATAGTATTATTCGATTTAATTTCACTTTAATTTCATAAATTAATTTTATAAATCAGATCAAGAAAAACTTAATGATTATCGATCAGCTTAAGGAAGAAGGCATTTGGTTTTAACTCGCGATTATCATCCTATTAACCGACAATAATTGTGGAATGTGTTTGTTAAACTCTATGAATATGAACTTTAGGAGGAGAAAGATGATACTTGATAGCAATTTTACCACACTCAAATTCCAGGCAAAAATCACTTAATTCTTTTGTTTTGTCTTTATTTCTTTGGCCTTGCATCACTTCTTCCTATTTCGGACAATCTACCAACGCAACAGTATTAGAGTTCAAGCTGACAGAAGCACGAGGATAACGTTAGATAGTCAAAAATGTAGCAAATAGGTGTATATCTAACATTAGTTACAAAATTAGTTCCACAACAGAACTCTCCACCAACAACGTTAGATAGTAGAAAAGTACCCCTAACGCACATAGTAATTCCTCGAGTTCACATCTTTGTACTCCGTCTCAAACCGAAGTTTGTAAAGCCATTTTTTGATGTGAAGAAAACGATAGGAAAATATTCTAGTATCACAACCTTTCAAATCACAAGTTGTGAGCTTACTATTATTAGTATTTACCAATCCAAAAACAAGCCCAGTTCTGAAATTAGCGCGAACTTCCGGAGTCTCAGTATGAACTGGTGATTGACAGAAATTTTTTTACCCCAAACATATTCGTCTCTTTACGAAGGTAACGAAGTCCACCTCACGAGTGAAACAATATTTTCTGAGTTTTATACCATGTTAGTCTCATTATATATATAACTCGCATATAACAACATAAACAGATGACAGCACAAACCCTACTAGTTTGGATACTAAATTTGCTTAATTATTGTCGAAACAGACGAAATTGAAACACATGCTCACTCTGCTGCATACAAGATAAAGGTATGTGCTAATGCTCACAACAGTACCATTTATAATCTCCAAATTCTCAATCACACCACTTTCCTTCCTAAAATCTTACGTCTTATTTAATAAAGTAGCAACACAGGAGGCTAGGGAGTGGCACAGCAGAAGTCCACGTTATCGGGAGAAGCCAAAATCAATGGAGTAGATGGACATATAAGTACATCACCATTAGAGAAAAGGTCATTTTATGGTTTGCCTAGATGAACAGAAACGCCTTGTCTTCAATTATATTGGAAACATCTGAAAAAGGATATCTTCAGACGCTTAAATGGAATAAGAAGATCGATTTCCACATCTGCTGCAGACTTTGGAACATGTAATTGCAATGTGAATGAAGTGACATTATGAATTTCTCACATGAATTTTCGCTTTCCATGAATTTCGGAACTTAAGGAAGGGACAAGTAATTGCATTTGTTGTTTTGCTTTGTTGGCTGGAAAACATCAAACTTTAGTCCTGGTTCTACTCACACGACAGAGACAATTTGGCCCGGAAATTAAACATATATACTCTTCTAATGTTAAGAATCACATACGGCAGAAAAATACATAACAATAATCACAGAAACCCATCTAATCTTCTATAAAAATATATTGGAAAACTCCTTTATTAAACTTGAGAATCTGGTTTCTACACAACAGATACATAAGCCCTCCAAATTGTCTAAATGTTACGTTTCTAAACTTGAGGTTTAAGCTGACATGTTTCGCTTCAACTGCAGCCTGCATGGTTCTTGTTCTGGTCTTGGGAATATCTCAATAGCCTCCTCGCCAAGGCAAGCCCTTCTATTGCATCATCGACAAGTCAACAGGTTCCGACCTCTCAGTACTCGCACAACCATTGGCATCTGTTTCCATCTCATCATTCTTGGTAATTTGTGGTACGATATCCTCCTGCTCATTAGTACTTGTACTACTATTAACAACTTTCTGGTCATTATGACTCGATTTCTCCCTGCCTCAATACTAGTACTACCATTGATGTCCTTATTCCCATCACCTCTTAGCTTAATGCCTTAACTGAGACTTTCTTTTTTGACATCAGGATTGGGATTGTTAAATCGAAAACGACTAATTCCGGGAATTACATCGCTTTCCTTTGGTCAACTCTCATCCTTAGAAATTGATCTCCAAACCCCTGCCTAGACATACGAAAGCTGCTTTTGGTTTGAGTATACCTATTTGGTCAACCATAATTTACGCCTCTTTAAGCATGAATCTATTACTTACTTTCACCACTTTGCTCCTTGTCCACCTTTTTTCTCCTGTTCGCCTAGAAAGTGCTTATTAACCACTTGATTCCTTGGCATCGAGAGACGGTCGCACTAATAGCTCAAATCAGTTCCTGAAAAGTTGTTTGTATCACCAATTGCACTTGGTAACCATTCAATGATTCAATCTTTTCCTGAATTCTTTTAGCAACTCCGGTGGTGGAGAAGGAATTGACGGAGCAGATGGTTTCGTGCTCCAAGCTTTCTTGGCCGTCTTCTGCTTCTTCGTCCTCGCTTTCTCTTCATGATCTTCTTCATCACAATCCTTGTAATATACGTACTGTCTTCAAGTGCTCTTGGCCATGTTTCCGAAATTATGCTTCTTGATTTTCTGATTGTTAGAAGCAGTAGCTTCACTTTTTCTTCATCATAGTAATGAGCAGTAGCGGTCGCTTTTCGATTCTCTGGCTTTTCTGGCTTCGTTTTGAACGAGATCAATCAAAACTCTCTTCGAGCATAGCTAGTTCTTCATCGAGGTTTTTCGCAACCGCTTTCACCTCCGCCAACATCTTGTTAAAAGACTCAACTTGAAGCTTTCAAGCACATAATCCAATGTAATCTTCTTCGCCATTATCGGCTTCTTGGAACCCAAAGATCATCACTTCTTAATTGGGATTAGGCTTGAGAGAAAGATGGAATGAGATAGCAAAAAGAAGGATGCTACTTGGAATTTGGGGCGCAATGGTAGTAGTGTAGTTTAGGTTTTTATAAGGAAATTAAACCCTTTCCTTGTTGATCAAGTAAGAAGCACTAACTATTTCCTAAACCTACTCGGACAATTTTAATTTTCTTTTTAATCCTAATTTCACTCTGGATTAATTAATTAAAACAACTTTCTAATCTCTGGTAAAGATTTATGAAAATTTGATAAATTGGGATTTTTCTACTTCGTTTTCCTAGTATAGGTTGGCAATGTCTGTTAGATTTGATATATGTTTAGCACTATCCTGATTTACTTAATTCTGCCTTACACTATTGAGGGAATCAGTAGAAGTGTTAAGGAATTAATAATTTTTTTAACTCTGTTTTACTAATTAGCCACACTATATTTTATATAAGACTACAAAAAACATACATCAATACTCAATTATATTTACAACTACATCAATGGAGGAACAGGTTTTGATTACTTGATTAAAAACAATGCCCCAAAGCTTGAACAGAGTATTGGCTTCCGATTTCCCCGAGGTTCTTTTTAAGGAATTTTTTGTACAAATGACATTTCCATGGAATGCTTAGACCTCGAGTGCGTAAAGTTAAATGATAAAAGCTACCATTGTGTACTATTTAGACCTTTTAAAATGGTAATGTCGCGACTAGACCCACCGGTATAGGGCTTAAGAGAGCCAAACAAAGAAAGAGGAGGGACAAACTCAGTGAAACCAACTACTTCCACAGCTAGCTAAATTGGAATACCATAAAATATAATATAATATCGACCGATCAATACTAATTGTAAAACTAGTAACTGAGCTAATGAATTCATTAGTTAAACACACACTAATTTTGTTTGTCTTTTATTTCTTTGGCCTTTGCATTCTCTTCCTATTTCGGACAATTCACCTACTCAACGCAACAGTATTCGAGTTCAAGCTGACAGAAGCACGAGTGATACAACGTTAGATAGTAAAAAATGTAGCAAATAGGTGTATATCTAACATTAGTTACAAAATTAGTTCCACAACAGAACCTCCACCAACAACGTTAGATAGTAGAAAAGTACCCTCTAATCGCACATAGTACTCCTCGAGTTCACATCTTTTGTACTCCGTCTCAAACCGAAGCTTAGCCATTTTGATGTGAAGAAAACGATAGGAAAATATTTTAGTATCACAACTCAAATCACAAGTTGTGAGCTTACTAATATCACTGTTCTAAAAATCGGCCTAGGCGGCCGCCTAGGCGGCGCCTAGGCGCTAGGCGGCGCCTAGGCGCTAGGCGGATGGGAACCAAGGAGATTTTATGGCAATCGTTCTAAAAATCGGCTGCTTGCTAGGCGGGCGCCTAGGCGGGGCTAGGCGGGGCTAGGCGAGGCTAGGCGGTGTCCTAGGCGGGGCTGCCTTTTTTTTTTTTTTTTAATTCATGCTTAAATTGGTTCTAAATTAGAAATTCCAAAATCCCTAATTCTCAAAGTTTCTCGGATGAGGACACGGAAGAAGAGGGAGGTGATGAGGAATTTGAGTTTGAGTCTGATACGGAGGGAGTCTTGGAAGGAAATGGAGAAGAAGAGATTGAGGCCTAGGCTTACAACTTTGCAAGTATCTTATTATATCATTCCGTTTTGCATTTTATGTGTTTAATAAATTGTAGACTTGTTGGATAAATGTTTCATCCAATAACACTCATTATATGCTTAACTTTTTCCCCATGTTTTATTTTCAGTAAATTGTAGTGCTTTATAAATTTATATATTCTTCTATTTTTCATTTTATCTCTCCAAAATCTTGATATAAGTATAGTTTTTTATTTTTTTTAAAGTGTAAATAGACACTTATTTATATGATATTAATAAATTTACTTAAATCCGCCTAGTTAGTATTTACCAATCCAAAAACAAGTCTAAATGAGATTAGCGCGACAACTTCCAGAGTCTCTGTATGGAACTGTAGATTGACAGAAATTTTTTTACCCCCAACATATTCGCCTCTTTACGAAGGTAACAAATGCTTACGAAGGTAACAAAGTCCACCCCACGAGTGAAACAATATTTTCTGAGTTTTATACCATGTTAGTCTCATTATATATATAACTCGTATATAACAACATAAACAGATGACAGCACAAACCCTACAAGTTTGGATACTAAATTTGCTTAATTATTGTAGAAACGGAGGAAATTCGGAAACACATGCTCACTCTGCTGCATATGTAAGAGATAAAGTGTAGCAAGCACGCTCACAACAGTACCATTTATAATTCCAAATTCTCAATCACACCACTTTCCTTCCTAAAATCTTACGTCTTATTTAATAAAGTAGCAATGACAGGAGGCTATGGAGGGCACGGCAGAAGCTCACTGCTATCGGGAGAAGCCAAAATCAATGGAGTAGATGGACATATAAGTACATCACTACTAGAGAAAAGGTCATTTTATGGTTTGCTCAGATGAACAGAAACGCTTTGTTCTTCAATCGAAACATCTGAAAAAGGATATCTTCAGACGCTTAAAATGGAATAAGAAGATCGATTTGCCATCTGCTGCAGACTTTTTGGAACATGTAATTGCAATGTGAATGAAGTGACATTATGAATTTCTCACATGAATTTTCGCTTTCCATGAATTTCGGAACTTAAGGAAGCGACAAGTAATTGCATTTGTTGTTTTGCTTTGTTGGCTGGAAAACATCAAAACTTTAGTCCTGGTTCTACTCACACGACAGAGACAATTTGGCCCGGAAATTAAACATATATACTCTTCTAATGTTAAGAATCACATACGGCAGAAAAATACATAATTAAGAATAATCACAGAAACCCATCTAATCTTCTATAAAAATATGAACAAAAAACTCCTTTATTAAAACTGATAATCGTTCTACACAACAGAGACATAAGTCTCAAATTGTCTAAATGTTACGTTTCTAAACTTGAGGTTTAAGCTGACATGTTTCGTGGCTTCAACCGCAGCCTGCAGGTTCTTGTTCTTGGTCTTGGATGATTCAATAGCCTCCCCGCTGGCAGTACCCTCTTCTGTTGTGATCATCGACAAGTCAACAGGTTCCGACCTCTCAGTACTCGCACAACCATTGGCATCTGTTTCCATCTCATCATTCTTGGTAATTTGTGGTACGATATCTTCCTGCCTATTAGTACTTGTACTACTATTAACAACTTTCTTGGTCATTGCGGACTCGATTTCTCCCTGCCTCTCAATACTAGTACTACCATTGACGTCTTTATTCCCATCACCTCTTAGCTTAACAAGCGCGAATCCGAGACTTTCTTTTTTGACATCAGGATTGGGATTGTTAAATCGAAACGACCACACCTGAATTACATCGTTTTCCCTAAGCCCAACCTCCTCATCCTTAGAAATTGATCTCCAACCCCTGCCTAGGACATACGAAAAGCTGCTTTTGGTTTGAGTATACCATTTGGTCAACCATAATTTACGCTCCTTTAAGCATGAATCTATTACTTTCACTTTCACCACTTTGCCCTTGTCCAATCTTTTCTCCTGTTCGCCTAGAAAGTGCTTATTAACCACTTGATTCCTTGGCATCGAGAGACGGTCGTGACCATAGCTCAAATCAGTCTTGAAAAGTTGCTTCTGTATCACCAATTGCACTTGGTAACCATTCAATGATTCAATCTTTTCCTTGAATTCTTTAGGCAACTCCGGTGGTGGAGAAGGAATTGACGGAGCAGATGGTTTCGTGCTCCAAGCTTTCTTGGCCGTCTTCTGCTTCTTCGTCCTCGCTTTCTCTTCATGATCTTCTTCATCACAATCCTTGTAATATACGTACTCGTCTTTCATGTTTCGTCTGCCGCTTCCGAAATTATGCTTCTTGATTTTCTGATTGTTAGAAGCAGAAGCCACTTTTTCTTCATCATAGTAATGAGCAGAAGCAGCTTTCCGCTTCTTCGATTCTCTGGCTTTCTTGCCTTCGTTTTGAACGAGATCAATCAAAACTCTCTCTTCGAGCATAGCTAGTTCTTCATCGAGGTTTTTCGCAACCGCTTTCACCTCCGCCAACATCTTGTTAAAAGACTCAACTTGAAGCTTTCGCACATAATCCAATGTAATCTTCTTCGCCATTATCGGTTTCTTGGAACTCAAAAGATCACCACTTCTTAATTGGGATTAGGGCTTCTGAGAGAAAGATGGAATGGAGATAGCAAAGAAGGATGCTACTTGGAATTTTGGGGCGCAAGTAACAGTAGTAGTGTAGTTTAGGGTTTTTATAAGGAAATTAAACCCCCTTTCCTTGTTGATCAAGTAAGAAGCACTAACTATTTCCTAAACCTACTCGGACAATTTTAATTTTCTTTTAATCCTAATTTCACCTGGATTAATTAATTAAAACAACTTTCTAATCTCTGGTAAAGATTTATGAAAATTTGATAAATTGGGATTTTTCTACTCTCTGTTTTCCTAGTATAGGTTGGCAATGTCTGTTAGATTTGATATATACGGTTTCGCAATTATCCTGATTTACTAATTTGCCCCTACACTATTGAGGGAATTGCAGAAGTGTTAAGGGAATTAATAATTTTTTTTAACTCTGTTTTACTAATTAGCCACACTATATTTATACAAGACTCTCATAAAAAAACATACATCAATACTCAATTATATTTTACAAATTACATCAATGAGGAACAGGTTTTGATTACTTGATTAAAAAACAATGCCCCAAAGCTTGAACAGAGTATTATTCGATTTCCCTCGAGGTTCTTTTAAGGGAATTTTTTTGTACAAGCAATATTGGGGAAGTGGAATCAAGTTAGGACCTCGAGTGCAGAGTTAAATGATGTGTTAACATAGGTACTATTTAGACCTTTAAAATGGTGTACTGCTGCGACTAGATCCACTGGTATAGGCTTAAGAGAGCCAAACAAAGAAAGAGGAGGGACGACCCAGGGAAACCAACTACCTACAGCTTGGGACCGACAACAGACAAGGAACACAAGCCCTTATCAAAAAGCAAACCCGACCACCCATGGCAAGTTGGTGGACCTCACAACTATAGGGCACAAGGCCCCAAAGATGAGACTACCCAAGCACCAACTCCAAGCCACGCGTTAGCCATCAGGCTAGTGTAGAGGTCTATGAGAGGACGTAAACCAACTCTTATATATAATCAAATTACTCTTGTGGACGTAACCCAGTTTTAAGGGTGAACCACTCACATCTTCTTGTTACCCGTTCATACATCTCAAACCGAGCCCTTACAGGGTTGACCACAAGGGCTATAGAGATGCTTGATAGTTGACGATGACATTTGGTCTACTGAGGACTGGGATCATCTATGTCATGCCTTTCCATCTCCATCTCCTGCTGACGGAAATCGTAAAGTTAAGGGGTGCAGAAGCAATTTATAGCTCACGACGCGCAATAGAGAAGTAGCTTCGTATGCAGATCCCAGAGCGCTTGTTCACGAGCATAGGCTTTTAACCGAAGAGGAGGGTCGGCGGTTATTTCTAAAGACGGTGTTCCGAAGAGAGAATCCAGGCTTCAGTGATCTACATTGAGTCATTTTACAAATTTTCTTCCTTAATTTTAACATATGAATGCAGGTTCCGACATCAAGGCATGCACGTACGAGGAGGAGCTCGGCAAGGAACTGGTGAAAAGTTGGTTACCACCGTTGGTGATTGTTGTGCTCGGGACAATGTTACTGCATAATATGAGAGTACGGCAACCTAAATCTGAACCCGAATTCCTCCAGTTGGAAATTGCGAACCAAGATGTTGTCTCCTACACATCGAAAACCAGACGCTACCATAATCCTCCCTTTCTGGATGCCTGCTGTTGTGATTTTCCTTTGTTATTCAATGGCTATCCAAGGTGAGCCTCGTTATATTTAACTTATAAAAGCTGACTGGTTTAACTTTAACTAATCGCTTCTTATTTCACCCTGATCAACAGTTCAACGAACGAGTTGGAACGAGTAGTGCACCATGAGGAAAATGCAGACAAGGGTGCCTTACATATCAATTAGACAGAGAAGGAAATTGAATGTAAAAAAGAGAAGAGATTACACTACCGATGCATTGTAGCGTGCCAGAAACAATGCATAGTTTCGTTAAAATTACAAAGCAAACAATGAAAAACAGTATTAAGATCATCAAATATGCAGCCACAATATAACTTCTTGAGATGAATGAATGGCGTAGACTGCTTCCCATATGAAAAAGGGAATATGTTATACGCGTAAATGGATCGAAAAGTCATAGGGAATGTACACGGATAAGTTTTACTATATATATTTGTTTGAACAATACAAGGATGAATATATGTATAATTGGAAATTAGAAGAGTAAAAAATCATCCTGGTTAACCAAAACGACCAGAAATTTAGGATTAATTAGAATCAAGGTTCAGGTATTATTTATGGAATTGGTATCATGATTTGATGAATCACTTTCAAAGTGTATTTCCCTCTCATTTGACCCAATAAGCATGGAAACAACTTCTCTCATGGCCGGGCGGTCAATAGGCGACATACTTGTGCACATCAAAGCAATTTTCAAGACAGTAATCATGTGAGAGACAGTAGCTTCATCTTGTAAATCTAATCGAGCATCGAGTACTCCTGATGACAGAGAATGGTGCAGAAAATAATTTCTTACCCACGTTACCAGGTCACCACCTTCCTCTACCGATTGTACAGGCGTTCTGCCAGTCAGTAACTCCAGAAGGACTACTCCGTAGCTGTAGATGTCACATTTTTCTGTGACTTTCAAAGTGTATGCATACTCTGCAATCAAAAGATTATGTATCATTAACTATAACATAAACCAGCCTCTATAACAGATAGCCTTCGGGTTTAGTTAATTAGTTGTTAGTGCAGCTCTTAATGCAGATTCATCGGTAAACAAGGAAATCGTTAAACAAAACTGATGGTAAATTTGATGAAAATGGCTTAAGAGATGGCGTACCAGGAGCAATGTATCCATAAGAACCTGCAACTGCAGACATAGTCTTAGAGTGTGGCATGTCGATCACCTTTGCCAACCCGAAATCCCCAACACGAGCTTCAAACTTATCGTCAAGAAGAATGTTGTTGGATTTTATATCACGGTGAAAGATCATCGGTTTGCAATCATGATGCAAATAAGAGAGACCCTGAGCTGCCCCAAGAGCAATCATGAACCTCGTTATCCAATCGAGACTACAAGATGTTCCATGAAGCAACTCTCCCAAGCTGCCCCTCGCCATGTACTCGTACAGCAGAAGATTGGAGCCCTGGTGGTAGCAGAAGCCATATAGCTTTACAATGTTTCGATGCCTGATTTTTCCCAAAGTTAGAATTTCAGCATGGAAACTGTTATCCACATTGTTCCCCTCTTTGTTGGATACTACCTTCTTAACAGCAACTGTATGACCCGTCGGTAAGACTGCTTTGTACACGGTTCCACAAGCTCCTCTTCCGATTGCAAAGCTCTCATCAAAATTTTCAGTCGCCGCAACCAAGTCTTGGAAAGTGAACCCTGCAGCCTTTGGGCAAAAGTAGATGTCCAAAACCGGCGAAGAGAATGATTTTTCTTGCAATGAAGCAACTACACTCGTGGGACGTCTCATGACATATACAAGGATTGCAATCAAAATGAGAGAAACACCACCAATAGCTGCTGCAATGATAGCGATGATTTTACCCAAGTGGGGGCTTTTCTTCACCATATCCGGAGGAAAAGAGAGTGAAGATGATGGTGTTGCGCAATCACCAAGAGGCCCGCCGCAGAGTCCTTTATTCCCAACAAAGCTGTCAACAGTCATATTCTGAAAGAGCGGTAAATGAGAAATAGGCCCTGTCAAGGCATTGTACGACAAGTTGCAGCCAAGTAGACTCAAAAGATTCTCGAAAAAAACTGGAATTTCACCAGTCAAATTGTTGTTATTGAGTAGAAGGAATTCCAGTAAGACAAGATTTCCAAGCTGAGGAGGTATCTGCCCGGAGAGGTGGTTAAAACTGAGATTTAACGCAATCTGCAGGCTCGAAAGGGCACCCAACTCAGCTGGGATGACACCAGAGAATGAGTTGCCACCCATTTGTAGCTCAGTCAAACGCAAGAGGTTTCCCACCGCAACTGGTATGTTTCCGGAAAGATTGTTTTCAGAAAGCTTGAGAAGCTCTAACTGAGAAAGTGTTCCTATCTCATTTGGCAATGCATCTGAAAAGTTGTTATTGCTAAGATCAAGCCGTTGAAGTGTTTTACAATTGAAAATTTCGGGCGGTATCCTTCCAGACAGAGAATTTGATGAGACATTAAAGGTCACCAACAGTGGGAGGCTACCAATCTCTTTAGGCAACCCCGATGTGAAGTAGTTGTCCGAAAGGTGCAGCCTTTGCAAAGTTCTGCAGTTACCAACTTCTGGAGGAATGGTGCCGCTAAACTTGTTCTGACCCAACTCAACTGTAGAAAGGTTAACCAGTTTGCACATTTCGAATGGAAATGTCCCGGTGAGGTTGTTTCCGACTAGACGAAGCTGCACCAATGACTTGCAGCTTGTGACGCCGTTTGGTATATTCCCAGTGAGCCTGTTAGACCCCAAATTTAACAAAATCATGTTAGAGTTTCTGCAGAGATGATGAGGAACTCCCCCCGTTAGGAAGTTTTCGGATAAGTCAACCACCCAAAGCGGGCTATACACTCCAAGGCCTTGAGGGATTACGCCACTCAGCGAATTGTGGAACAATTGCAGCATGATCAGTTCAGTCAAGTACTGGAACCCGGTAGGAATTGAACCGGTGAGAAAATTGATAGAGAGGTCGAGCTTAGTCAGGTTTGTAAGACTTGTGAACTCATCTGGAATAACACCTGTGAATTGGTTCTTGAAAAGATAAAGCAATTGCAATCCCGCTATCTTACTGAACTCAACCGGTATCTCTCCTGACAATAAGTTCTCCGAAAAATCAATCTGTGTTGCCAGAGAAAGATTGCCAATCTCTCTTGGAACTGTCCCATTCAACATATTTCTGTAAAGATACAACTTCTCCAGATACACAATGTTTCCGAGCTCCTTTGGAATCTCTCCCACAAGCTTGTTCTCATACAAGGCAAGAATTTCCAAATTTGTACAGTTGCCAAGCTCCCTTGGAATAACCCCGGAAAGCTGGTTACTCCAAAGAATCAAAGTTCTCAAATTCTCAAGCATTCCGAGCTCCTTAGGCATTTCTCCGCTTAACTGATTTTGCGCTAGACCAAGATACTCCAAGCTCTCACATTCACCTATCTCTGCAGGCAAGCTTCCGGATATCAAGTTCTCTCCTGCCCGGAAAGTCGTCAATCTTTTGAGATTTCCAATGGAGCTCGGCAGAATTCCGCTAAGATTGTTAGAGTACGCAATCAACAGGGACAGGGATGAAAGATTTCCAATTTCTTCATGGAAAGGCCCTGATAATCTATTGTTGCAGACATTCAGTACTCGTAAACTTGAAAGTCTACCTATTGCTTTGGGAATTTGGCCTATAAACTTGTTGTTATTCAACACTAGAACCTCCAAACTCGAACAATTTCCGATGTCTTTAGGTATACTCCGAGTCAGTTCATTGAAAGAGAGATTAAGATAGTTCAGGTGAACCAATCCACCAATGCTCGGAGACAAATAACCCGAAAGATTCATTGAGTTCAAGTCAAGAGACAACACCACCGGATTGTATCCGATGCTGCAGTTCACTCCTCTCCATCCACAAGGTGTGAATTCATTGGAATTCCAACTACCAAGATGATCAAACCTATCAACCAATCTGCTCTTTACTTCTAGAAGATATTGACCCTCATCGTTAATCCCCTCGGATTCGAAAACCAAAAGGGCAGCAACAAGAACAACTATGGTAATCAACAAACCATATGACATTTTCACCATAACCATCAAACGGAATTGAAAACAATAACCCTAAGTTTGTAGGGTTTCAGCACTCACAACATCACTTTCTCATCAACATTTCCATGATTTTTTCGACGAAAAATTAGAATTCGAGGAAGTTACACACCAAATATGAAGGGTGATCACAAACGCAAAAGATTCAGATTTGAGAAAGATACAAGGGTTTTGATAACTTGTAGGGAACTAGATAGGGAACAATGATTTTACATACCTGGAGTTGATGACCAATAGTGGAAGAAAAAAAAAAAAAAAAAGGAAACCCATCAAAGAGAAGCAACCAAAGCTCAAGGAAGCAGAAAGAAATGCACTTCACTTTCCCGGGAAAATAAAATTTTCTGGGAGAAATCATTGGATGCTTATGGTTGAAAAGAAAGAGTGGTGCATTATTGAAAAGGTTGAGCTTGACTTCCTCTAAATTTTTCTTTGAGCAAATAATAACTAATCAGATGCAGTGAATTGCCACCTTTCTAAAGATAATCTTAAACAAGATAAAAAGCCAAGTGTTCATTCATTTTGTCACCCTACAGAATGATTCAGAAGATCCCACTCTGTGTGAATTTGGAAGAGAGAGAGAGAGAAGGGAGGAGGAGGAGGGAGATAGTGATGCAGAAATGGCCGACAAAGCATGCATAAGCTTTCTCCTCTCTCACTCTTCCATAATATTTTAGTGCTTCTGAAAAGCCAACTGAGATGTTTCAGTTTATATTTCTCCGCTATTTTGTTTGGAAGTGTTTTTGGATTTTAAAAGTATTTGAATTGTGTTTTTTTAGAATTAAGTGCATTTTTATTAAAGATTGGTTTTAAAAACACTTTCATCAATACGTTTGACAAAAAAAAAATTGTGCTTCTTTTAAAAAGTACATTAAAAAATCGATGTGCTTCTAATAAAAGCTCTTTCAGTAATAATACTTTTTAGAGAAGCAGATGGGAAGCAACTGATCTCGCCCGGTCAAACCGTTGAGTCTTATTAGTAAAAGGTTAGTTGGCATGATCCAGTTTTGAGCAAGTCAAACTTGACCTCATCTTCATCACTTGCTTAAAGATAAGTAAGCTCTAATTAAACTTTTAATTATATTTATGATTGAGAGCCACCGCAACGTATATAGCACTTCCCCGTTCGGTCTTCGTACGCCTTTTCCACCATAACTTTTGTTTTGTTTTTGTATTTTTTTGGGCTAACACGTAGTTTTTCCATAGTTGTTTTGGATTGGAAAGTGTATATGCTTTATATTTTCGTAGATGATTAAGCAATTTGTTTGTTTTTCTTTTGCTATGAGTCATCACGACTGCGGATATCAAAGTGAAGTGAGTCGTCCAAAAATATAATGTCGTGTGCAAGCTATTCTTCACATGACACTGTGTTACTAAAATGAAACACTATATAATGGTCAACTTGTTTCATGCAAATTGCTCTCTCATCTACATTAAAGTTCGAATTTATCGATTTGTAATTTTTACTTTAGATTAAAATCTTTGGTGGTACGTACCATTCAATAGTCCGACCATTGAATGATCTCAGATAAATTTGCGGTGAGCCCCAAATGAATCTTAAACTATTTAATGCTTAGACCATTGAATGGAACGTATCACCCAAATTTGACCCTAAAATATTATCTTTCTTAAAAAAATAAAATTACATGGATGGACCAGAATATATATAGGGTTGACTAAGATTCCTTAAAATAGTTCAAAAATAACCAAATAAAAAATAAAATGAGTGTGAAGAGGAATAATATAAACACGATGTGACCACTAACTATTAGCTAAAAATTGGAAAAATATGAAGACATTGTAGCTATGGCTTAACGGAGCTATCATGAAAAAAAATTGTGTGGACGAGAAGTGTAACGGCGTAACAGTGATGTCGATCTTTACCTAACAATGTTAGGTATTTACTTTTACGGCTGTTAAGGTCCAGTTAAACGGTCAAGCCCATCCAAGTTATACTTGGGTTGGCCCGATTTAGCCTTTGGCTGGATCACCGACTTTTTTGTCAAAAAATTATTTTGGTTTATTTTGTCAAGAATTATCAGGAGTTGGACATAGTTCACGATATATACGTCATTGCTGACGATCATCCCTAACACTGGCACTACATTGACAGCTGACATGTCAAAAGCCAATACACTAATTGTCGAAATATAATATATGTAGAGGGAGTATATTTTTCAGTGTTTTTCACTTGTATTATAACACGCGGTGCACTAGCTCTGGTTTCGGATAGCGTCTTACATGAAACGAGTTTACCGCCACGTGGAGTCCTGACCCAATCATACATTGTCATGTGAAGAAAAACTTGCATATAACAATACATAATTGGGCAAGAGACGCCACGTAGCCATGAACCCAATGGGCGGGGCCTATCATTCTTTGGAAGAACTTTGTCATTTCTTTTGACAATACAATATTCTTCACTAATTTGGGAGAATAGAGATCCAAACTTGGGAGCCCGGCATCCGTGACACGACTTTAGACTGGCTTAATCCACGTCTGCATCTAAAAGTTTGAGAATATGCAATTCATAAACAAACTTTTCAAAACAATGCTCTCTCTCTCTCTCTCTCTCTCTCTCTCTCTCCACTTACATTATGTACATAATCTCGAATGCAATCATGATTAAGAAGTACAGAAACCAAAAGGAAGAAAGCAGCTTAAGAATTAAGGAGTAATGAATTGACCTGACTTATATAATTCAATTCAGGCCTCCTTCTGCGGAAGAGTTTCAAATGCAGAGACGGTGTTCTCGAACTTGACCCGATGCAGAGGGGCTCCGCTTTGCTTGATAGCACAAGCCGTCTTGTCTTCGAGCGGACAGCGCGCCTTTAGCATGCTGAACACGTGATTGTTTAACCTCCTTGCTTTCTTCATTACTTCTAACAGACCGTCCCATCCCTTCACCACATACAGTCAAACCACCAAGTTAAAATTTAAAACCAATACCATGTTTGCACGCAAGGACCTCATTGATCAAAGGCCGACTCGAGAACACAATAATTTAAGCGAAATTCGCACACATTATCTGGTACATTGAAACGGAGACGAATCTTGTAAACTATCACAGGAGTTCTACAGAAAGCAGTAGAAACACCAAATGGAATATAGGATATGGTAGACATTGGTAACTAATTAGTTCATAGACTAGCAGAAGCGGATAAACGGATGCGTAACTTCTGTACCTGGACAAAATGAGGACTCTTGTGGGTTTGGCTGATTGATGCAGCCTCCACTTCGGCAACGTTGAGGACCTGGTATGAAAAATCCAAGAGCTCAAAATGCAGCTGTTGCCCAAGCAAGTATATTATGGTGCAACCACCCCAAGCTATGGAATCACCCAGCACTTCATGACTGTTTGGTGTTACTCGAACAGAATCCTCTAGGTACCACTACAATTTAAGAATTACGATATATTAGCAGTTAGCAGCAACAAAAGATGAGATTTGTTCAGATTTCTCGCACAATTAAACCAGGTACACTGGATCCTACAATTTGAAGACCACTGTATATGCGATAGAAATCCTTTGACGTTGTGATGTCGATGAACCCTGTTTTGGGAACAGCACTCCATTTGCTGCAATATTTGTCCAGAGCCGCACTAGTAAAAGCTAGGGCGTATTCCAGCACACTTCCAGTATTCATGTTAGCCTTGTACAATAGATCTGCATTGAAAGTACACACCAGAAACCTTCAACGGAGAACAACAAATAAACAGGAATTGAAATAGGATTACAGGTTTCTGAATTATATTTCAATCAAAGCATGTGAATCTAAATCTCCCGAGAAATTTTACAAGAACTACATAATTATATATTATAAGCAGGAACTTTTTAGGAATAAACAAGCAACTGCACACCTGCAGCTTCTGCCTGTTTTGATAAGGTATGGAAGGAAGTCGGATTTCGGCACCCAGGGTTTGACACAATTACAGAAGTAGCTGATTTGAAGAGGTTGACAATAGGGCTTTCTCCGCCATCTTGAGAATGCAATATTTGCCCATCTACACCAGGAAGCAAGCCCAACCAAGGGGCTGTTTGCATGAAATGTGTGGTATCTGTCTCTCTCTGCCAACATTAATTTTCAATTAAAATAGCAATCAATATGATGTGTAAAAATCAGGATACGCCTGCCTAATATTACATAGCAACGGCAAAAAAACTAATGTTATCAATGACGTATTCAGAACACTAACCAACACGATATCAAGAAGCCCCAGCCAATATAATACACTTCCAATCTCCTTTATCCCTCGAAGAACTTCGGCTTTGAACTGTGATTTGGTTCCCCAACTAAGTTGTTCTTTAACAAGCCTCATACAACCTGGGTTTAAAGAATTACAAAGGAAAATCAGAATATACCACAAACACTGCCACAAATTACGTGTGTTGGTGGGGGTTGCTTTATTTGCAGATGCACTACTTATTGCTTCAATATTCCACAGAAACACTTCATATAAGAGGACCAAAAGATCACAACTATATCCTAAAAAAGTTCAAACAAAACCTCTTATTCATGAGTCATGGCCCAGTCAATTCACTCTTTTGTTTTTCTAATTAGCAAAGAACGCATACAAAAAATAGCACCATGTACCTGACACGCCTCCATCAAACGGAAGCAATCCAATAGACTTCGGCAATGCTTCTTGTAGTCCTGTTATCATTGGTTCCACCGCAGCTATCTGAAAAAAGCACACATGACTGTGAACATCAACATGGCTTTAATGTTATCAAAAGCTAACATGCATTAAACAAAGAAAATTTTCTAACATGATGAAAATAACTAAACAGAGAAACATGTGCAACTTCGAATAACCATGTATATTTACATTTGAATTTTGTCTATGAGCTACTGACTTCTGCATAGCATGACATACCTTGTTTGATACATGATCTAGAAGTGCTCGAATTAGCCAGGGCAATGATCTAGACCCTAGAAGCCTAACAATTGAAAACATGTGGGGCATCCCAAAAAATCCACTGTGCAACCGTGCAAAACTCTGATGAGCTGCATTTAAGTCCTGCCATGACACAATTGATATTCAATACAGTAAAAAAAATTTTACTAAACCAAAAGGTTTGCACTTACAATAACAAATGAGGACTTAAGCTTAGGAAGATTTCTTACTTTAGTACCACAATAGAAATTAGGCTTGGCAGAGGGAACCGATGGCTTTTGAATAGGAACAAGAGGCACCTTTGATGATCGGGTGAAACGCTGGGTAGTATTGCAAAGGATGAAGTTTGGCAAGAAATCATTTTGCATCTCTGACCAAATCTAGAATACAAACAAAATGAGTAAGTGAAAATAGAAAGTAAATGACTCAACATTCACAGTTCCGAAGTAGCTTAGTAACAATGACAAAGAAAAAATTGCCAAACCTGGGAAGCAAGTCGACTACAGTATGACACAAGTGATATGTTTTCTTGCATCTCATTCAACATCATACTGAATGAGTCTATTGAGAGATCTCTGGCTAGCAACCCATGGGCATGTTTTAAGATATCCAACAGATTTTCTAATTCCTATCAACCAAAAAGCTATATTTGTTAACAATGGGATTGCTTACCTTAGCCAAGAGACAAAAGTGAAACTGTGAAACTACTTACCACAATAGCACACAGATCCTGAGACTCAAAACGATCAAATAGAAACTCGATATTATCTCTGAAAACTTTGTTCATCCGGTCAGCAATCAAACTTCTCAAATCAATCATCCTCCCAAGCAACTGTAGGCAAAGCAGAGGAAAGAGATACTTATTTAACTCATGTATTCCAAAAACATAAATACATAAATAACCAGTTATAATAGGAAAACTAATGAAAATCACATATCAAAATTAGAAATTACCTTCACTCTGGTCATTTTCAGTAGGGCAGTGAACCTCATAGGCTCGACAGAATATTTTTCTCCGTTGTCCAATGCAAAGAGGAATGAAGTATCAAGTAGCTCACTGCAAGATATGACAACTAACACATGAAAAAGGTTACTCTATTGGTGGTATTGATTAGCCAAAGGAAGTTGGCATACCTTGCTGCCCAGCTCTTGTAATAAGTGAAAATACTATCACAAAGCTTTGAAACAAATATATCAAAACAATGGTCCACCTGAGAGGGAAACGAAAATAATTAATCAACTACGGTGCAAGGAAATAAACAACAATCTATTCTCATGCATACAGTTGTATGAGACCCATAATTGTACCATTTCAAATACAATATACTATTAAAATACTCTTTTCAAAGAGAGATACAAATTCAGCATGCAAAGTTTCCGTCCTATGGGAGCCACAAGGACACTAGTAAGAATTAAGTATTAGTTCAATGCAAGAAGCAACTAAGGCAATCATGAATATAATTGTGCTGGCTAATATCTTTTATAAGTAAACAAAATTTAGGTACCTCAGCCTCAATTTCATCATAGAGGAACCGTTGCTTGAGCAAAACCAGTGCTTGCTGAGCTGAATCATTATAGATGTCAAATGGCATCAAAACACTCTCTAGGATACCCGCATTCTGTGACTCCAGCACGTAATCCACCAACATCCAGGGTAGAGAACACTCAATGGGAAACTGACCAATAAGAACAAACACGTTTCATCAAATTTAAGAACGAACAAAGCTAAGAAAATATGGGCTGAGCTATCCAAGGGTACAATACAACTTTCGAAAATCTTTTTGAACTGAACCACTTTCAACTTTGTAAACATATCAGAAAAGAGCATGGGATTAAATAAACTATTGAATGCATTGTTATACAAGTTCAACATGCTAGTATACTTCATTTTTTGTCAAACATGCTAGTACAATTCAAATGAGATCTAGTTATTATGTGGAATAATGTGTTACCTGAATAACACGAGAAGATTCCAAATAAAATTCTCTAAACCACAAGAAACCAAGATCCGTCAAAGTTGCCACAGTCACTGCAACGGAGTCAAAAGGACAAAACTGAATTTTATAGAAGTGGTAAAAAATTCTAGTTTAAGAAAGGAGCAAATCAATATGTTATCAGTTTCAGACAAAATGACAAGCACTGATTGTAAGCCATAAGTATTAGCAGCATTACGACTACGGCATGTACAATGAAAGGAGAGTAGGAAGGAATACCTGAGTAGTCCAATATATGCAGGAAGAAGCTGAGCTTGTAAAAGAATGTTTCCAACTGTTTTAGATCATTAACGGGAATCTCAGACCCACTATTCCCAAAGAGCCCTCCAGGCTTCCTAAGATTACCACCAGACACCGCCTCATATATCAGGAACTGCAAGCAGTGAGCCTGAAAGTAGAAATTGGATTGATCAATTAGCTCAATCTTAGGGCGAGAGGATTATATGATAATGTAAAAAAAAAGTAGTTTACCAAAATTTGCAAAATTAAGCACAACATGAAACTCGATCTAAGCTCTGTTTCTTTAATAGCTTGCAATTGAGCATCTATGTATTTGGGAGAAAAGAGGAATGCACAAGACATTTGAGACCCATGTGAAATAGATTGAGTTATATTCATGCTTAAAATTTGAAGGTGCAAAAATTTACTATTAAAAGCTCCTTTAACTAAAGTGGCTCTTTGCAGAACCAGATTATTAAGGAAGTACCAATTGGATCAACATAGAAGTTTTCTGATTAATTCCTTTCCCAATGAACAAATGGAAGGAAAAAAACAAAATAGAAAGAGCAATATCAAGTAAGGCAAAAATCCCCAATTAACTGATAATAAAAAGACATCTTAAATTTCATGAAAGAAGTAGGATGATGCGGGAAACCTGAGCAGCTGTTGGTGCAACCGGCCTTGGATAAAAAAAGTTTCCTTTGCTTTCATCACCCCCTTGTTGTAGGGATCCAGACTCAGACTTACTAGTATTTGCCATCCAGTCTGCTGAAAGAGTCCGCATATCAGAAAGGATCCTGAATTGAATGAAACTTATAAGCAAAATGAAAAAGATGCACCAAAAATTTCTATCACATAAATAAGGCATTTCATTTTTTGTTATGGTAAACTGAACAATGCTATACAAGAGAACGAAAACAATACAAAAGGAATGAACCATAGGTCCACTAAGAGCTAACTTTTCTAGTAAGAGACAAAAAAAATCATATTAAACAAACTTAAAGTCCCACCTAGATAGGTCCTTCTTCTTTCGGAAGGTAGTCCTCAACATAGTGGCCAATGTATTCTGAACAAAATCCTGGACCTCTGCATGAATTGTCTCCCATAAAGCATCAGCTACCAAAGTGTCGTTGCACTGCATCAGTGATCCAATGCTCTTTATGTAGCCAACAAGTTCAACCAGTGCTTTCCTTTCCTCCGCACTATAATTATATCGTACCACCTAAGAGAGATTTCACAATGGTTGTGATCAACAATTAGGCAAACAAGAACTGAACCGATAAACTTAAGACATGCATATATAAGTTAGATATGTATGTTAACTTTAGCCTTTTAGGTCATTAACGTTTCTTCCATGTCTAACCTTAAAGGCGATTTTCAAAATTGAGCAAACAGAACCAAGCACTAAATTATTACGTGCATGGAGATCTAGGCTTAAACCCAATTTTCAAAGCCTACCTCAAGCTAATTTGTGACCTTGAAAAAAGATTTAAACATCGCCTACATTCTTTAGTAATGTGTTGTTACCATAGGATGGACTACCAATTCTCCATTCATTATTTTCGTACTCTGCTTTTTTTTCACGGATCAAAATTTCTTATTCACACTAGCAAATCTTGTACAGAAATCTTAAAAAGTTTTACAGATTATTGAGTACATTGTATGGGATCACCAGAAGCAATTACAACATTTCAGATATGGGATCCAATACCTTTTCATAGTCAGAAAATGATGCTAAAGCCTCTTGTGTTTCAGAAGGAACTATATCCTTGCAGGGACGAGAAAACTTCCATGCACATTGTTCCCAAATGCGTGCAGTCCATCTACTCAACAGCTGAAAACCTTCAACAACCATATCATATATGTTTCCCTTCACTTCTTTGCACCAATCAATATCAGGACTGTCTGTTGACTTCAACAACAATAACTGCATAAAGCAGAATGAGCAACTTCAGAAAATTACATAAAAGGACCAAAAAGAATTCATATAGGTTTACATTTTATTTTGTGGAAATGGAGGACTGAGGAGGAAGAGACCTGATTCATGGAGGAAGAAAAACGAATTGTAAAGTCATCATGCTCCGCACGTATGGATCCAATGTGATTGATGATTAGATAATGTCTCTGATAAGTATATCGTGTCAAGGCCTCACTGGATAGATGCAACAACAAATAGATTCTGTGCAAAATCTTAATGACTATTTAAAAGCCCAAGTCTCTAATAGAAAAAGATTCTGGCCAAGATAAAAAAAAAAGTACTACTTATAATCAGGGTAGTAAAAGACTTCAATAACAATGCAAGAGTTGAGTCAGCAGTCTAATGTTGTTCCAACCAACTGTGGCAAATAACACAGGTTTTACAAAAGTGGATTTCACTTGCTATTAATAAACATCACTTTTTCCTTATATCTCAAAGTGATGCTAAAAGTAACACATATTTACTTATAAATTTGAAAAAAGAAAAATCAAAGGATATTCTTGTGCCTCACGGGATGGAAGCTCATGAGGTGACGGAAGACTGAGAAGACGAGTTTGGGTGGAAAACTTCTGGAAGTATATTGACAATTCTTTCATCATTGCAGCAGGAGAAAGATGAAGATCTGGAAATGCAGGAATTACTGGATCATTCTGGAAAACAAATAACAAAGAAACAAATAGAAGTCTTTAGATTATATTTTTTTCTTTGGGCAGGAGTGCAGATAACTTTTTAATCCTTTTGATCTTTGTAAATAATTACATACCTTAAATATATTGATCAGTCTGTTGATTTTCACTCTCTTGTACAAAGACTCGCTATCTTTTTCAGATGATGTTGCTAAAACAACAAGAATTGGCAAAACACGTAGAAGAATATGCCGCTCTGGGAACAGAAGTGCAAAATCCAGCTCTAATGACTCAACAGCAAAGACTATGAGAACTTGAAGGATGTCTTCTACGCTATATCGTGTCAAGGAACTCATAGCACAATGTATCACCAAGTGCAAATGTAACAAATTGACAATAAGAAGAAAAGGCAGATCACGATAATTTTTGGACAAGGTGAATAAAATTAGTAGCTCATAATAAGTGAAACGAGTTGAGATGAAAGTACAAAGGATACTTGTTCACGCGGAACATCTCCACATGCAAATTCAATAAGATAGCCCACCTTGTGCTAAGGAAAATCTGCAGCAGATATACAGTCATATTATGCATCCATCTAAATCTGCATATCAGGAAGATAGTGAAGGAGACCACAGTCACACCTGTAAGTCATCTAGCTCCTCTCTCATCGTATCAGTATCATGCCACTGTACACTTACTTGTGTGAATGTCCTGAAAAATTCACAGTAAGCCAAATAAGAGAACTAGTCATGGATCACATGACATGTCAGAAAGGAACAGAAAAAAGATATAGAATGGTAATAATCGTCTTACCTTTTATACCAGGAAAAATCATTCGGTATACTTGCTTTGGCATTTTTGAGATGATCAAGTTGCACCAGAGTGTCAAGTAACTTCAACATGGACCTGAAGTATGAACAAATTTGTAGGACCCATATTGACACTCATCAAAAGTAAAGAAAAAGAAAATGTTTCGGAAGAATGTTATTGCATACCAGAGATGAGTTACTGTGGGGCCATTAATGCGTCGCTCAGGCCTAGAAAACCGTTGCATATCTGCAGCTAGCTGTACAAGAGAAAAACATCCATGCCACAGTGAAAATTCAAATCAAGGATAACAAAGAAAGTGTGTAAAATTGAGAGTTTGAAAAAGCTAATACCTTTGCGGCAGCTGATGCTTGCCACCGCTGTATTTCACGCAGACGGCTCATTTCCAAGTCCAGAACTTGATATGTTTCTAGATACAAGTCAGCTTGACTTTGTTTCATATTATCAGGAAGCTGCCACAGAAGACACATACACACGTTAGAGGACAAGTCAGCTCAACCATATATATTGATTTTCTGATACAATGCTAGCTTACGAGTGACGACTTGAAGGAAGAGCTTAACCTGAGGAAGTGCTTTGACACAACTGCGATACGTATAAAGCACTGATCCCATCTCCTTTCCCTCTTGAATAAGAGCATTCTGCATAAGTTGCAATTTTTATCGAAAACACAATCACACACGACATTAAGATGCATCCAAAAATGAACAGAAAAATGTAGCAAAAATGCATTTGTATGCCTACATTGACACCGAAAATGGATTCAAAGACAAAAATAGCAACAAATAATTGTGTACCAGCTGATTGAGAGCTTTTGTGTCTTCTGTCAACGAAAGGCGATACGCGGAAACATCGCTATACTCTACAAAATGGAAATAACAATAAATTAAACTTCAGGAAATCAGATTCATTTGGAAAAAAGTTAAATTTACTTCACAATATCAACCACAATACTCAAGAAACGAAAAACGCACCGATTGGACTATCGGTTGCGCCGCTGTCAGTGGAAACCCAAATTCCCGGTCCTTGAACCTCCGCTTGCTCATCCTGCATTCAACAAAAATTAAATAAAGTTATTTAAAAAAATCAGAATTTACACAATTAAATCAAAGTTATGTGAATTCAACTAAAATTGCAGTCATTTTTCCGACCTCGAGCGAGAATGTAGATAGAGCAGCAATGGCTTCTTCAACGGGAACAGCCATGGCAGAAGTCTCCTACAGTAAGATCTGAGTAAAAATTGAAAGCTTTCAGAGTAGAAGCTTTTTTAGATTAGAAAGGAAGGCAGCATCGTCGCACTCTGCTTTGAGTTTAAGCTGCTTTTTTGGCCAGCGCTTTTGGCAGAGGGAGTTTGCGGGTGAGTGCTTTTTTTGGTGGGAAGAAAGGAAGGAAGGAGATCGCGAGGGAGCCGTTTCCGGTGGGTGTGCGTCTGAAGGCGGTTGTTATTAGTGCTGACTAAACACTGAGCGGAGTGGGTACACACAACTCCATTAAGACAAATATGTCCTTAATTGCAAAAGGACTAATTGTCAATTTGACGTTACTTTCGAATAAGACAAACGACATTGGGGTCAATTTATGAATAAGGGTAAATATATAATGTCGTGTTTACCCTTCTACATGACAAAAATATAAGAGTAAACTGAAATATTCTCTTGAACTTGTATTTAACTTTTCCATTTGAACTCTAAATCTTTTTTATTAGAAAATTAAGAATTTTAACTAATTTTTTTTCAATTTTATTTCACATTCCATTGAAGTTTTTGTTAAATAATAAATATAATCACATTTTATTCGAATTATTGTAAAATGACCAAATTACCCTCAATTGGTGTGCACGTCCCTCTCTATTTAATGACACTTCAGATGAAATTACCCTCAAGTTCAAGGTGTATATTGACAGTTTACTCAAAATATAAAGTGTATTTTTGGATACTTGGCGTTGTATGGAGTTTCATTCACTCAATTTTACATCGGAAAATGATTTCTACACTCCATTTTTGAACGCCCGGTTCCCTAACTCCGGGGCCAGCCCATTAAACAACATGATGACTGCATTAGATTGCGTTTTCTCTTTGAAGTCACATTTTCATTGGCCTGCTTTACGATCAAGCATCAATCATGTCTTCTGCGCCAAGGCAACTGAATTTGACTACCTTTTAAGCTAACAATTAATGAGTACAGAAAAGAATTACTACCACTAAGTGGGCAAAATTTAGTTCTAATTACACAGGAAAGGCAAAACTGTAACAAATTTTAACCCTTTGCATTGCAACTATCTTTGGCAATTGACAGTACTATCAGGTCGTCCGCTTAGCAGAAATCACCCTGTCCAACGTCTCGTCTGGGACTGTGATTCCAGTCGTCTCCATGTCTGCAACAATTGCAACAGCTGCATCTAGCTCCCCGAGGTCAAGACACAGTGAGATGATTTCATCGTAAAGGGGACTGTGATCAAAGAGAAGAAAACATGATGTAAACACGAGACCTCCAATATGTAGAATCAAATCAGCTTTGGCAAGCGATAATTTGTGTGGATGATGAATGTGTTCATTAAAAAGTTTCTATTTCAAAATGTATACGTTTTAGATCAAGAAATTGCGAAACATGGTCTTACTTGCCGAATACATAACCAAGACTATGCGTAGTCTGTAAGATCTTCAAGAAAGCTGACGGCAGAGGAGCCCTTACTGCCGCACGCAAAATCACGGCACAATCCCCAATGGTGGGTGTTCCGCCCAGTTCCATCACCTGAAATGAAATTCAGTATCTATTTCAGATAGGACAAGGAAATAACAGCTGCTTATGATTTTGCTTAAGTTATAAAAGTGTTATGACGGCCTCAAGTAACAGTTAATGAGAACGTTGAGAGAACGAAAAAATAGGATTGCAGGTGAAGAGTGGAGTATAAATATAAGAACTTGCCTTCGTCATAACTTTAATTGCCAACTCAACTTCCCATTCCTGTGACCATCTTCTAGGAGATCTGTTCTTCAATTCTTTTTCCCACGTCCAACCCCAAGCATCAGCTAGCGTGTACATGTCAGATACGTCAAAAACTTTCCTTCTCCTCAGCTCCTTAAATGCCTCGAATATGTCCTCAGGAAACCAGTCATCATCATTATCATCCTGCATCCGTATACAAAATGTGTTTAGATATATCTTTAAATTACCTATCTATGGAAGAACTTTTAGCCCTAGAATTAAATTATGGTGCACTCGTTCCAAATATGGTGAAAATGATGAACAGATGTTATATACTTGCATACACACGTCCATAATCAATGTGCATCATAAATATATTACATGAGGGCTACCTCACATTTGTCAAAAAACAAAAAGGAATTCTTTGGAAGATTTTGAAAATTTGAAGTTGATGAGTTGCCCATATCCTATATCCCTAGGAAAAAGTTGTGTGAAACACAAGTAAAACTACAATGTCATACCTCAGCTGACATTCGAGATCTTCTCCTCGCTTTTTTAGATGTCGTACTTGTTTGGTCAGAATCATTCAACAACTGCACTCCAATCATTTGAAGAGGTTTCTTGGCTTCAATTTCTTTTTCCTTAACTCTTTCTACATCCTGTCTCTCAGCTTGTTCTACCTCTACCTCCTCTTCTTCCTCCTCCTCCTCCTCATCATCATCATCATCCTCATTATCATCGTCTTCGTCATCATCATCGTCAGCTTCAGCTTCGTCATTTTCCGCATCTTTTGCAGCATCTACAACAGTGACACTATCCGAAACATCTAGAGCCTTTTCTTGATCAGTACCGAAGCCTTCTCCCATGAAACGGCGCTTCCAGAACTCTGTATTTCCTTCTTCTAGCTTGATACGTGAGATTAGTTCATCAAGCTCTTCATCAACCTGTAAGATGAAACACATTCAGATTTGATCAGTATAGACTATAGAGTGAAGTTTCAAGTGCAGCCAAAAGGGGGAAGCATTGCTTGCAGAGCTATGCAACCCCGCGACATACGGAGCAAGAAGAAAAAAATTAGATAAATAACCTCTTCTTCCTCCTCCTCCACAGGAGGAACCCAGAGGGGTCGACCGCGAGAGCGATTTATTCTCCTTGCTTTTTGGACACGCTGGTAGAGAACATTTCTGGTACCATCAGTTGGCAGACCTTGTGCTTCTAGTTCTTCCTTCAATTCAGATACTACCATCTTGCTAGCAGCTTTGGGCTTTAAAACATTCGTGTCAGGGCCCTTTATAATTTTCCTTAACCTCATCTCAACTCTAATATAATCTGACTCAGAGGCGTCATCCCCTAAAGCTGCAACTCCTTCATTCCGTAGCATTCTCAAAAGCTTTCTGTGGTGTATCTTCCACTCCTCAAGACATCTTTGCTTGAATGAGGTTTCAATAGGGTTTGAATATATAAACCCATCAACATCAGGATCTAGTGGTGTTTTCCCTCTTCGAGGCACCCATCGCTTGCGCTCACCAGTAAGCCCACCCTCTGCAATGTACCTGATTCATGGACAAATACTACAACAATTTAACATCACGTGATGTGTTTGTTAACTTGATATACATGCCCCAACAATTTAAGCTTTGGGAGTCCGGTATAAGTCAAGCTTGGTTCTAGCCCATGATTCTCTTATAAAAAATGGGGCCGTATTCATCTATATGGAGCCACCCACCTGGCCATGTAATCTATCTCATGTCCAAGTTCAGCTTCCTCTTGCAAAGGTTCAATCCATGAGCTCACCAGTGTCCGGTACTTTCTACTCAAAATCATAGCTCGTGGTGGAATTGTTTGGTTGTCTGCGGCCATAGCTTCCAAGGCTTCTAGCAACTCGACTATTCTTCCTGAAGACAAACAGAACCATCAATCAAGTCAATAAGTTATATTCAATACTAAGAATTAAAGATCCATACTGTGGGCCAAAAATTTACAAAACGTTGATAGCACCTAACAGGTGGACCAAGACGTCAATACCAAGATGCAACAATATATGATAGGTTACTGACACCGCAAGTCAAGAGTGTGATCTCAGAAAAGCTTATTTTCTTATGTTTTGCCTAAATTTCAGAAAATATAGGATCCAATATTCGGAGTAAAAGCTTCAACTTTCATAATTCTTGTACTTCCGCAATTCCTTAACATCACATGATCCATAAAGAAATTGATTGCTTCTGTTACTATATTTTCCTTAACTTGTTTGCTATACAAACGAAAGAGCTGAAAAGAAACTATTACTATGAAAATCTTGGTCATGAACCAAGTGCAGGCTACATACAATACAGTGATAAATGGTTGCAGTAACTTATATCTCTAAGTACTAGGTACACAGAGCGAGAAGAAATGAGATTACTCTTGTTAAGAATACAAAATGAAAAATAGGTATACCTTCTCGACATAAAGCTCGAAGATACAAAGACAGGGGGTCCCCAAAGTTTCCTTCATTATGTAAAGCTTTTGTTCCTCGTTCAAATCTTATGAGGGCACGAAAATGCCGTATTGCCTCTCGAACTACACAATACTTGGTAAAGCACTCAACTAACAACCTGAACATCAAGGTACAAAATACATTTCAAAAGAAAAAAAAAAGGGAAAACCAATAGAAGTATATAAACATAAGATGCTGGTTTAACCTGAACATCAAGGCACAACAATATACTTCAAAAAGAAAATGCTTACGCATGGGTTTTCATATTAGGCTGCAAACGCTTGTGGTCTTCAACCATCATGCCAAGTAACTCAGCAACATCTTGTACTCTACATATCATATTAAAACCCCAAGGTAATGACAAATACCATTGTAAAGAACATACTGAATTAAAACCTTGAACTCCAAAGTTGTCAAAATTCCATAAACTCAGAATCAATTTGAAAAGTAAAAATTAAATCTTTCACATTGTCATTTAAGCACTAATACAAAGTAAAGAGGGGTGTGCTCGTTCTTATACTTATCATTTTCATATCAATAAAAACAAAGAAAGACATGGCTGGCCCGATGAATTCATCTAAAATTTATTTGAGTTCATTGCATAAGCTAGGCAACATTTGAAACTTTAATAATAGCCATGTCTTATAAATTTATAATTTCTTTACTTTGCCTCTTTTCTTTCATAAAAGCGTCTTTATTAGTTACCATCTCATATCTAAAGTAGTATACTACAGATTGCTAAAGGTCACAAAGATTCATAATTCTTAAAGAAACATAGCAGGAATTATTATGGCTACAGACACTACCTGTCATAAGATTCAGCTCTGGTATACGCTTGGATCACCCAATTATATGTCTCCGTATCAGGTTTCATTTGTTCTGTTTTGTAAAAAAAACTATAAGATTAAACCTTGAAGAACAGAAAAACAAAGGCTTCTGAGAAGTATTAAACTTGAACAAACAAATATAACTCTGCATCCAGAAATGTACAACTCAATTTCACAACACTCAAAAGACATTTAGCTGAAGCGATCACTGATTCGAGAAAGGCCAGAAGGTATTACCAAAATCAAAAGCAACATTCATAAATCACAAACAAGAGATTTTAAAAAATAAAAAAACGAACCATCTCCATACTCCATGTTCTCAAACGTAGCAAACGCTATTTCAGGAATTCCGCAAGTAGCCTATACATTCAAAAGCAAAAAATTACATGAATCAGACTGGAAAAGGAACCGTAATTGTAAACAACTAGGTCTGAAGATGCTTGCAGTAATTCACTAGTAACATGTGGACACTCTGATCAACTGCTACAACATGCAATTCCATGCCTAATGAATTTAAAGTGGACACTCTGATCAACTGCTACAACATGCAATTCCATCCCTAATGTAATTTCAAGTCCAGACTGCAGAACTACAACATCAAAGAAAACCAAATTCAGAAAAAAGAATCACCTGCACACTAAGTAGACAATTGAAATGAAACGTTGTTGCCATCCGCCCCGCAGCCTCCATTTCATAGGCAATGTCCAAGGCATTAGAATGATCCCCAACTTTACAATCTTCCACGATAAGAAGATCATAGACCTCATCGGTAGCTCTGAGCCCACCTTTGGCACCCTTCAAGAACACTTTGTTGGCATCTTCCAAATGGCGGGTCCGAACGAGCTCCTCTGTTCACAAACTCAGATAAGAAATCGCCACATTTTAAGGGACATATATTAGGCTATTATGCTTGTTTGGGATTGCTTCTGGAATGGCTAAAAGCGCTTTTTGATGGCCAAAAGCGCTTCTGTATGCGTTTGGCAGCAAAACTTAGAAGTTCTTCCGGCTCACAGAAGCGCTTGCCGGAGAACTACCTGTCATATGTTTCTTGAGGTAGAACTTTCAAGTGCTTTGCTTTTCCAGGAAGCACTTCCAAGTGTTTTGCTTTTCCATGAAGCACTTGAATTTTTAATAAAAAAAACTCAACTTGTTTATAATCCTCTAATAGAAGTGCTTATGAGCAAAAGTGCTTTCTACAGAAGCAATCCCAAACCGATTCTAAACAATGTGCAATTCATTTGTTTACCAACAAGAAGAAGCCAAGCTTGGCGAATGTCGTAATGCAATTTCTCCATGGCAGCAAGAATCTCTAATCCTCTCGTAGCTCGACCTTTCGATCCAAACAGCCGAATCAGCGCAATGAACGTTTCGTGAAGAGGCCGAAGCCCCATACTCAATTCCCTTCTCAGTGATTGCATCTAAAATTCACATCAAGCAACAATGGAAACAACATTGTCTCAACAAATTTATGGAAATTAAAATTGAAAAATCAAATTTTGAAGAACAAGTAATGTACAGACCGCAGCCTCGGCATCGCCGTTGAGAGCGTGAGCGACTATCAAGCCGTGGAATGAGCGAGGGCCAGGGGAGAGGCCGGCGGCGACCATGTCGTAAATGACATCAGAGACTCCATTGGCGTCGCGATTCCGAGCTCGGCTCATGAGCTCCTCCATGAAAGTGAAGCGGAGGTTCTTCTCAGCGGCGGAGGAGGAAGGGGAAGAAGAGGAGGAAGAGTCGTCGCCCTTGGTCTGCCGCCGCTTCCTTCTAACTCGCTTCTCCGGGGCCGAGACCGCCGAGGCGCGTACGACGAGGGAAACGGCGTCGTTGGGGCATTTGAAGTTGCAGGGGAAGGCGGGGAAGGGAGTGACGGAGGAGGGGAGGAGGAGGGCGGACATTTGGAGGGCATGCGGCAGTGGATAAGGTGTAAAGGCGGGTGCTTTTGTGTTCTGAAAGTGCGTGAGGGAGTGACGAGCGGCTGAGCGGGAGGGGTTTAACTGATTTTTTATTTCCTTTTTTCGAGGGGTTTAACTGTTTTCTAGTTTATGTCTTTTTTTTCAATCAACTCTTTTTATTCTAATTTTTTTGTTTTGTTAAACTTTTTATTCTAATCTACAAAACGGGAATTCGGACACGAGTAAAGGAGACGGGTGAACACACTGCTTTGACCAACTAATTTAGTTTACAAACTACAAATCTAAAAGAAATAAGGTCTCACAATTGTGTCACTATATATCGAACACTAGTTAATTATAATTGGGAAATTCTTTGACATCTTTTCTATTTCCTAGATCATTTTAATTTGCAGTTTCGATTTTAGGCAAGTTGGCTAGAGTTGTATTTTTTTTCCTTTACATCCAAGTTCGAATGTACCATTCTTAATTGACATAAATTTAGTGCAAACAATCACTTGTTTCAAAACAAAAATCATTTGAATTTGATAGATTTTATAATCTTCTCTGTTCTAAATTTTTTTTTCCTTAACCCAAGTTAACTATTTTAAAATAAGGAAAGAAAGATTAGAACGCAAATGCATGTAGCATGCAAGAGAGCGTGCACTATTCTAACTAACTAGTCTAATCTACATTTGTATATATATTCTAAATCCTTTGATAGAATCATACCCGGCGCATCATACAACTACACTTTTCGTTATCACAAATTTATGACTAGATTGGGTTTGATGGAAGAAAATTTTCTTCATTAAAAAAACTGGTTTGGCAATATAATACAACCAATCGGATTAAATTGTAAAATGTACAAACCATTCTAAATTGAACTTCTTGTATGTATGGCACCATCTGAAGATTCTGAATTATTACGAAATATTGAAAATTGAGACATTTGACCAAAGAGAACAAAACAACCTGAATTATTGTAAATATAATAGTTAAATTAAGCAATGACTTAAATTGTCCAAGAAAATTAGAAAAAAACATATTTTTTTCAGGTCAGACTTTTGAGTCCAAGGCTAGGATAGTACTGAGGTTCATGGGGCTCATATAGTCAGTTGAGCCTGTCGTGATCATCTCAGCATAAATTCTATTTGCCTTTTCAGATGGATGAAAGGCATCCCAAAACGCATACAGGTTTCTGTTTGGGCACAAATTGGACAGAAATGTGCAGAGACCTTGTCCATTGTAGGGTCCTTGCCCACAACATGCTACCTTCGATGTAGTAAACCCTGCAGTGAGTGCACAATTACGTATTATAATATGAGTAAACGACAAAGTTGATGTGTCTCGAGTTTAGGGGTTATAATAATAAATAGATACGTGTGTTATAATATGACTTGGTCAGTAACAGTCTCCAATGTTACTTAGTTTTAAGCACTCATTGCTTTTTTCATTTGTGACTGCTTTTGTAGGAAGCATTTATGCGCATGAGTGTTTTTGCTAGCTAGTAGTGCTTTATTAGAAGCATGCTGATATTTTTGTTAAAATCCTAGTGTTGCCTGAAAAAGAACTTAAAAGTGTTTCCTCAAGAAGCATATGGCATGTGCTTCGCCAAGAAGCACCTGACATGTGTTTCTCCATAAGCACTTTCAACTTTTACAATTGGAAGTGTTTTTGGTTATCAGAAAGCACTTTTAGTCATTTTAGAAGCAACATATCATAATTTAAAGACGAAAACCAATTAAATTCATGAATTAGTACCAAATGCTTTTGGGTTGCTGATGAAATCTGCATGCATTTGCCTTGTGTTGGCAGATATGAATACATCTTTGCCAAGTTTCTTGTTGAGTCCTGCCAACATTTGAGTGAGTTGTGGATTGTACAAGGCAGCAGCTCGTTGAAGTTCAGCCGAGCATCCTCCATTCGTGCCTCTAGCCGCCAATTCTGCCGGAGCACATCCCATTGGTCCTGTACCAGTCACCAGAACTCTACGTGCTCCAAGTTGATATAAATTCTGCCAAGTTAACTAATTAGACTTCTCGAGTAATTTTTCAGTGTGACAGTCACCCTATCATGTGGTGTTACGTCAATCCATTCATAGGATTAGTAACACCATGTGATAATATCACTAAAAAAATTCTCGTGTATTGGTGCAAGATATATTAATTAATTACCATGAGAATTTTTTGGTACTCGGAGATGAGAAGCTTGACGTAAGTAGGGAGAGGGAGTTGGCGAGATTGAGAAGTGGAAGAGGCTGAGTAGTAATTGTTGACGAAATCGTTGCCGCCGACGGTGATGAGGACAAGTGATTGGCTTATTAGTCTTTTGGTCTGCTGAGCTCCGATCAGGGCTTGCACTCTTTGCTGGTATTCTCGGAAATAATTCAGTTGTCTGTACATTCGGAGTATATCTAACTGCAGGTGCAGTGTAACAGTAATATCATACTAACTAGTTTACTAATTTTGAGTAATTATTATGTGGAATTTATACGATCACGTATATAAAATAAAATGGGAAAATATCAACCCTATTCGTCTGCTCATATTCTAACAAATAGGCTGATTATATCAAGTGACTGTATTATTTTCACCATTTTCCAACAAGAAGAGCTGAACAATTAGTGTGTAGTGACTTACAAACTGAACTCCAGTTTCATTGAGAATTCCGACTCCGGCGGAAGCGAAGTTTGCACCAACAAGTAGCCTTCGTCCGTTAAGCTGTGGACTCAAGTATGGCATTGGGGGTTCTCTTGAGCCAATTTTCTCACCTTAATTATCATGAGCATGTTAACTAACTAATTAGCTGATTAATTAATGCATGAATTAAGCGATCACATTAACATGGTACGTACACATAAATTAAGGCCAAATTTTGCATATATATGCGCATGCATGCAGAGTTAATAACTATATATATATACTCAACTGATAAGGTCCGGGATGATGAGGCCATTAGAGAAACGACCGGTGGGACGGTGAGTCGGGAAATCAATTCCATAAGGGTAAGAGTCGGCACGAGCAATCGATATCAGATGGTTGTTGTTGCCATTGTCGACCAGTGAATCGCCGAAAACAAAGAATGCTCGACTACCCTCTGCTAATTGAATCATTTGGGGACCAATAAGAATCAAGTAAATGATCATCAGTCGACATGTAATTATCATCGACGACGATGAAGAGGCTGCAGCCATTGATACGCTTAATTATATGATTCGGTCAGGATCAATATATATTGCAATATAAAGGGTTGGGTTGGTTGGAAGTAATGAATTGACAGCTGAGAATTCATATAAAGCAAACTATATAGGGCATGCGCAGTACGTGCGCATGGAGTTAATTTTGTTAGCTAGGCTTGTATTAACCCTTGAGCATCTTTGTAGTGGTTAGGTTTAAGGGGAGGTGCGTCGAGGAGGGGAAAGAAGTCTCTTGTCACACCACTTATCGCGTAGTGAGGGATTCTGAGAGAACCTAATTGATTAAGGAGTTTAGAGAAGTGTATTACATGCGCGACATCATCATCAATATCGCAGTTTATCTTTCATGAGGAGGTGCCTTGACTTCGAAGAAAACGAGAATAGTACTCTAAGTTGATCGATATCGTTCTCTCAACCTATAAGAGAAATGCAGGCACAAACATTAGAAAACATACTCCAAGTCTTTAGTTTGTCTCGTCTTCATATATCCTATCTCTTAATTAATTAAGGGTTCGATTGAAACTGCTTCTTTATAAACCACTTCTGCTTATAAGCATTTCATGTGTTTTTTTAATTCAGAAACACTTTTAACTTTTTATGCAAAAATGGTCAAAAACGCTTTTAGTTATTTTAAAAACACTTCTAAGCGGATCTCTTAAAGCAAAAATGTATTTACAAACATCATAATTTTGTTGTAAAACTATTGAAATTAATAAGATCGGATTGTTTGCTCGGGTATTTTATTGTATATAGGTAGGATATAATAAAGATATGAAAAGCTCGAAACTTGGCGCACCAACAAGAAGTATGTGACATGCATTAAACTGGCTGGCAATAGAGCAACTTGACCAAAAAAAAGAGCAAGCAGGCACACATTTCTCGGGAAAACTGGAAAAGTCTTGCAACTTGGAAGAGAAAAAGTCTGTGAGAGGCTTGACTTTTTAAGATTGAGGTGAAGTTTTTTTTTAGATATTTTGTCATCGATTCATAGAACTTCGTGTTTGTGATCGAAACCATTCATATTATAAATTACTCTGTGAAGATCATTTCTACAAAAAACAATTAAAAATAAAGTCGTTTAGTTAATTAACTGTGGCAAATAGATAAACGGTTTGTAATTCTTTTACTGGATCCGTCCATCTATTTTTATATAGTTCGATGACTAAACGATCTCATATTTTATTAATTTTTTGCAGAGATAATCTTTATAGAGTGCTTTATAATATGAACAGTTCAATCATAAGTATGAAATTCCTTAACTCGACCACGTAGTGAATTGAGAAGGAACTCCTCCTCATTCATTGAGGAGCCAAGTTAATTCCAAGTTTAACCTAGCTAAAATTATTCATTGACGGACACTTTTTCATAGTCAAGTTGGTTACAACACCGTGCTTCTCTCTTTTCATAATTTAGATTATATTAATTAGAATGTCACTCGAATATAACGGAAAAAGTATTCTCCATTGACTCTTTGAGACTCGTAATAAATTTGGGGAAGTGATTTTCACACACCAATTTGAATTTTCTCCCCCTATACACTCATATTCATTTATGGCTTTCGGATTGAAGGATCAAAACAGAATTGAGAAGAAAAAATGCGGAAATTATTTCCGTTAATTTGTTAGAGATATATTCAAGACTGGATATTAATCTCTCTCAAACAATAAATAAGGTATACCAATTCACATAGAGCAGGTGGAACTTTTAGGTGTCAATAAAATCACACCCTTTTATCAAAAAAATTCATAGACAATATGAATAAAATCACATATGATATATTGTGGAAACTGTAATTCAAATACAGCAGTTAAACAAGCACTCATAAATCTTGTAAATCCACTACATATACTTGAGGTGCAAGAAAACACCAGTTAACATTCCTAAACTTCGGGTGCCCGAAAACACCAGTTACACAACAAAAGTTACCATGCTTCCTACAGAATTACATCATCACATTCATAAACTTCAGGTGCAGTAAAACACCATCAAGACCTAATATGTAGATAACGCACAGTAAAAATAGGTCACGTTCAAGCAAAGCTCGGTCGGGGAACCCCTGTGGAGGATTCTCATCATCCAAATGGAGATGAAAAACACAACGGTGTTGGCCGCTTCAAAGAGTCGGAAAACACAACGGTGTTGGCCGAGGCAATTAGTGCAGCCACAATGCTCACCGTCCCGCCTTGCTGACTTATATGCTCCTCTGTCTCAGGTGCCATGGGGACGGTATCATTGCTGCAAAGAGGAATAGGAAAATTGGTATCTGATTGAACGGAAAATGTAATCAAAGTTTGATCATATATATGCTACAACTGAATCAAAATCAAATGTTTCTTATGCAAATAAGCAGAACGTTTTAATCAGAACGCCTTGTATTCTAACACCGAAGAACTAATCTCACCTAATCCTCTATTTTTCGGAGAATGCATATACTCAAATGGCGAAAAAATGCAGAGGAAAATCACAAGTTCACAGCAATCACAATCTAAATATGTGGCGTTTCGGCATCCTTTAGACTAAAGAACTAATCTCGCCTACTCCTCTATTTTTTTCAAAAAATGCATGCACTCAAATGGCAACAAACAAAAAAAAAAGAGCACAGTAGCATCACAAGTTCACAACAATCACAATCTAAATCTGTGGCGTTCCGCATTCTTTGGACTAACATTGAATAACTAATCTCGCCTAATCCTCTATTTTTTCGAAGAATGCATATACTTAAATGGCAAAAAAAATGCAGAGTGACATCACAAGTTCACAACAATCATAATCTAAATCAATAACATTCAACACTAAAACAAATACCAACTTAGACAAAAATAAATTTATTTACTTAAAAAATCCAACAGGAAATTACTGAGCCAGCAATATACATAACGCCATAAAAGTAAAAGTAAATTTTGAGAAAAAAATTACCTCTCGCACCTCTCGCTCTCGGTCATCTTCATCCAGAAAAGTAAAAAATTTGAGACAGAAAAATATCTAAATCGTTAATGGTAGGTCATTCATAACAAAACAATAGGATTAATTTTTAAAAATGTAACTAAATCGAAGCTCAAATCGCCACTAAACCCCAAAAAAAAACCTACATCCGAAGCCTCGAAAACCTCTAGAACGTTCTAGAAACTAGAAAGAGAAAGCCAGAGCTTATTTTTACTGTTTATTTATTTATTTATTTATTTTATAAATAAAAAAAGTTTGGATAAACATTTATATTTTATTGAGGAAGCATACCTCTAGAAGGAAACTGCGGCGACGAGAGGAGGAAGAAGTGATACTGCAGGAGGAAGCGACGCTTGGGATGAAAGAATGAGAGAAGTTACCCTAGTTCGTCAATAAAAATGGGTAAAAATTTACTAATGTCCCCTGAAATTATAAGCCTTCTTTCACTTTGTTCCTCTAAACTTTTAATTAGCTTTTATACTCTTAAATTTTTAATTTGTGTTAATGTCATCATGTTGTTACTTCCTTCAATTATTTCGCCAAACCAAAGATTATTTTTGTCTATTGATGTCAAAAAGGATTATTTTTGTTTATTGAATTTATTGTAGATGTTTAAGTTTTTAACTCTTCTTAATTTTTCTTCATAACTCAACGGTCAAAACTTCATGTAATTTGACACATCCCGATCCTGACACGTCAGGTGTTGGGAAGTGTTGGCTGACACGTGTTAAGTAACGAAAGCCAATTATACATGTATATGTGAAAAAGTGAGTAGATTTAGAGTTGGAAGCAGAAGTAAGAGTGCAGTGACGGATAAAACTCATTATTACAGGTGCATAACAGTCAGAGCATAGTAAATAGTGCATGAGAATAAAACATTCACATCCTCGTGAGGATGGATAAGTAGAAGTTAACTAAGAGTAGAAACAAATCCTACATAATCCGGAGAAACTGTCAGAACCGCCAACCACAGTCGAAGCAAGCCCACGTCTCACTGGAAATCTAATCCGCCACTAAGTCTTGGAAGGGCGCAAAACATAAAAAGGTGAGTGGGTCAAAAAGAAGTTTGATAAAACCTTTGTTTTCAAGAGCATACTATCCCCTCGGAGGGAAACATGTATAGTTTTTGAAAATACGACATACTCTCCGGTATGATCCTCAAAATATTATAATAGTAATACAGGTACTCCTCGAAAATCAGACTAACTGCTCAAAACACGGGTACTCCCCAAAAATCAGACTGACTGCTCATCCATATGTAAGTAGATAAGCTAAGAGGAACATGCTAGGTATATAAGAAATACGCTGAGTACTACAATGACGTGAGTCTAACGCTAATCGTTGTGCGCAAAGCGCGTCACACAAGTTCGAGTTGCCTAGTGCAACCTAGAACAGGCTAGTACCTACAATGGATCCAAAGTTGCGTAGCCGTACTGGGAGTGACATCTCCAAACGTCAAGGCTAGTCCTGACCATAGGACTGAGTACTGATACCCAGGGTGTTCTACATCTACTAATGAGCAACAATATAGAAAAATGTATGGCAAATATAATACGAATGTTCTACCTCCAACAATCGCATATGATATGAGTCATGCTAACAATTTAAAGAAAGCAGTGAAAACCATATATATAATAATATATTTATTAAAACAAAGACCCACTCACTCACTTGTAAGTAGCCGGTTGTAGCCCCCCTGTCCTGGGTAGCCCCGGTAGTCCTCTGAATAAGTCTCACATATATAAGATATCACTATAGTAATGATTAAACTCATAAAGGTTACTAGTTAAACTAATTAACGACACTTATCCCTTGTTTGCTCAACACGGAGGTCCGAAACACTCCGAAAAATACCATACATACTGCCCTTAGGTAGTACACATCGTCACGAGTAGCCTCGCGTCGACGGAAGTCGAAAATAATGCCCCACGAGCCCCCACGCGCGGCCCACTCGCGGCTCACGCGCGGCCCACTCGCAGCTCACGCGCAGCCCACGCGCGGCTCAAGCGCTGGGTTAACGCACCAGTCAACTGACGGCGTTAGATCTCACTAAATAGTCCAGCATCTCCGTTAAATCTAACGAAATATTCCTAACGGCGTTTAAGGAATATTCCCAAGAATATTCCCAATTTGGACAGGTTGCTGATGTTATCGCTGGCATCATCGGCCGATCTAGACCGGGTTCAGGCCGATCGATGGCGCCGCCGTCACCGGAAATATGGCCAGTTTTCTAGAGAATTTTCAAATCTCCGTAACTTCTTCATTTCTTAGCCAAATTTCACGTTCTTTATATCAAAATAAAGCTAGAGAGGAGTACAAGCTCAGGAAATGGCCTGTAATTGCCTCGAAAAGTCGCTGCTACTGTAGCTTTGTCGACCTACGTCAAAACTCGACCAAATCAAGCAAACGACATATGAAAATTCATCTACTCAACGAGAGGAAACCAATGGTGGTAGTTAGAAACCTCACCTCGGCTTAGAATGGTGAGAAAATCGCCGGGAAGGTCCAGTTCTTCCGTGTGCTTTTCCTGTCAAACGGTCGGAAGTTTGGACGAACGGTTTGCATCGTTGAGTCCAGGGCGTCGAGACAAAGATTGTGGTGATTTTAGTTCGCCTTGGTTCGACGGGTTTTCGTCGACATGCACTGTGCACAAACGGTGAGAATGAGAGAGAGAGAGAGAGAGAGAGAGAGAGAAAGAGGAATGAAAATTATGAGGAAAAGTGACGGGGAAGAAGAGAAGGAAAAGAGATATTTTGGGTTTTGGGGGTATTGTGCACCCACCAAAATAGTCAAATTACACGGTGTCTTGTACAAAATAATCACGCACGTGTCCAAAATATCCCCTCAGGAATTATTTTATAACAAATTTTTTACTGAATGTTTCATAATTAGTAATCTTTCTAGTGAATGTAGCATTTTGTTTTACATGTGTTCCTTTAAAAATTGGCTATGTGCAGATATAATTAACTAACAATTGTGAGAGAATTGATAGTTGCTAGGATATTGGCACAAATTGGAAGTTCAAAACAGCTCCCGAAAACTAAAGTAAAAAAAACGTAAAAATAGAAGGTGGTAAAGAGAAAAAATAAATAAATAAAAAGGAGAATAAAAATGCCAATGAAATTGTAGAATTTTGCTCAAAAAATCAATGCCTCTATTTGAAGTATCATAGATGAGAGTCATATTCTAGTTTTAGGGACAGTCTACAATACTTCGTGTATTGTAAGCAGATTCTTAATTTTAATCTAACTTACTTCATATCTAATTTAACTTGCGGGGAGGGGTTCAAACTTGAATGCCTATATAGGCATTGGATTCTTAGGGCATCTCCAATGGATGCAAAATGTATTTTACACTTTTCTTTGCTGAAAGATGTAAATAAAAACTTAAATTTACATTCTTTTTTACATCTTTTGGTGATGGGTACCACTAATCAAAGATAGAAAATTAAATGAGATATCAAATTTTTGTTGCTCAATTTTTTTTTTTTCCGTACCTTCATTATTCAGATGGCTCGTACGAAAAATATATCCATATTGTGGGCTCTACTTTTCACTTTTTCCTCCCTAACCCAATTTTGGGCCTGGGTTTTGAAACCCACCATTTTCCCTCATTGGCTCACAGTCGAGCAACAACCAAATTGGGCATGCAGCCCACGTCAGCCCACAGTTTTTGGGCCGTGACCTACCATTTACACACACGGGTCCCAAAGCTACTCATATTCACTATATATGTTTTTAATTATTACATATATTGTTTTGTATATTGCATTTGAATGCAGGTACCATGAACCTGAAATTCATGTTTAATCTCGAACTTGAAGTTTCGAAAACAAAGTGCCATCAAACCTGAAGTTTCATAAAACAATGCACTCATAAAAACTCGAAGTTTTTCATCCTTTAATTAAACCAAACATGTCTATAGAACCTGAATGTTGTAACTTGTTGTTTGTGGATGATTTTTTCCAAAGCACTATCCACGATCTTGCTTTCTCCAATTAGCGAATTGTAGAAACCGTAACAAGTTCGATTTCACTGCTTTGGAAGTTTCTGGCAGAAACCACTTTGGGTACAAGATGAAGCTCCACTTGATTGCAAAAAGCTTAAGAGCTACCATAGAAGCTGCAATTCCGGCTAGCGAACTGCACCGGAATACTTCGCTGAGGAGGACCCTCGCGGTTTTTGGTTTGCTCTAGCCGACCGCTTTGATCACTTGAAGTTAATCTTCTTACGTAAAACAAGATACGACTGGTAGCATTTTTTGCTTCCAAGACTTTAAGTCTGTGAATGATATAATTCTGAAGTTTGTCGAACCCAATCACTCCTCAATTACTTTGAAGGGGAGTTGACTGAACAAGATCTCTAGAGAACCTACCAACTTTTTATGCCTCGAATATTGTCCTACAGAACAATATATGGCTCAGAACTTTACTAAGTGCTCGGATTTGATTTCTGTCTTATTGATAGTACAAAGAACAATCAACCTTGGATGACAAATCATCAAGCTAACCCCACTGACTCGAACGCCATTCCATTTCCTGAAGCCAATGCGAATGCTTCTCGAGGCCCAAACCACCATAACAGGTGTAAGTTACTACACAAGCATCCCTTTACCCGAAGTAAGACTCTTGTGCCTACAAGCACACTTTGACAAGTCTGCTCATTGGGGAAATTGACCATCCCCTGCAAAAATACACAACCCTTTTTCTTTTCTATAGTGGATTCAAAAGAATATTTGTGGACTAATCCAACCAAAACGCGGACTATTTAAATAATTTATGGTTTTGGTTGGCGTATCGACACATCGGTCACATGTTTAAGGCTCGCCACTCAATTATCCATAGAGCCTAAAAGATTGGACAATGCCATAAAGTTTACATTGAAGGCTTTCGATGATTATTGCATATCTCTTGGGTATTAAAGTTGAACATTCGATTTTCCATGTTCACACCCAAATGGTCTCGCAAAGAGCGTTCATTAAACGCCTTTAAACGAACCCACAGACTTTGGTGTTTCACACCAAGCTTCCGGTTTTCTGCGTAGGGTTATGCATTCTTGCATGCATATATGTTGGTCTGCTTGAGGCCCATTGCCACCCAATATTTTTTGACGTTACAGTTGGTTACTTGGTATGAACCTGATGTTTTGTACTTACATGTTTTAGGTGTGCCCCTTATGTGCCAAATTGCGCAGTCGGAATGTACCAATATAGGTCTTCACAAAAGGATTTGAATATTTATCAATTATGATTCTCCTTTAAAGCTTTCTTGAGCCCATGTAAGCAATCTCTTAACCGTCACTTTGTGAGTTGTCACTTCAATAAGATAGTCTTCCCACTGTTAGGGGAAGATAAGAACATCAACGTTCTTGAACAACACGCGAATTATCTTGGACGTCCTCACTATATCTCATTTTGATCCTCGTATTTTAGATCTTAATAGTGTAACCAAACGCTTTCTCTGATCTAGCAAAAGTGACGCGATCATACATACCAGCTGCAAACATGCCTACAAAGATAGACGTACGTAACGGATGTCGCACTGTCTTCGAAGGACGAGCTGCTCTTAGTGCGAAACTGGTAACCCCTACAGGAAGGTATGTCTCACTACTAGGCTGACCTAGTACACTGGCGGCTAGCCAATCATTTGTCCTCCGTTAGAAGCGCGACAGATCACTCAGTTAAAAGGATTTACCCCTAGAAGTGGAGATACATGGTGCAAACGAATCATTTCTTCGATTGCTATCTCAATCATTCCACCTCATGAAATTAATCCGGATTATCCCGAGATCTGTAGTTCTTGGTCTATTATGCATGCATGGATGAGTTATGGAATTGGAATGAGATTATCATCGATGATATTCACATATATGGTAGCTACTCGAAATAGTGAAAAACGACGATATCGAACCGTGTTTTGTTGATATAGTCAATGTAGAACTAATTGGTCAATTGGAAAGAAACAATCTAGGTCGAATTAGATTCCTTACCAAATAGTGTTTGGACTGTTGTTCCTACACCGCCAAATGTAACCCTGTCGCGTTACAAGTGGGAAAGGAAGCGTAATGAAATGAATGAAATGGTGCAAAACACAATCACACATGTGCTAGAATATTAACTACAGCACTCCCCCTTGAGTGTGTAAATACTCAAGTAGTCAGCACATCAGATCTTCAAGCAAATATAGAAGCAGTTGATGAAATTGGAGAACAACTTGTACAAATTGGAGAACAAGTTTCACTCACCCTTATTAGTATAAATAAAGGCACAAGACATACATGAGGAATATCACCATAGAATTCCTCAAGCCACTCTTTCTCTCTCTGCCAATTTCCCTCTTATCTCTCTCTAAATTTATACTACAACAAAAAGCAAATGAATTGGTAGAGGACTGCTCTAATTCACAACATTTGGTCTATTTAAAACCTGTGCCCACATCAAAAGCTGTTTTCACCTACCGATCAAGCTAAGCTTGCATTATTTCAATACGAAAGTACCAACACTGGTTTCATGAAGCTATTCAAAGTTGAGCTGGCATTTCAATTCAACACAAAATTCCCACACTGATTGCATGAAGCTACTCAAATCCCAAATAAAAATATCTCAATTCGACAAAGATATTGATATAACTTTTAGCGCATGGATAACTGCTCTTAACTCCTTTGGCTACAAAAATAAACTTTTGAATATCTTTGTCGAATTGAAATCAAAGACAACTCACACCCATGTAACACGAATGGTCGTGGCAAAAGGTTATGTTCAATAACTACAAATAAACCAAGATCAGCAAATTTGATCAAGCTAAACCCAATGAACAAAAAGACTGAATGGAAATTAAAGATGATTGTACTTGACTTGGTAAGTTTGACATTATCACCTTGAGAAAAATATTTCCCGTCAACCATTACAAAAACTACAAAGCAATTGGGAAGCTCCAATCAGTTTTTAATCACAAGACATCCCAGCACGCACACAAACATCAATGGCAGGTAGTACATATAAATATAGTTTCAAATAGAAAGACAAGTAAATATGTCTTAGGTCCTGGAATCCAAAGCCAAGATGGTGCTGAGATTCATGGGGTACATGTACTTTTCATCCCCTGTCAAAATATTCTGAACGATCAGTTTGTTCGCCTTTTCGGAAGGATGAAACGCATCCCAGAAAGCGTATTGGTCGCGGTTCGGGCACAGATTGGAAGCCACCGTGCACAGCCCCAAGCCATTGTAAGGTCCTTGCCCACAGCATGCAATCTTTGATGTAGAAAATCCTACACAACGAAAATTAAAACAAACAATGTAATTGCACCAACACTAAAAAACGGCATAGTAAGCGGCCAAGTGCTTGGCGGGGTTGAAACTAAGCCTAGATCCAGAGATTCCCGAATAGTTTAACCTTTCGAACTAATGCTTAATCCATTATCATAATATTAGGCCACGGTCATAAAATTAAAATATGTGTATTGTATAATTAATTTACCAAATGCTTGAGGGTTGCTGACGAAGTCATTGCGGGTCTGCTGTGTGTTGGCAGCAATGAAGACATCAGAACCGAGTTGGCTGTTGAGTGATCTCAGCAACTGAACGAGTTGGGGGTTGTACAGAGACGCCGCTCGTTGCAGCTCCACTGAGCATTCTCCGTTCCTGCTTCTCATGGCCAATTCGGCTGGTACGCAACCTAGCGGTCCTGTCCCCGTTACCAAAACCCTTCGTGCTCCAAGATCATACATTTTCTGTAAAGTTATGACACAAAGGATGATCAAACAACACATAATTATAAGTCATTAACATGTGACATTGTCGCTTAGCTAGCAAGTTATTATCAAACTTAGCCTAATTAGGAGTTGGTTACCAAGAGAAGTTTTCGGAACTCGGAAATGAGGTATCTGACATAGTCTGGCAGAGCAAACTGGCGAGATCTTGCGGAGAAAGGCACCAGGTAGTAGTTGTTGACAAAATCGTTGCCGCCGACAGTGAGGAGGATGAGTGCTTGATTTACGAGCTGCTTGGTCCGTTGAGGTCCGATTAGGGCAGACACCCTTTGCTGGTATTGTTGGAAGTATTCCAATTGCCTTGGCATTCTGATTATATTTATCTGAAAATTTCACATATATCCATCCATTACTACAAAAAAAAATTGTTGGTTGACAACTTTACCAAGCTAATTAATTAACTAGCATTTAGCACTTTTGTGCCCGTGACCGGTACTAAAGAGCTAATCTCGCATGATCCTCTATTTGGTTTAAAAGAAAACTTACAAACTGAATTCCAGTGTCATTGAGAATTCCAATGCCAGCAGAGGCAAAGTTTGCACCAACTAGTAGCTTTTGCCCTCTGAGCTCCGGACTCAAGTATGGCAATGTAGGTTCTGCACCAAGTTGCTGACCTATATATACATACATATATACATACACAGACATATTAGGTCAAGTCAGTACATGTAATTAACGAGAAAAAAAAACCCGAAACATCGGAAAGAAAAAGAGAATGGAAGAAAACCTAACTGATGAAGTCAGGAATGTTGAGGCCATTGGAGAAACGGCCGGTGGGTCGACCTGTGGGATAGTCAATGCCGTAAGGAGGAGAGTCGGCACGAGCGGTGGTAGCTAAGTAGTTGTTGTTGCCATTGTCGACCAGCGAGTCTCCAAACACAAAAAAGGCACGAGCCTCAGCCTCACAACTCAACATTCCCAACGCCGTGAGCACACCAAAAATGGCCAATGGGCTGGCCATGGAGTTGGCTTTTGACTTTTTGAAGGTAAACAAAGAAAATAGAAAGGAGGACTAGATTTTTTTATGATTGGACAATGATCGCAATGTGCATATGTGGAAGTTTGAATAGATGAGAGGGGGGTTATATAGGTAGGGGTGTTTGTCAATTGGAGCAAAAACTGAGGCCCACTTGTACAAAAGCGAAGCTATATTTGTAGTTTGTGTTTATGGCAATGCATTGTGTGGTTGGCAATACAAAAGTAAAAGCAAAAGCTAGTTTGAAACTTCTTCTTCTTGTTTTAGTGATCAAGTGAAGTGGCCTTTCAATCACGTATCATTCAATGGAATGGTACGTGCTCTTAAATAATTTAAGATTCATTTGGAGCCCACCGCAATTTAATCTGAAACCATTCAATGACCGGACTATTCAATGGTACGTATCACCCAAGATTTTGTAAATTTGGTCCATAATAATTTGGCTTTTAGCTAGGCTTATTGCCAAGTTAGAACTCAGAAATGAGAAAAATTTAGTGTAATTGTCAGTTGGGTCAGGCTCATCAGAATATGCCCTCAAATTGGGGAGAGACTTGCCTACACATGATAAGTCACTATAAAGATATTCAAAACCAATAACGCATTGGTGTGTGCATGAAAAGTTAAAATATATTACAATGCATTATTGATTTAAAATACTGTCATAGTAATCAGTATAGGCAAGTCATTCTCTTACAAGTGAGAGTATATATACTTTATGTTCATAGCATGACTAGTGTTGTAGACAAGACTATACTTGGTGATACAATAGGTTTTCTTACGCTTGCATCGATTCTATCAGTGTAGGCAACTTCAATTAAACTTGCATATATGCTGTTCGAGTTTGTTCTCTAGCCTCCAACCCCACTTTTACAGTTTTTACTTTTCAAACCTTGTGTGCTAAAGATCTAGTGTTGGAAGGGATCAAATTAACCTGCTGCATATAAATTGTTCTTATTTGGAAAGGCCAATATTCACCTAATTACAAATTGTGAGAAAGAATCAAATTAATATGACAGCCAATTTCCCATGCTAGTAAATGGGAGGTGGTTTGATAATTATTTGTGATGAAATTTCCGTGCTCTTGAATGACATTTCTTCTTAAAACTTTGCTTGTGACAATTACCAACTTTACTATAATGATAATTCAAATTTGGTGCCAGTAAATTAATGATTATGGCTGTGACCACCCTTGGTTATAATATAATTAGAAGCCTTAGAATAGAAGCACCTATTAATATAGCTTATAGATTTTAACTTTTTCACTCCCATTTTTTGCTAACCTAGAAAAAACTTACCACCAGTCATGAGATCAAACTAATTATTAGTCAACATAGTTCGTATAGATTTGATTGCAAACCAACTACTCTCGCAGCTTTTAAATCTTCTGCTAATCATTCTCAATGTTCATTGCATTATGGTCCTGAAAAAATTGCTTAGAATAATTATTGAATTATTGAAATGTGATTGGAACCCTAGATTCAATTCAAAAGTATAGCTGCAAGCCTACATGCTTAAAAATAATTTGTCCACGAAGGAATTTGAGGTTTCACTGTAAAATGAATTAGCACTATGGTGACTGAGAGTAGTCTAATTCTTTTATAAGGACATGCAAGTTTTAGTAAATTTTTGATATAAGATACTTCTTCACATCTCCACACGCTCCCTCACGCGTGACGAATGTTCAAGTCTAACATGCGAACAACATAAATTGGAGGACGTAGAACACGTGTGTCGTTCGGCTTCACACATGAGACAACTTGCTCTGAAATACTATGAAAGAAGTTGAAGTTATACCATGATACTAATGAGCAATATTATAAGAAGTAGTAAAACTTCTTATTAGTCCGTACAAGGGTTTGGTCCTTTCTCGATTTAGGAGTTTTGCCTTTCGCTACATCTAGTTGATGAGTTGAGAAGGCGAAAAACTGGCATGAAGCAACATATATTTCCCGTTCTCGTCATGCATGTCACGGTGTAAGTAAACTTCTCTCGCCGGGAAGATACTTTATAACAGAAGCGCGTTCTACTACTTAATTAGCATTGCAATTGGGGCCCAAGAATTTACTTCTCCTCAGAATTATTGGTACCAGTCTAGAGTAACATGAAGTAATAATAGAGTTGAGAGAGCCTTCAAAATACCAACTACTACACAACAACATCATTCGTACGAATTAACTTTTGCTGGGAAAACGGTTCAACTAACAAAAAGAAAAGCCTTAGCTTTTCCCGAGGGTTGTCAAGTTTTATTCAACTCTTTTTCTCTCAACCTACTTTTGAGGCTAATTAATTTTCCCCAATGCATAGCACTTGAAACTCATGCCCATGACGTGCAGCAAGCTAGCAGCTGTGGCTAGCTAGCTTCAAAAGGAAAATTGCAGCACAATTAAGAACAAAATAAGATCAAATTAAATGCAGCTGCAACTGCAAATTGCCTTCTTGTTGTACTGGTTAAGTTTTCGAATATTTCGAGGTTCAACTATAGTATTGAGATCATAAGCTAAATACATTGAACTTAATTATACTTAAGTTTTCTTTTGTAACAAGCACCGAGTGAAATTGAAGGAGGAGGAAAATCAAACACACAACATTGGTGTATAGGAGTACATGCTCTTTAGCCCTAGTTTGGAGAAGGTATAATGTTGTAGAACATAAGCTAAATACACTGAACCTAATTGCACTTTAGTTTTCTTTTGTTACAAGCATCAAAGGATAAAAATCGAACACACAACATCGGTGTATCGGTAAATGTTCTTTAACCCTAGTTTGGACATATATAATTATATGGTGTACAACACATTTGGAGGCCAAGTTAATGGAGTTGAAGAGATGGGTTCACATCAGAGATCAGGCTGACATCTGTCCTTGCTAGGGCTATACCAAATTTATTTCTCAGTGTTCATGCGTATACTGTATATACAGCCCTACATAGCTGTCGAGTCGTTCCCTAATAATTTTGGGTTAATTTCTTCGTTTTTATTTGCATTCTGCAATATTTGAGCTCCGACTCCAAACCTCCAACTTGCCGCCATGGCCCATGATTTATTAGATAATTCTCAATTAGGGTTTTCAATAAATATCAAGTTTTGTGCCGCTTTGGTAGTTGATTTCTCTATCTGAGGCTACATTTAGACTCTTAGGCCTTGTTTGGCAGCTCGGACAGGACTGACTATTTCAATCAGATAGGATAATCTATCATCGGACAGTACTGACTAAATTAGTCGGGCGTTTGGTGCAGTATTAGACTAATATCAACTATTTATACTGTGTTGGGCGGCCTTAGGGTGTGTGTGAAGAACACAATTTGTTCTTCATACAAACTCACTCAAATCCTCATCAAATGCAAGAACTACGAAAGGTTTGATCTTCGTAGGAGACGAAGTACATAGGTAACCTTCAATTTGATTCAAGGTGCAACCACAACTCCTCCAAGCAAAGGTGTTCATCCAAGATGAGATTGAAGGCTCTCTTGAGTATTTAGTCTTTGCTCATGCAAAGAAGATTCTACAAAGGCATAGGATGCTACAACTTAGTAATGTGATTTTGAGTTGTTGCTTGGTTTACAAGATCTAGGCTTCAAAAGTCATGAGTAAAGTTTTATTTTTGAGTACTAACATGCTAGCTAAGAGCCTTTAATTTGTTAATAGCATGCATAAGTGTTGCTCAAATGAACTTGTAATTCAAATATTTTCCTTCAAGTGAGACCAAGGGAGCGAGAGGGACGGACCCGCCTAATTATATGGAGGTTTTTGGGGGTATAATTAGTCGGGTGTGAGAAGTACTAAATGGTGGGCCCGGTTTAAATAGTCGGGCGACTATTTTAGTACGAAGCACACCAAACACCCGAGACCGGATTATTAGTACTATCCGGTGCGCTATACGGCGTACCAAACAAGGCCTACCGCTGGTGTTACTATTATACTAAAATTATAACATGTATATTTGTACTTAACAATATTTGTTAAGTTTATTAGGGTTTGCTCCCAAGAACAGGTTGTTTCTCAACCGATCTATTTTTCCAGGTAAAAAAAAAATTTATCTGCGACTGGCATGATTGTTTCCTAAAAGCAAGTTAGAAAAACTGAATAAAATTAAGCCTAAAATACGGAAAGCTATGGAGTTCTATAGGTGTGTTGAGCAGCAGATTTAGACACAGCTATAATATTAAAATTTGGGCCTATTGGGCAGTCATACCATGCTTCACTTTAACGTGTCGGCCCTTTATTTTTGGGCCTTGAATGTTTGAGACTGTTGGAGTAAAGTCTGTTTTGATCCTCAGACCCTTGAAGTATGTGTTTTGTTTTTGTCGACTAGAAACTTTACTCTAAACGATTTAAGAGATTCGAACTTAGAATCTATTTCAACATTTAGAAGAGAATTATCGTTAGACCAATAGCCAGTTGGTCATCGAAGATGAGATAGGGTTGGTAACAAAATATGATATTTGAATGAAATGTTTTTGACAAGAGAGTGAGGGAACAAAACAAAGACAAAGGCACAAAGCCAATTAAGCTTGAAATTATTAATGAAATCAAAATTACAATATTACACACTAGCGTTTTCCACGACATAAGGAAAATAATAATAAATGGGCAAACATTAACGAAGACACATTGAGGAAATGATGAAATCTCATGAGAAAAAACAAACACACCCCTTGTAGTTCTAGTTATTTAACTAGTTCTAGGTCTTAGAGTCCAAGGCCAAAATAGTGCTGAGGTTCATCGGATTCATATACTTGTTGGACCCGGTCAGGATTTGCTGCACAATAATTCTGTTTGCCTTCTCAGAAGGATGGAATGCATCCCAAAACGCGTACAAATCTCTGTTAGGGCACAAGTTGGAGGCAATTGTGCAGAGTCCAATCCCATTGTAGGGTCCTTGGCCACAGCAAGCTATCTTTGAAGTCACAAATCCTGCAAAGCAAACACACCAGTTAACATTAATCTCGAGGGGCCGGAACCCTAAACCCTAAACACGTACAAGACCTCGTGTGCATATATGAATGCTCTTAACCAACTAAGTTACAAGTTCTTTGAAACTTTTAGATGTGTGTACCATAACATTATTAGATGTTATGCAACTTATTAGACCTACGTACCATAAGCTTGAGGATTGGAGACAAAATCCATGTTCATTTGATATGCATTTGCAGCAACAAATACATCTGAGCCAATTTGGCTATTCAGGTTGTTGATCATATCGACTAGCTGTGGGTTGAACAAGGAAGCGGCTCGCTGCAGCTCCACAGCGCATTCTCCGTTTCTGCTGTGCTGAGCCAACTCTGCAGGAACACACCCTATTGGCCCTGTGCCTGTCACCAAAACCTTACGAGCTCCTAATTCATACAGCCTCTGCATTTGAAAAATATAAATTAAAAAATCATATTGTAAAAAGCATGTAGAGCTTGAAACATGTTGACCTAGCTAGTGACATAACAAGGAATTATTCATGGTAAATTAGTGAAGAAAAAAAAAATATACTTCTTTGGTCTATTTCTTAATATATAGTTTAATCTGGCGAGCGTTCAGGTCCATATTGATTGTCTAAACCTTATTCCCCCACTTATTTGTTAATCTGCTAGATATGGTTTCGAACTATATATACTATTTTTGATGAAATGTGTTAACTTGGACTGTTAATAAGTAAACAACTTGTTTAAGCTAACGATGGTTTGTCTATTAAAAGTGAACATTCTGATATGATTTTGTCCCCAGCAAAAGACTTGAATGCAGGCAGATAGTCGTCATAAGTGCTTTTGGGCAAAACACATTGATGAAAATGTCATATTGCTTGCTGGTCACACCAACCAAACATGTCTTCCAAATTTTCCAATTACTTCCTGCTCCCCCAATCGTCACATCACCATTTACTCCTCTTATCTATCCTAACTTTCTTGTGACCATTTCTCTAGGTATATGCATATGGGAGTCCTGTTTTGCATGTCACTTGATCAACGAGGATTCATGCTCACTTTTTTAGAATTGATATCAAGGATTGAGATTAAAACATTAAAATCACATTCACCTTTTGATAATAATGAGTGATCATGTATTTTTTTAATTACTTGGTAGCAAGAGAACATTTCTAAAGTATATCGTGTTACTTAAATAATGAAAAGGGTAAGAATATGCTGAAGTAATAATAGTGAGTGCATAGTGCATGATAACTTTATAAAAGTCATCATGCACATATATATAGTTACCGCTAGAACTTTGCGGTACTCGGAGATGAGGTAGACGACATAGTCCGGGAGAGAGAATTGGCGAGATCTAGCAGAGAAGGGCACCAAGTAGTAGTTGTTGACAAAATCATTTCCTCCGAGTGTAATCAGAACAAGTGCTTCGTTGACAAGTCGTTGAGCCTGCTCAGGTCCAACTAAAGCACTCACTCTAGTCTGGTATTGCTGAAAGTATTCCAGTTGTTTGTAGATTCGGATTATGTTGAACTGCAAAAATGTGGCATTTTTGGACATTGCTAAAATTAGAAAGTCTGCTTCTTAATTGTTTATGGTAATTTGAAAAGCAAAACCGCAAAAAATATATAGGATGTAATATGCATACTTCAATTCTACATTACTATCAAGAGTGGACTGCTCCTTCTCTTGGCCAGAAACTTACTTATGTCTTGAATTCCAAGGCAACAGTATTACAAACTAACCATGCACTAGCATATATAGTCTAACTTTCTGCATGGCATGCAGTGTGTTATTAGTTTGGGATACTACTATCGCGGCGTTCCAAGTGCATGCCAAAGTGAATTAATAATAACGTTAAAGAGGACTTACAAACTGGATTCCAGTGTCATTGAGAATTCCAATCCCAGCAGAAGCAAAGTTGGCACCAACGAGTAGCTTTTGTCCAGTGAGCTGTGGGCTCAAGTAGGGCAACGTGGGTTCTGAGCCAATTTGCTCACCTGAAAATGCATATCATGCAAAAAAATATGTTACGATAAATATATATCACTAAGCTATAGCCAGATCATATGTAACAAAAGAAATTATAATACAAAATGTACGTAAGAACCCTACTGATAAGATCTGGTATGTTAAGGCCATTCGAAAAACGACCAGTGGGTCGGTGAGTCGGATAATCTATGCCATAAGGGTAGGTGTCAGCCCTGGCAGTGGTGGCCAAGTAGTCGTTGTTGCCGCTGTCCACCAACGAATCTCCGAACACGAAAAAAGCCCGTGCCTCGGCTTGCCGGCCAGCACAGGCAGCAAGCAGACCTAGAACAACCCAAGAAACAAAAATGGTATGCATAGTGAAATGGCTCTAAGAAATCTCACACACCAGCTAACTCAAATGTGTACTTTGTTGTGTACTATTACACTCTTAACTCTAATTTATTCTACTGGGAAGTGAGTGAGCTTATTGCTTTATATATATATTGCTCACGCTTCAATTGTTTGGCACCATATTAATGGCTTGCTCTACCTCCAGCGGATTAGAATCCAGGAGGACCACCATTTAAACATGCAAAGCTCTGGCAGCTCCAGTAGGTTAAATTAAATATTGGAGAATTATTTGAGCAGCCACTAGCATGTAGTAGTTATTCACTATTTTACGACCTATGTTGTGCTACGTTCAAAACTTACTTTGCATTGCTTTCATTGTTAGGTTGGCTAGCATAGGTGACAATTTTAGCATGCAAATTACTGCACTTTTTACACAATAAAATGAGAGTGAAATTTTGGAATTTGGGTTAGTTTTTTTTCACCTTTGAGTCAATCCCTGCGAGCTAGTTTTCCACCTACTTGTTACAGCTTCAATAAATTAGATTTTTCAGGAATTGTGACGGTGGTACAGTTTCCTTCCTATGTATAAAATAAAATTCTGCAGCATATATAATGAGGATATCATTTTTCATGCAGCAATAACTGTAGTATGCCTTCAGCATTCGGTCATCCTGGAAGCTGTTGTATCCTACGACAGATTGAAGGGAAAATTTTGCGTGCAAGCAATAATATATGTTTCTTCTTTCTCTTTCATCACGTGACTAGATATGTCTCGCTCTTTCTATATCTTGTCACGTAAGAGAGTTGTATCATAAGCCAACTGAAAAGCATAATCTTGAGTGCAACCGATGATATATTTTCTCTTTCTATCTCTCTCATCGCGTGACCTAGACAATGATAAAAAATTAAAAATGAGATACACAACAAGTTCCATGGTAGAATTAATCGCCCAATCAAAGAGGAAATAACAATATTGTCAGAATTTTATTTTCCTCTTAATGATTCTGCAGTTTTGCTTTTACTGGTTTAAAGGCTGGACTCTTATAATGTCAATGTCATAGCCATTTACCTCCCTAAATCATAGTCTGCAAAATGTTAATCAACATGTTGATAAATATAGAACTTAAGGATGTCCATCGATCACTCTCTAAATCTATTTATTTATCTAATTTTTATCTTGGCAGGAATATAGGGATTGGTTAAATTAATATAATTAGTTTTAGCAGATAAATGAGTCAGCCCTATCTCATCCCAACTATTCAGGGGAAGTGTTGATGCAGTTTTAGCTTTGCCTTACAGAGGAACATGATGCATATACTGGTTATAAAAGGGGACAGAGAAAAGGCAACAGATAAATAAGCCATGTGACCAAAATAAATAAGGTGGGTTTGATCTATCTACTTCCAAGAGGCACTTATGTCACCTTAATGTCACATTAAACATGTTGTGAAAATTATAGGTATATATTATGCCTTTTTTAGACAAAATAGAGGGAACTCTCAGAAGCATACTAATAACACATCATTTGCAATGAGATTTGTGGTATAAGATTGACAAACATTAGTGGGAATACATGTCCCTTACAAAGAAAATAATTTGGGATTATTCAACACATCACATCTGATTAAGATTTGTGGAATAAGAATTAATTATTTCATCGCTCGACACGATTAAGACCATGCTAGATTGTTAACGATCGAGTTTTTTTTCATAAGTCAAGTATGACGAATGATGATGATGGAGTATAAATGTTGTTTACACGTTCCTCTTAGCAATAACATCAACAATGCATGACCAGTTTGTCGTTTAAGTGTCACCAAGTAACAACATCAGCAAAAGCAGTAACCCCTTTTATTTTTTAAGTGCAAAGCAAAACTGCAAATTGTGAAAGCACTTATATCTGTCATCAGCATCTGCAGAATCACACATAATCCTTTGGTCTAGTACTGAAACCTCCTCCTCTTAGGAATGTGTTTACTGCTTAATGGAAAAGCAGAATTGTGACCAAAGGCTAGAGCCGTAGAGATTTTATCTGCAGCCATGCAAACTTGAGTTCAATAAATGGTGTGTTAAAATTTCACAGCAACTTGTACCAAAGTATACTCTGACCTTCTATAAGTAAAACAAATCATCACAATACATACAATACATACTTGCTTAGCTAAGTTGTTTTCTCAGGCATCCAAGTTCTAATCTCAATTCTCATAGTTAGATGAATATTTAGTGTAGAATATCGCTTTGTATATAAACAAATACAAATCACAATAAATTTCTGGTTACAACTGATAATCAAAAGTTTTGGAAGTCATAACAGATTTTTTTAGCCGAGTAAATGATAACAAATTCATGAATAGTTTGGTAAGTTTATGAGGTACTATATATTATAAAATAAATTAAAGTTATTTGCTACAATACTGTCCACAGCTTCATCTGCAACAAACCCTTCACGTGACATGGCTTAATTAGACAAGCAGCCAACTGCCCAGGAAACAGACATTTTCCATAGATTCCCAAAGTAGTATAACCATAAACCAATCTTTTCAGGCCTCTTAAATTCCCAACAAGTACAAAGGGAAAAGTATAAAATTTATATCACTGAAAATAATAATTAACTTTCTAGGATCCTAAGATGCAGTATAAATTCATATCATTGTAAACATAACTTTGTTGATATTATTTGGACAGTTTTCACTACTTCATACTATTGAGATAGCTTTTCCAATAACTCTTTATATTGATGGCTAGATTGTGGAAACGTATGTTATTGGTTTTGCTTGACATATTTTCTTTTTTTTTGATATAAGCAAAAGTCGTGAGAAGTCAGTTTCTCATCGAATGGAAATAAAACATCGCAAGATAAAAGGGGGCTTAGGTTAATGAAGCTGTTTTAAATATACTCCTGAAAGCAAAGGTTTTGACTCTGGTCGACTCGGGTGAATGGCATCAAGGTGGAACATTGATCTTTGAATCGGCTTGTATCTCTGGTGAACGTTTGGCTGGATCTTGAATGAAAACAAACACAGCAATTAATGTGGTGGTGAATATCTTACTTGTGATGGTTTAATCGCACATAAAAGGTATTTATAAGATTTTCTGTAGCTTGACAGTAATGACGGTATTTTAAAGGTTTTATGGTATTTGGCCAGAGCTTCTGGTTTCCCGGCTGGCTTGCTTTTCTCAACGAAGAGTGGACGGAATAGTTGGTGTAATATGTGGTTGATCTGGTAACATCAGAGATTTTGATCTATCACACTGATGTCACAAGAGTTTGGCTTGTGACGAGTAGGGATTGCTGGGGTGATGGGAAGGACCTAGCACGTGTGGTGGTGCTTGATGGTTCTTCACGATGATGACAAAGAATGCAGAGTTTTCGAGTCTTCCCCGCCCCGTCAGTTCGACAATGAGTCTCGGTATTTATAGGCAAGGGATTGGGTATTAGTTTAGAATCCCACCTAAATCCCGTAATTTGTGGGGTTTGATTTTCGATTTGATATAATTTGAGCTAATTATTTAATTTAGCTCTTAATTCAATCGTAATCTTTGATTTAGGAAATTAAACCCTAATCGATATAATTTGGATCAAATAGAGTTAATTTGTCCCCTTGTATTTGGTTTGATTTGTTTGACGAATGTCTCGATGCCGACATGTGTCACTCTTGATAACTCATCCACTTTGTTGAGTCACATGCCATGTGTGCAATTTGCGGGACTCATGGTATGCGCCACACAAGCCCCGCCGAGTCAAATTTAATTTGTTGATGAACATTTATTTCACCGAAATTTACGTGTCTATTGTGGGGATTTTGAATTTGAACACAAAATCTCGAGTGCAAGAATAAACGCTTCTTAATACTTGAGTTATACAAGTTTCTTGTGGTTTCGTTTCACATGTTAAGGAAACAATGTTTTCTTTTAGCTAATGAGCAAATTTGCAGTTGAAGCACACCGCCCAATTTGCCAAAATTCAGTTGCCTAGTTGCACAATTAGCCTTTTTTGTATGTTTAGTTGGGAAAGAAGTGTCTGACTTCAGGTTTTTGGTCAAGGGTTTTGATTATAAAGGAAAAGCATGTGTAAGGGTTGCGCAAATAATTGTTGCTTTGACACTAATAACACACAAGAATAAATTACAAGAGAAAACGATTAGGACATTAATTAATGATGGGAAAGACTATTACCTAATTCTGAGATCTGTGAATTGAAGCTTTCATAATCTATGTGCCTGCACTTCAATCAACAGAAATAAAAAAATAAAAAATTTGATGGAATGTTGGGTTTTTAGTTTGCTTTTGAGTGGGCATGTAGGCTTGGTATTTGATAATAAGCGCCATTCTATTGGGCGTACACACCCAATTTCTAGGGTTACCAAGAATCTCCTCATGCCTTTTGTTTTCGGAAAATTATATAAAATTTTCAGGGCCGGATATTAGGGCTCCTCTAGTAACATTTTATAAAACGATTTTTAAAGAATTGTTTGGTAAAATAAAAATGACAACTTTTTTTTTTTTGAGAATTAATGTGTTTGGTAGTTTAATCTGATAATGATTTTTTTTTTCTAAAAAGAAAACATTGAATACGTGAGATCTGGTAGAAAGACAACACTCGGGAGGCAAGCAATTTCCTCGATGGTAATCAGACTCATCTACCACCCTGAAGTGTGTCAAACCACCCCGATTTGGGAGATCATGTACAAACAACTATGTTTGTCTCCATTTATACACTAAAATCATATGGGTCATTCCAATCACCCTAAGTGTTGTCATGGCCATAGTCCCGCACTCATCATATTTCATATGAGAGGATCAAGAAAATTGAGTTTTATAACATGCCCAAGATAAAATGGATAAAGTGATCCGCATTTTGTGTAACTATTTAGTATCTTTGGGCCTTATAGCTTAACTTGCATAACTTTTTCGTGTGCATGACTACATGTATAAACACTCTTAATTACTTGAATTAAAAATTTATCACTCATGTACAAACACTCTTAATTACTTGAGGTAAAAATCTATATCACCCGTTTTTCTTGAGACATTGGTTTGGTCACAAATTATAAACAATTTTTAGGCCCAAAATTGTTACCAAAACTCGCATTAGAGCATTTCCACCCGTTGGTGGAGGGCAAGGGCAACAATTGCCTTCCGTGAACAGTGCTTGCCCTTGTGCAACTCCACCCGTTCGTGGAGGGCAAGGGCAAGGGCAATTTTTTTTTTTTTTTAAATAAATTTTTTTTTGGTTGGCCTTAAATATCCCACCGACACTTTTCACCGACACACTCCACCAACACTTTTCACTTAAAAATTTTTTTTTTTTTTTTGGTTGGCCTTAAATATCCCACCGACAGTTTTTTTTTTTGGCCAAAAAATCTCACCGACAGTTTCTCTCCACCGACACTTTTCACCTCAAATTTTTCAATAAATACCCTTCAAACCCCCCACAATTTCTCACACCAATCTGTTGCATACTCTATACTCAGCTCAAATCTTACTTCTTTCAAACATGTCTAACTGGAGGAGGTTCGAAGACAATGATGAAGAAGAACAGCAGCGATTACAACGGGAGCGAGAACAACAAGAGCGAGAAGATGAAGAACGAAGAATGCAACATGACCGCTTTCGGAGGCGGAGAAATCAAATAAACAGCAACATGCTTCATGCCGTTGCAGCATTTGAAGCAAGCAACCAACAAGCAAGTGGTTCACGACCCGGTCGTCGACCCAACCTTAATCGAAAGAGGGGAGAACGAGGTGAGAATCTCTTAGAAGATTACTTTATCCCTAATTCTTTATACCCAGAAGGTTTCTTTCGAACAAGATTTAGAATGCGACCACATTTGTTCAACAAGATCATGTTTGCTATTTGCAACCATGATAATTATTTTGTTCAAAAGATTGACGCTGCCAATGTTATGGGTCTTCTTCCTGAGCAAAAAATTACGGCGGCCTTGCGGATGCTTGCTTATGGTCAATCCGCAGACTCGGTTGATGAGATCTATAGGATGGCAAAGTCCACTGTCCTTGAGGCCCTTGGTAGGTTCTGCTCCGCAATCGAAGAGCTATACACCGCAGAGTACCTTCGTCGACCCACCCCAACTGACCTCCAAAGGCTTCTTCAGAAAGGGGAGAGACGAGGATTTCCTGGCATGATTGGAAGTATTGACTGTATGCATTGGCAGTGGAAAAATTGCCCAACTGCATGGCATGGAGCTTACGGGAATCGAAAAGGTACGAAGAGTATCATTTTGGAGGCAGTTGCATCATTTGATACATGGATTTGGCATGCATTCTTTGGTGTACCAGGAGCTCAAAATGACCTTAACGTTCTTGGTCAATCCCCTGTTTTCGACGACTTGTTAAGAGGAGAGTCGCCTCAAATTACCTATGAAATCAACGGCAGAGTTTACTCAGGAGCGTACTACCTAGCTGACGGAATTTATCCGGCGTGGAATACCTTCGTCAAAACTGCTCCAAATCCACACTCAAAGAAGCAAAAGTATTTTGCATCGATGCAAGAAGGGTATAGGAAGGACGTGGAGAGGTGTTTTGGTATCCTCCAAGCTCGTTAGGGGATTGTTAGAGGAGCTGCTCGCTTGTTTGATGATGGGGCGCTGCGAAGCATTATGATGACATGCATCATCTTACATAATATGATTGTGGAAGATGAGTATGATTATGACATGGAAGAACCCGTGGATGAAGACCCACTCAACAATTCAAGAACGAGAATTTATACAACCCATGAAAATACTGATGAACCTGCCAATCACGACCCAATAGAAAGGAATCCACGTTACCACGAGATGGTCATTCAACGTTACCATACGATGCATTCGTCTTTCCTCCACAAAGAGCGTCAAAGGGATTTGATGGAGCACATTTGAGCAAGGAAGGATGCTACTAATGAATGAAATGTATTTTTTATGTTTTCAAGTATGGTTTGTAAGTGTGTTTTTTATTTTTAATGTTTTCAAGTATGGTTTGTTGGTGTGTTTATGTGTAATGTTGCATCGTTTATTGTCTAATAAATTAAGTTTGGACTTCGTTTAAATTTGAACTTCAACTTATTTATTAAAAATAAACAAAGAAAACGGAATTTATAAATAAATATAAAAAGAAAGCATTACATCATAATAATTAATTAAAAATAACAACACCAATTAATTTTAAAAAAAAACAAACATTATTCGTCATCCCTTGGAATCCAATCAGTGGTGCTTAGGCCGTCGTCTTGCTCGAGAAAATGTCTTCTCATAACGGCATCGCGTTGTTTTGTCTAAAAACGCTTTGAATTAGGAGTCATTTGCTCAAGGCGTCGGGACATGATTTCCCGATCCAACTCCTCTTGTCTTTCCCGCCTTTTCAATTGGGCTTCTTGCCGCTAGAACTCCCTATCTCTTTCAAGTGCTTCATCTCTGGCTCGTGCTAACTGAAGCTGTTGTAGTTCGACCTCACGATTCTGTTCATGTTGTCTTTCAAGTGCTTCAATGAACCTGCCATATTCAGCATTCAAAGAACTACCTCTTGCGGCTCTTTTCTTAGCAGTTTTCCTACCAATAGGCCTCTCGGTTGGCTCGGTTGGTGCTACCGGTGCACTTGGGGTCCCCGATCCTTCCTCCAATGGCGATTCTTGCATAGTTGATTCGTGTAAGGGAGTGTAATTGAAGACACCTTATGGAGCACTATGAACAATTGTGTATTTCGGAGTATGCTTGACAAGGTCCCATAACTCATGCCTTGTGAATGATCTGTTGTTGTTAGCTTCATTGTACCACCTTTGTGCTTGTAGTTGCTGAAAAAATTGTATGTAAAAACATATAATAATTTACATATTGAAATGCTTATTTTTAATTAGCTTTAGGAATTGTTAAACAACAAAATAAATTGCAATTACCTGGTTGGCTAGATTTTCGCCACTTCGAAATATGGTTTCCGCTTTTATGAGGGCTTCTTTCCAAGATTTCAATTCTTTATGTAAATTTCGGTACCTACTCGCCAAGGCTTGCTCAGTCCGGCTCGTGCCTTGCAGTTTCTCAACGAATAATGCATGAATCTTCTTCCACATTTTGTCGACCCTCATCTCATTTCCGTTGATCGGATCATGAGTGACAATCATCCAAGCCTCCAGCAATGCAAGATCTTCGGCAATCGACCAATTTGACTTCTCACTCATAATTTTTTTTTTTTTGATGTAAAATACTAAGAATTTGGAAGAGAGAAAACTAAGGATTTGGAAGAGAAAAAACCAAAATAATTGATGTAGAAAAAAAAATATTGAGTTGTTGTGTGGAATGAAGAAGAGAATTGGGGGTATTTATAAAAAAAAATATTTTAAACGTCAAATTAATCCTGGCCGTTGATTGAAAAAAAAAAACCCATCAGACGGTTACCGTTGCGCCACGTGGCCAACGGTAACTTGCCTTTTTTTTTTTTACCGGTGGAAAAACCAACGGACCAGATTAAAGAGCCGTTGGAGATCCAACGGCCTGAAACGCGCCACGTCAACTAGCCGTTGGTGGTGGCTGACAAAACCTGCAGCGGGTGGGGCCCACCGACATTTTCTGTCGGCCACTCTCCCCCACTCGCGCGTGATTTCCACGCACCTGAATTAAAAAAAATTAAAACAGGTTGCTGACGTCAGCATGACGTCAGCAGCCCACGGGCTCCTGGTCGGGCGATTATTGCTCGGGCTTCTGCTCGGGCTTTGGTTGGCCCACCAATCGCCTTTGACAAAAAGGCCCACTGGAGCTGTCCCTTTGGCTTGGTAGGGCAATCCAACCCAATTGCAAGGGCAATTGGCCCTTGGGTGGAAGTGCTCTTATATGGGCCTTAGGCAATAGAACCCCCAATGGTAAAACCCATCTATTCATAGAACTGTTGGGTTTTTATTTTGCTTTTAAGTGGGCATGTAGCTAGCTTCGGTTCTTGGTAAGAAGTACCCATTCGATTGGGCGCTGTAACTCATCCTTTTTGGGCACGATTTATTTACAACTTTCCTGGCCTAGAAGCCGAGAAGTTGCAAGGTTAGATAACGCCAGGGAGAAGATCATATACCACAATGTATTACCTCTCTAGTAGAGAGGGTGCTCACAAATATAACTTTTACATCTATTAAAAAGGGTACCATAAGATTTTTAAAATATCATCTTCATAGCATTTTCAAACTTCATTTACGTAAAAAAAAGGTCGAAGTTTCGTAAAAGTTGACCACAATGCTTTTAGTTTTATAATAATTAATATATTCCAAATTTTGAGCATATCATTTGGTAAGAGTGGAGCTTTGGAGAAAAAATAGCAGAAAAAGATGGTTCTATGATTTTTGTTTCACTAACATGAAAGATGAAATAGATGAAAACATAACCCAACAAAAAACATTAAAAAAAAAAACAAAAAAGCTTCCTACAAGGCCATACAAAGCCTATATAAACAAACTCTACTAGCTAATTAATTAGTTCCATAATGGAGGTTCCAAAGCATCCCAATTTATGAACTCATCTCCTTCCAACCCCATCATAACTCCCATCTCATTCATCTCTATGAAATTCTTTTCTCCACAAATTGCACCCCAACTAATGGTATTATTAGTACCACTACTACCACTCTCCCACAAATCATCTCCAACCCTCCAACCTCCAAGCATCAATGAAGCCAAAGAAGCTTCACCACCACCACCACCTAACTTGACAGAACCACCACCACTATTGTCACTACTCGAACCCCTCACAGAATCCCCATACTCAGAGGTAGACTTAGTGATTGAAGAGGTCGAATTAGCAGATGACAAGTTGAGCTTTGCGGAGGAGCCGTAGAGCTTTCTAGCTGCTTCATCATAAGCAAGAGCTGCCTCCATTGAAGTGTTGAAAGTCCCCAACCAAAGCCTAGCCCCGCGATTCGGCTCTCGAATCTCTGCCACCCATTTCCCCCACGTCCGCTGCCTCACTCCTCTAAAGCTGCATAAAGCATTCTCCGGCCCTCCCTTCCCCTTCATGCAACCTTTTCTCGACGGCCCCATGCTATCTCCTCCTCCGCCTCTCTTACTTCCCGCCTTTCTATCTTCCTTCTCCATGTCCACCACCTGATTAAAACCCTAAGTAGGTTTTTGCTTTCTCTGATCTGATCGTTTTATATAGACAGAGCAAGCAAAATTTTCTGTAAATTTTTTTGAGGAAGGCAAGGCTAATATAAGCACATCCAAATATGTGGACAGTTGACATGTGTAAAACAACTGCTTGGCTGTTGCTGTTGCTGTAGCACACGATCCTTGATGAACATGTGTTCTAACGGTCAACCAACACCTGTCTAATTGTTTTCCAACTCCTTTAAGCTTGAAGATATGTGATTTCTGTTTCATTTTTTTTGTTTTTTGGTGCTTAATTTTTAGTGTTTTTTCAGTCCCCCCTTTTTTAATTTGATTATTTGTGTGTACAGAAAGAGTCACACGTACGTACTGTATGCTGCTACATGCGAGCAGACAAGTAGTTATCGTGTTAGACTTGGCCACGTGTTTTCAAGCAGTTTTCTTGTGACAGCAAGCCTCTATAAACCTTGGAGTTTATAGCGACATGCTATGACAAGCGTATAGGAAAAACGAGTTACAAAGACTTGTCACATGTTTATATATAAATAATTATATATAAAGAGGTAAATTTTGATTTTCATGTATTCATTCGTTTTTGTATGTTAATTTTATTTTGTGTTAACATCATTTTTCTTTCCACACAATTGATCAAAAAATTACCAAATTCTGATCAGACAATTTTTTTCTTCAAACCTGAACAATAGCCATTGCAATTGGTAATTAAGTACTTACACAACAGTAGCCATATGATCAATTTTATATCATGCATCATTTGAGTTTTCTCAACCTTTTAGCCCTGTTGAAAATCTACACAATGGATAAGAGAGATTGACATGTCGGTTGATTTTTGACTCGCGAGTCCCGTTGTAAAGTCAATTTTGCCTTCCTCTTTAAATGCTTTTTCCTTTATGAGACCCACATAAGCAGATGTAAATTTAAATGCAAACATCCTTGTTTTTTCTTCTACATTCTCCGGTGAATTGCAAATTTGCAACTCTTACATCTTCAAGGTTGGAGCAAGTTCCGGGTATGAGAGATGTAAATCTTCCTTTACAACCTCCTTTGCATCTTAGATTGGAGATGCTTTTGTATAGATTTGTCACAAAATATATGAAAATTTTCTTCAATGGTATGTAGCACTGGGTGATACGAAAACTGAATATATGATATTAAAAATAAAAAATCTAAAAGGTGGAAATCAAATCTCTAATGGCTAAAACTGTTAGATGTGTGGCAAAATTTTATTTATTTTTTAAATAGAGCGATAGCGTTAGTGAGTCAAATAATTAGTGGTTAGAGGGAAGATAATGGGTGGAAATCGAACTCACACCAAGGTGTATAGACATGATTACTTTTCACCACTGCTAGAGTCATGGACTTCGAGTGATTTGAGTTTTCAGATTTAGACTCGCATCATACACTAGACAGTATCGAATAGCCTTTGAAATGTGAAGTCAGTCTACCATCATGATGGGATGAGAAGCAGCTACTACATCAATTGGTCACATAATACGGAAACTATATTCTAAGGGCTAAAAGAAACTAATCAAATGACTAGGTAAAGAAAAATGGGAGAGATATCACATTTTGAGAGACCACATTATATCATTTCTCTAATAAGGTGAGGCTCTACGTCTATTAGAGAGGTGGTACAACGTGTTATTCCAAAATGTGGTCTCCCTGCATTGTTTTTAGGTAAATTCATTTTGATATGCGAAGTAAATAAGTTGAAGGTGAATTTATTAAGAAACAATCATTATTTTTGGAAACTTCAACTTAATAATGATACTTTCACTATCTTCAAACTTCAACTTTATTTACATATTATCACAAAACTTCAACTTATTTACAATTCTGCCATTGTCTTCAAACTTCAACTTATTTACGATACTGCCACTGCCCCTTATTTTTGTCCTTATTATTAATAAAAATTGAGTAAGTGATTTTCATTAAAAATTTGTTGTGTAAAACCTTTTCCATTAAATATCCCTTCCTCCACCAATATCGTTCATATTAAAAAAAAATAAAAAATAATGTGTGGGCCTTTGAGCCTCCAAAAATTTCTCTCAGTTACTCTCAAATGGGCTCCGCAGCCTCATTCCCTCCAAGCCCAAACTACCCAAAGTGGCCCATTAACCTCTCTCACTCCCTCCAACTCTGACGACAATCACAGCAGCTACCAATACACTGTTATTATCCTCTGTTACAATCTCATCACGCACACCTCCTAAAACCCTAACACCAAGTGAACCCGCAAAAACAAACCCTCTGCATTCCCTACCGGATCCTCCATTCGGATCTCCCCGCCCGTTTTCCGATGGCGACTCCAACCGAGTCTCTCCTCTCCATCGCTGGGTCGGTCTCCACCAACTCCACCAAGAATCGGGTTCGGATCTTCCGTGATGAAATTCCCGCCGTCCTCAGCAGCTCCGGTTAGTGATAATCTTAGTTCTCGATTGCAATTTCACTGTAATTCCGGTTGCATTTTTGAAAAATTTAAACTTCGTGCCGTCGTCCCAGCATGCATACATGAAATTCATGAAACTTGTATACATATATATAACATATTGCGTATTGAATTTAGCATGTAGAAATTTGAAGTAAACCCGATTTCGATGAACTGTTGAAGCTAATGTAGTGTTGTTAATTATCGGTATAAGGAGTAAATTCGTTCGGCAATGGTTTTGTTTGCACCTTTTTTGTTTTGTTAAAATTGTTTATTGATGAAATTTACGTGTTTTTCCACAAATTTGTCTTTGCATTACAGAATTAGCAAAGAAAACACATGTGCCAAGCTAACAAAGCTGATGAATTTCTTAGAGCAATGAGGACATGATCATGTATTAGGTGGTTATTTCATTTTGAATAACGTAGCGGAAGATTTAAGTATTAACATTAGTTTACAGAAATGCTAAATGGAACTAAATTTTATTCTTTCTGTCAATTGTGGTTTTTAAAAATTAAAATTTTATTTGCTTTTCGTACCATCTTTTCTTTTACTGATCTCCTGTTTGACTAGTTAATAGTTATGCACATAATGTTCTACAATACTGGGCAGTGGGCACCTAGATAATTTGGCACCGTGATCAGAGCGAGCTTGCCGAGTTTAATGCATAATCCTTTGGGGTTTGACAATGAGCTGATCGTTCAAGCACATTCTTTTTCTAAAGTTACTTGCCATTTTGAATTCTGCAGAAATAGGTACCGAGACTGTATTGCCGTTGATAGATATAATATTTAAAACATTGTACATTTACGATGATCGTGGGTCAAGGAAAGCTGTTGATGACATCATTACAAAAGGTTTACAAGAGGTTTCCTTCATGAAAAGTTTTGCGGCAACCCTTGTTCAGGTCATGGAAAAACAAGCGAGGCTGCAATCACATGTTGGCTGCGATAGACTCCTCCAGTGGTCATGCCTTCTATTGAGTAAGAGTAAGTTTGCCACAGTCTCGAAGAATGCATTGTGTAGAGTTGCCACAGTGCAGGCATTGTTACTTAATCTTGCTATGCAAAGATCTTCTCGTGTACGAAGGGCTTGCAAGAAGACATTTTGTCACTTATTTTCTCAGGTTTAGCCCGTTGAACCTTCTCTTTAAGAATAAGTATCCTTTCCGTAACTTTACATTTTTATTTGCTCATAACATTTCATATTTTTTTGTTTCCTATCCAGTCACCGGACATCTACAAAATGTATATAGAGGAACTCAAGGATGCCCGTATCCCATACAAAGATAGTTCTGAGTTAATATGGTTGTTATTAGAGTACTCAAGTACCTCAAGCAAATCATCTTCTTTGTTTGAACAATGCAAGGTGAGAGATTTGTTATTTCATGATCATGTATTGAAGGGGATAACCCCGTTTGTATTTATCTGTAAGTTAATTTTATGTAGCTTTATGTGCCAAAGCTTTTAACTCATCCTTTGCTTTTCACAGCCAACATTTTTGGATATATATCTGAAGGCAATTTTAAATGCAAGAGAAAAGCCAGCAAAGGGCCTTAGTGAAGCTTTTCATCCGCTTTTTAAGCATATGTTGCATGAAGATTTTCAAAATATTGTGCTTCCATCTGCTGTTAAAATGCTGAAACGCAACCCTGAGATTGTATTGGAGTCGGCTGGGATTCTGTTGCAATCAGTCAACCTTGATTTAAGCAAGTATGCTGTCGAAATTCTTTCAGTGGTATTGCCGCAGGCTCGACATGCAGATGAAGGCAGAAGGGTCGTGGCACTGTCAATTATACAATGTTTGAGCCAGAAGTCTAGTAATCCAGATGCTTTAGAAGCAATGCTCAATGCTGTCAAATCTGTAATTGGAGGTTGGCTTTTAAATATTTTATTATTTTGGAAGTTTTGAAATGAATGAAACAAAAAGGAAAGTAGTAATGAAGAGGGAATGTATTGAGAAAGAAATCATTAACTGAAGGTTTTTTTTAAAATTTTTTGTGGAAGTTTCTTTCACTTTTCTCTTTCCTCTCTTACTAAGTAGGAACAAAGAGTGGGGTTAGGAGGTAATTCCATATCCGCGTACAATCAGTCAAATTAATATTCAAATTAGGGAAAAACCAAGTCCCCACTATATTTTCTTTACAATTTCTCAGTTGAGCACACTTTTAAGCGGCTCCAAATAATCTTCATTATGGTTAAGTTGGTTTCTAAAGTCTGCTTGTGTTATCTCTAATTCACATTTCCATTTAAACAGGCTCAGAGGGAAGACTTACACTTCCATATCAGCGAATTGGCATGATCAACGCACTGCAAGAAATGTGTAATGCTCCTGATGGGAAACACCTTAACAGCCTGTCACAAACCTTATGCAGTTTCCTTCTATCTTGTTACAAAGATGATGGTAAAAAGTGAACTTGTGGTCTTATATTATTTTGTGTTTAAAACTATTTTATCAACTATTTTCTCCTACTTTTTTCTTGGCATTAAAATTTGTTTATTTTATCCTTTTTGGATTTAGATCTTCACTGAGCTTTCTAATTGAGTATCCTGTTCATTTTTGCTTATGTTTATCTTTGTGGCCAAAGCTTTGGGTGTCTGACCAATGTTCTTATTTCCAGGAAATGAGGAGGTGAAACTTGCAATTTTGTCAGCTCTGGGTTCATGGGCAGCAAGATCTGCAGATGCTGTTCAAACAAATTTAGTCTCGTTTTTCTCTTCTGGTATTAAGGAGAAAGAAGCTCTAAGAAGAGGGCATCTTCGTTGTCTACGAGTCATATGCAAAAATACAGATGCTGTTTTCCGGGTTAGCTGGTTGATTAAGTTGTACTGTGCTTTGGCTCACTTGATCTTGACCAAGCCATTTCTTTCGTCCTTTCGTGACATTTTAATTTTTTTACTCTAGATATCATCATTACTGGAACCTCTCATCCAACTTGTCAAAACTGGTTTTACCAAAGCAGCTCAACGTTTGGATGGTATATATGCCTTGCTATTAGTTGGGAAGATTGCTGCCGTTGACATCAAAGCAGGTATGGCTATTATTTTGGCATTTTTCTCATAGTGTTTTATAACCAATAGAAATTTTAAATTAAATTTTTATATATTCCAACACGATGCCTCTTCCATCCCTTTTCCCTTACTTTTCTCTATTTAACCTCAGAGGAGATTGTTGTGAAGGACAAGATCTGGTCTTTGATATCTCAAAATGAGCCTTCACTTGTACCAATATCCATGGTAGTTATTCAAAGGCTCATTGGTTTTTAGAAACTATCTTTTTTGTTTTATTTTTTCATTCCCTGATATAGGGTATGTATTGCGCCACAGGCTTCAAAATTGTCAACCGAGGATGGCATGGCATGTGTTGATCTTCTTGAAGTGATGCTGGTGGAACATCTGCGGAGGTTATTATTAATTCACATTGCAATATACGGCTCTCGTTAGTTTCCTATGTTGAAAATTTGTTATGATCTTCATTTGTTTTTTCTTCAACTTTCAGGGTACAGGACTCCTTTTCAGTCAGATTACTTTCACAGGTAAATAAGCAGTGACACTACTTTGTTTTATCTGGAAAGAATTTTGTTTCGTTATTGAGTAATTATCGGTATGTTGCAGTTAATAATTTTTTTCATATGCCACCCGTGCTGGGAAGTTCGAAGAATGACTTATGACGCAACCAGAAGGATAGTTTCTGCTGCTCCACAATTGACTGAACCTCTTTTAGTTGAATTCACGAATTTCATGTCTGTAGTTGCAGAGAAACTTCGTATTTCAAAGTCAAGGTACAGCTCTTTTTTTTATATACACCACTTTTCCCTTTTAATTCTTCCCATTGGGGTGGGTGCAGGCAGAATAAGCTTCTTGAACCTTGACCATCATTGTTTGGTTCAGTTTGTTCTTCTTATGGTTCTGTAGCTTTAGTTGATGTTGTTAGTTCTTCCTTTCAGTCGTATTTAAATATACTATTAATAACAATATTAAATACAAGTGCTTGTGGTGGTTTAAGTGTATTGGTTTGTACATTTAAGTACCCATCTCTGCATATAGTTTCTCATATCCTCTTTGATCTGGTGGCGTGGATTTAATTTTCTATGTATTATAGTGAAACAGATAATTCATTGGACACTCAAGTACCATTCCTTCCGTCGGTTGAGGTTTCAGTAAAGGCTTTAATTGTCATATCATCAGTAGCTCTACCTGCAGCTCCAAGTGCAGCGATGCGAGTTTTGTTCTGTGCTCATCATCCATACTTGGTCGGAACTGCAAAGAGAGATGCAGTTTGGAAGGTAAATCTTTCTCTTGATCTTTTGTTATTTGAACAAAAAGTGTTTATCATTATGTTGCTTGGTTTAGCAGGTTTTTCTGTTTCTCATTTCTAATATGAAAGCCTCTATCTCGTATGATATAATCTTGACCCAAAAAATATAAAAAGACAATTGTTTCTTCCTTTTTAACTTAAAATGAAAAGACAAGAACAGATTTAAGAAGCAAGTAGGTCTTGGATGGTGAGGTACATGTCAGCCAACATTCCTGCTGAAAACATGAGAAAACCAAGTACTTGAAGATGACTTCTCTTCCATGCAAGGCTCATAAAATTCGTAAAACTTATTTGGGAACTGCGTCCATTAAGTTTTTGCCTATGCTTTGACAGTAAGTCATGATAGTTAGGTTTCCTTTCCCTCTTTTACTGGTAAAAAATATCTGTTCATATAGAGTTGTGTGCCTTCCTATGCTAATGTTCATCTATTGTGGCATAGTGAAATTACAAGAGCATTTTTGAGCTGATTGGTTTGGTTCTTTTGGTCTTCAGAGGCTACAAAAATGTATGCATGCACGTGGTTTTGACATCATTAGCAACATTTTGGCCGATGTGGAAAATTTGTTCAAGGTAAACCAACTAGTTCTTTTGGGAATATTTTTGTTTATTTTAATTGATGGATTTAATCTTTGTTCATTAGGAATCGTGAGATAGATAATTTTTTTGCTTAAATACATCATGCATTGTTGAATGTTGATTATCAGTTGAACTGCCTGATAAAAACTCCATACAAACTGCAGTCAAGTAGAATGTGTTCCAAAGACGCATGAACTTAAACTATTTGTTAATATGTAATATTATTTGTTGGTACGTGGTAATACCATCTGTTTAAAGCAAAGAGAGATCAGTAGACTGCTAAAGTACTTTTACCTTTCATAGGATGGATGCCTGGTTGCCAACCATTATAAGTCTTAGAACCATATATCTATATATATTTAGCATGCTTTTAAATTACAATTATCTGTTAATCGAAATGGTTTGGGATTTTGATATGGTCCTGATAGAAACCAACCTGTAAGTGTGTCGTTCTGTAAGTTGTCCATTGCCTTCCTTTACACCCAAAGGTTGGTTTCTTCCTTTCAGACTAAACTACTCAACCCTAAAACTGCGACACACTGCACCTATGCAAACTAATAGGCTTGTTGAGAGTGTGTTTTGCCCAAATAGGACTATCATCCAAGAACTTGTAGAAGTCTGTTTTGTAAAATTTCTCGCGTTAGATTTTTCTGAAGTATAGCTTAGTCTTGTTTATGTCATTGGCTAAGTATAGATAGGTGTTTTATTGATTCACAACATCTTGAGGTTGTATTTTTGCATTGAAGCTTGTGACTAAACCCTTAATGTCTATCATCTGCAGAGCCTACTGGTACCAATGTTGTTGTCCAGCACTAATCCATCTGAACAGCAAGCAGCAGTTTCCTTGTTATCCAGTTTGATGTCCATTGCACCTGGAGAAACCTACGTGGAGTTTGAAAAGGTTATTGCTTATAAATGTCTCAGTTTTAATGGATGTTAATGTGTTTAGTTCACCAAGATCACGTTAATGAATGCTTACTTGAACTCATTCTCTTTGGCAGCACCTGAAAAATCTTCCATATCGTTTTTCACATGATACACTTTCAGAAAATGATATTCGGGTAAGTTCTTCTGGCATTTATCTTGATATTCCAGCAGTTATATAATTCTTGTTGTGCATTGGGTTCAGAAGTTGTGTATTTATTTAATAAGAAACAGAATCCATTTTGACAAGTTAGATGGTTTCTTGTGTTCTGTATTGTAATGTTTGTTTATTCAATTTCAATGCGATTAGTAAATTATACTGGTTTTTCTTCTTTTTATGACTAGGAGAGATCTTCTCATGAGTTGGGCTCTGTCCATCTATAAAAATTCCACTTCAGTTATTGTATGACTTGCATCAATTCACCGATACTGAATTTCATCCTTTGATTTTTTTGGGTCAAATACCTAAACTCAGATATTGTTTTAACTTACCAATGGGATTCACCAAGTGTTAAACTGTTAAGCCACAAAACCACTCCTCTAATACCTTCCTAGTATTATGTCTTAATCGTTGAAGCTAACCTAACCAGACCAGTGAAACTGAATTAAACAACACTGGCGAAACCTTTATTTATTTGAAGCCTTCATGTTCTCCTCTGTTCTAGATATCTTTCTTTGTTGTAGATGTTTGCAAAGATAGGGTTGTACTTGTTGTATTTGCTATTAGGCTTTGTTTTGCATAATATGTTGGGCAATTATGCATATTTTGGGTCATGGTAAAATGTTAGTAACTTAGTTGTTGACCTTGCCTGATAACTGTGCTTCATTTTATGATCTCTTTTTGTTTGAGTTTTTTTGGTTTCTTATTGTCCATCGTCTTTTAAGTTAGTAATTTCACTTTTATAAACATTTAGTGTGTACGCTTTGTAATTTATTTAAACTATGTCAATTTACTTTGTTTTGTAGTTTATTTCAAATTTGTTTCCACTTGTAATGTTTCAGATTTTTCATACCCCTGAAGGCTTGCTTTCCAGTGAGCAAGGTGTCTACATTGCAGAGTCTGTCGCTGCTAAGAACAAGAAACAAGCAAAGGGCCGTTTTCGGATGTATGAGGACCTAGATGACATGGTACCAAACAGTTTCTTTTATTTATTCATTTACGTCTACTTTTTTCCAAAAGTAATTGTTAATTTTTATGATGTCGCATTTGTATTTATTCACAGGACCATGGTGGTTCTAATCATTCTGCAAAAGTTGAGCAAACCAATAATTCTGTGGGTAAAAGGGAAACTGGGAAGTCTGCAAAGAAACCTGGTGAATTGTTGTTGCATCTGTTTTTTCACTGGAAATTTTTTATGTTTTTACTTTATTTATTTATTTATTCGGTAGCATTACAATATTTTGATTTGCCAGATAAAGGAAAGACTGCAAAGGAGGAAGCACGTGAAGTACAACTTAGAGAAGAGGCATCCATACGTGAGAAGGTCCGAGAAATACAGAAAAATCTGTCTTCCATACTTACAGCTCTTGGGGAAATGGCAATTGCTAATCCTATTTTCGCGCACAGTCAGCTTCCTTCCCTGGTATGCTTCTAAGAGCCAGAATATGTGAAATCTTTGTTAGTCTTCAAGTAGGTCATTGAAATATTTATTTTGTTACTACTTTTCATAGAATATAATTGGACTTGCTGATTTGCCACCATCTCAGTGGTGTATGATCTTCGGCCTTCCTTAATATTGTCAAAAGGAAACATTTTATAATGTCAGGAATTTGATGATTTATTTCTGCTTCCGTCTCTTATATTGTTGCCTATATCTCTTTATTTCATGTGCAATTTGTTATGAATTTTGTTAACATATTTCAGACCAAAATTTTCTGTGTGTAATATATTGTGTTAATAGGTTTTTGACCTTTTATCTTATATCAGGTTAACTATGTTGATCCATTGCTAAGGTCACCGATAGTCAGTGACGTGGCATATGAAACTGTGGTGAAACTCTCTAGATGCACTGCTCCACCTCTTTGTAATTGGGCCCTTGACATTGCTACAGCTTTGCGCTTAGTTGTGACTGAAGAAGTTCGTCTTGTGTTGGATATGATTCCATCGGTTGGTGAAGGGGAAGCCAATGGAAGACCGTCTTTGAGTCTTTTTGAGCGAATAATTAATGGCCTTTCTGTATCTTGTAAATCGGGACCTCTTCCTGTAGATTCTTTTACCTTTGTGTTCCCTGTAAGTTTTCCTGCTTTCCCATTTAACTAATTCAACTGTACTGTGCTTCTCTCTGGCTAATCCCTTTTGATGTTTATGTTGTCAGATAATGGAGCGAATTCTTTTATGCTCTAAGAAGACAGGACTTCACAATGATGCACTTCAGATTCTGTATCTGCACATGGACCCCCTATTACCCCTTCCTAGGCTTCGAATGATTTCAGTTACTGAATTTTTTTTCAGCACAAATTCTCCTTTTCCAATATTTTCATAGTATCCTTATTTGTTGTTTTTCTCTTATTGACTTCTTCTTTTTGCAGGTTCTTTATCATGTACTTAGTGTTGTTCCAGCTTATCAAGCCTCTGTTGGACCTGCGTTGAACGAGTTGTGCTTGGGCCTGCAACCAGATGAAGTGGCAGCAGTATGTTTTTTCTATTCTTACTTTAATTTTTTCTTTGATGTGCGTTGATGATACTCATCCTTCATGATGTCTCTCTTCAGGCTCTGTACGGGGTTTATGCAAAAGATGTTCATGTTAGAATGGCCTGCCTTAGTGCTGTCAAATGTATTCCTGCTGTTGCCAGTCGGTCTCTTCCTCAGAATGTTGAAGTCGCTACAGGCATTTGGGTTGCTTTACATGACCCAGAAAAGGTTTGGTGTACCAATTATTTTTGAAGTGTAGAGTGTATACTTTGACTAATGGATAAGGGTCCCATCTTATGGCTGAAGTTTAAGATGGAGATTTATCTGTATATTAGTTTACAGTTATAAACTTTTCTCCTTCACTAATGTAATATATTCTATTGCCATGCAAATATGTTTCTAGTCTCATTTGTTTTCTTTATTCTTTTGCTTCAGTCTGTTGCAGAAGCAGCAGAGGATTTATGGGATCGGTATGGGCATGACTTTGGGACTGACTATTCAGGCCTTTTCAAAGCACTTTCCCATATCAATTATAATGTCCGTTTTGCTGCTGCGGAGGCATTAGCTGCTGCTTTGGATGAATGTCCTGATTCTATACAGGTTTGTCTGACTTTGAACTCTCAAACCTGCATTGACCTTGTTATACCCGTCTCACAATTAGTAATGTTATAATAATTACTGTTATGCAGGAGTCTCTTTCTACTTTATTTTCTCTGTATATCCGTGATGCTGGTTTGACTGAGGAGAATGTTGATGCTGGTTGGCTGGGTCGACAAGGTGTAGCCTTGGCATTACATTCTTCTGCTGATGTACTCAGAACAAAAGACCTTCCTGTTGTTATGACATTTCTTATTTCAAGAGCACTGGTAAGATTTACATTGCCGTTGTTTCAAAAGCATGAACTGTTGATTCAATTGGAAAGAGATATTGTATAGTCCTTGTCAGAAAGGAGATGTATTGACTTTAACCACTTTGTCAATGCTTCTCAATATGCAGGCTGATCCTAATGCCGATGTTAGGGGAAGAATGATCAATGCTGGTATTATGATTATTGATAAGCATGGCAGGGATAATGTTTCCTTGCTATTTCCCATCTTTGAGAACTACTTAAACAAAAAGGTTTTTCTCCCTTCCTAACTAGTGATGGTTGCAAAATTATTGGAGCTTTTATTTCAGGTCATGTCTGTTTTTGTGTTAAATGGCTGGAACTGTTGTTTCCATGCCAAGCTACCGCATGAACCTCATAATATCTGACATAATAATTTAACTTTAGGCATCAGATGAAGAGAAATATGATTTGGTACGCGAGGGAGTTGTTATTTTCACTGGAGCATTGGCAAAACATTTGGCAAAGGTGCTGTCTTTACTGTTTTCTTTTTTAATTTCATCCCCTCCCTTCCTTTTTCTTTTGTGAGATAGCCACAGCTTTCCGGAATTCACAGTTTAGCGTTTGTCTGTACTCTGGAACAGGATGATCCAAGAGTTCATGTTGTTGTGGAGAAGTTGTTGGATGTGCTAAACACTCCATCAGAAGCTGTTCAACGGGCTGTATCTGCATGCCTGTCTCCACTAATGCAATCAAAGCAAGTATGACACTACTCGAGTGTAGCTACAATAGTTTTCCTCTTTGATCAAGTTTTGTTTTTTCCCATCTTGAAATTGTCTTATGACATTGTTTATGTTGATAGATACAGTATTGATGTTAAGGGGAAAGCTAATCCTATTCTTTTCTCTGTACAAGGATGATGGACCAGCTCTTGTCTCGAGGCTTTTGGATAAACTGATGAAGAGTGACAAATATGGGGAACGCCGTGGAGCTGCTTTTGGGCTTGCTGGAGTGGTCAAGGGATTTGGTATTTCTTGCTTGAAGAAATATGGGATTGTAGCTCTACTACAAGAAGGACTTGTAGATAGGTTGGATTTCTAACCCTGGTTTTAGAAGTTGACCAGCATTTCTGTATATGTTGTAGACAATTATATTTTGTGAGATTTATATAGTGATGTTCTAAACATATACTGATTAGTCATTGAATGATTGATAGATATCATCAGTGTGTCGTTGGACTACTCTTAAGCTAGTATATTCTGTGGGGACAAATAATTGTTGATTCTGAGGTTGTGGAGTTTTCTTTCCTCTTCTCATTGGTTATGAATCTTATGAAACTTCTGTTGCAACTTCTAGAATAGAAGGGTCTTGGCGTTGTGAGTCATTTATTGTTGCAAGATCGCTAGATCACTCAACACTTCTGTTTCTTATGCATTTTATTGTTGCTATTTTGTTCCTTTTTGGGGATGCAGCTATTCATTTTTGTATTTCCTTTCCATTATAGGAATTCAGCAAAATGTCGTGAAGGGGCTTTGCTCGGATTTGAGTGTCTCTGTGAATCACTCGGAAGACTATTTGAACCGTAAGTGATCGGTTATGTACAAAGAAGTTTTCTATATGGACTTTAATATTCACCTGAACTCTCACTCTATCTGTCCTCCTTTCATCTTTTTTATGCAGGTATGTAATTAAAATGTTGCCACTACTGTTGGTTTCATTCTCTGATCAAGTTGTTGCAGTTCGTGAAGGTGCCGAGTGTGCAGCTCGTGCAATGATGTCTCAACTTAGTGCTCAAGGAGTTAAACTGGTTCTTCCGTCTCTTTTGAAGGTAATTATCTTATACCTTACTTATTTATTTATAAACTTGTTTGGAAATTTCTTAATCGTCAAATTTGTCATTTTAGTCTCTGACCATAATGTATAAATACATTATTTCGATAGGGTCTTGAAGATAAAGCTTGGCGAACAAAACAAAGTAGTGTCCAACTGCTTGGGGCTATGGCCTATTGTGCTCCTCAACAGCTGTCTCAGTGTCTCCCTAAGATTGTTCCGAAATTGACTGAGGTTTGTCATTATATGGACATGAGTTTATGTAGCATTTTTAGAATATGCATATTGTTGTCTTATGCTTTATTCTGCACCTTTTTATTGCACTTGCAGGTTTTAACAGATACACATCCTAAAGTCCAGTCAGCGGGACAAACGGCACTTCAACAGGTTTTTAAATTCTGCAATGAGTTACCTATTTATATCTTATAATCATTGTTAATGTTTTTTGTTTTTGTTCTTTTCTTAGGTTGGGAGTGTAATAAAGAATCCTGAAATAGCTTCCCTTGTTCCTACTCTTCTACTGGGTCTTTCAGATCCAAATGAATATACAAAGTACTCTCTTGATATTCTTTTACAGGTAAGTATTTGAATGGTGAACTCTGCTATTTTATTATAAGTTTGTTTCCCTCATTTGTTTATTTGAATTCTTTGCAGACCACTTTTATTAATACAATTGATGCTCCTTCACTGGCTCTGTTGGTGCCAATAGTACATAGAGGGCTGCGGGAAAGGAGTGCTGAGACTAAAAAGAAAGCAGCACAAATAGTTGGCAATATGTGTTCATTAGTTACAGAACCTAAGGATATGATTCCATATATTGGCTTACTTCTTCCTGAAGTGAAAAAGGTACCATTTTTCCAAGAGTGGTATATTTGACTCTGCTATATAACTGTTTTCTAAGTGCTTGTATGCCCCAAAACTAGGTTCTTGTTGATCCAATTCCAGAAGTTCGGTCAGTTGCAGCAAGGGCCCTTGGATCCCTTATAAGGGGAATGGGCGAATATCATTTCCCAGATCTCGTTCCATGGTTGTTTGATACACTTAAATCTGATAATAGTAATGTTGAGCGCTCTGGAGCAGCTCAAGGGTTGAGCGAGGTCAGTATTACTCTTTAAAATAAGAAATTCTTTCTTTATTTTTTTGTCTGAGCACGGTTAAACTTCTATTGCATACCATATTAATTGTTAATTTGAAAAGGGAAATATAATTGCATGCTCGAAAAGCTGGGAACATGGTCATATGCATATCTGGTATTACATATATTAGAAATATGCTATAATTTGATTGTAGCTTTTTGTATATTGAAAATAAGAGTTAGGTATTTTGCATTACTTGGTAACTTAAATGTACATTGGTTTCCTTTCACTCAATTCCAGTAAGTTTTAGATCATGCTTTCATTGATAATGTTAATGATTACAAGCCAATTATTTATACTGTGAATTATAATGTCATAACTTTCTTAGGCCATTTATTTCATCCATTATATGCTTTTTTTATCGGATAATTAAATGATTCTCGACCCATTTTACTTTCAAGGTATTTAGTGGAAATATCCTTGAAACTCTGATTAAAAAATAGGTCAAGGAAATAGTATATATACTTGTGTAAGATGGAAAACATGTTATCTATAGTGTCAATATGGTGGGCATTTGACAATGATGCTTCTTTATGCAGACGTGTAATTTATTCTTTACCTATATACCTGCTATAATTATTTCCTTGCTTCGCTAAGAGACAATTGATCCAATCCAGGTATTAGCTGCACTTGGAACTGAGTACTTTGAGCTTGCACTTCCTGATATTATCCGAAACTGTTCTCATCAAAAAGCGTCTGTCCGTGATGGATATTTAACATTATTTAAGGTGAAGACAGTATGTTTTAAACATTTCAACCACTACTGCAGGTATTTGTTTTACCGGCTCTGTTTAATGGTCGCCTTTGTTTGGGAATTGATTGTAGTATTTACCAAGGTCATTGGGCATCCAATTCCAGAACTATTTACAGCAGGTGCTGCCTGCTATTTTAGATGGTAAGTACAGTTTGTGGAGTTTTGGTATTCTGTAAAATATGGTATCATGCATCACTATAGGACTTTGGTGCGCTATTTAAACTTAATGGGAGCTTATACTCTTACAGGTCTTGCCGATGAAAATGAGTCTGTACGTGAGGCAGCACTAGGTGCAGGGCACATCCTGGTTGAGCATTATGCAACAACGTAAGCACTGCCTTAGTTGATCATTGTGATAGCTCTCTAATGAATTGTTTGTTGGAGTGTCTTGGATATTTGTTCTAGTGTAGAAAATTTATTGAATAACAAGGTAATTGTGGTCCATTGGAGGCCCATTGGACCTATATGCCACAAGACAGGAGGTAGCTCTCTCTAGTCCAGTGAACCCCTAATCTTGGTGAAGGTGGGGTCAATCTTGTGGTTGTTGGACAGTGCCATGGGTTTTACCAGTTAAAGTTACTTTGCTCTTTATTCACCTTGATGGCAACCAAAAGTGAACTATTCTTAGGAAATACCAATTTGTGCTCAATTTAATTGTATATGTTTCCAAGTCTGGAATGCTGTGCAACATTGAATATAATGTTGTCATATTGCATTCTGGGCAGGGCTACTCGTACTTGAGTGGGATGTTTCATAATTGGGAAGCTTACCTGACATATAATGTTGTCATAATGGTTTCCATCTAATGAGTTTCATTTGTTTTTTTGCTGTTTTTCTTTTACTTCCAGGTCTTTACCCTTGCTCCTTCCTGTTGTTGAAGATGGTATCTTTAACGATAGTTGGCGGATTCGGCAAAGCTCTGTGGAATTATTGGGTGATCTCTTATTTAAGGTAATTAAGTCTTCACCCTGTTTCCTTTTTTTTTTTTGGAGTTTCCAAGTCTTTGGTTGCTGAGATAATCTCTGCAAATCCAGGTTGCTGGAACTTCTGGGAAAGCTTTACTTGAGGGTGGCAGTGATGATGAAGGTGCTAGTACTGAAGCACAGGGTCGGGCTATCATTGAGGTTCTGGGAAGGGAAAAGCGTGATGAAGTTCTTGCTGCATTATATATGGTTCGAACAGATGTCAGCTTATCAGTTCGTCAGGTAGGGAGAGTACTTGGCACGGGTTCAATCTTTTGTTTTATTTTCGGAGCATACCTAACTTTTAAGTCAAATTTTACCTTTTTTTCAGGCTGCGCTGCATGTATGGAAAACTATTGTGGCAAATACTCCGAAGACTCTAAAGGAAATAATGCCAGTGTTAATGAATACTCTAATTGCCTCTCTTGCTTCATCGTCCTCTGAAAGGCGGCAGGTTGCTGGGCGATCACTGGGTGAGCTTGTCAGGAAACTTGGTGAAAGAGTACTTCCATGGATCATCCCAATTTTATCCCAAGGGTTAAAGGACTCTGACGTCGGCAGAAGACAAGTGAGAGTTCTATTTTGATTTTGCTTGTTATGATGCTGCAACTGTGTTATTTACCGAGCATTCTCATTATCATTTGGTCTCGTCGTTAAAAAGGGATTTGTTTTGGAATTGAACATGGATGTATTTTTGGCGTTGTCTAATCACATAGAGACTAAAGTATCATTTGGGTTAGTGCCCAACCAGTGCACCAGTTTGATTACTGTGCTAACACATTTCTAATGCTCTTGTGATATCAGGGAGTATGCATTGGTCTGAGTGAAGTAATGGCAAGTGCTGGCAAAAATCAGTTGTTGAGTTTCATGGATGAGCTCATACCGACCATTCGAACTGCTCTTTCGGACAGGTTTTATTTTTCTCTTTTATGATATTTATGAAGTTCCAAATTTTTGTTTTGAATTCTTTTTGTTTCCTTCAAAATGTGGTCTTACATTTTAATCGTTAACAGCATGCCTGAGGTTCGTGAGGCTGCTGGGTTAGCATTCAACACTCTCTACAAGGTTCATTGTCTAGTTTATTATATATTTTAATCTTAAGATGGTCATCTTTGTATAAAGTTATAATATGAGTCACAATGTAGAGTGCTGGAATGCAAGCAATTGATGAAATCGTTCCCACTCTTTTGCGTGCTTTGGAGGATGATCAAACTTCTGATACTGCTCTTGATGGCCTCAAACAAATTTTAAGGTGAATTACCCACTGACATTTTATGTCTCTCATTTGCCCTCTCTTTCCTATACTTTTGTTGTGCTAAGTTGCTGCATTTTTTGTTTTAGTGTCAGGATTTCTGCTGTTTTGCCCCACATCTTACCCAAGCTGGTTCACCTGCCGCTTACGTATGTATTTCTTTCTCAAAATTACTGTGTATATTTCTTCATTGATCTTCATAATAATAATGTCATTGTGGGTGCTTCTTGTTGACTTTAATTGTTGATACATCCAGTGCGTTTAATGCACATGCTCTTGGAGCTGTAGCTGAGGTGGCTGGACCTGGCCTTAACTCTCATCTTGGTACTGTTCTTCCTGCTTTACTTTCTGCAATGGGTGCTGACGAGAAGGTATGCTGTTGCAATTTGCAATCTTCTGGCTTGTTTAAGAACATATTTCTTTTCTGTTTTTTGCAATCACTGTCTGGATGTTGAAACCTAATTAGGTTGAATATTGTTCTTTTTGAAATTTTAGGAAGTTCAAAAGTTGGCAAAGGAGGCTGCTGAGACTGTGGTCTTAGTCATAGATGAGGAAGGTGTTGAATCTCTTATATCTGAGCTTGTTCGAGGTGTCAGTGATAGTCAGGTATTAAGTTGTTTTACTAACAATGTAATTGAATGCTTTGATCCTGTTTATATCCTTCTCTCACTCTATTGTATTCATGGTTTCAGGCTTCAATTAGAAGAAGTTCTTCATATCTTATAGGCTACTTCTTCAAAAGCAGTAAATTATATTTGGTTGATGAAGCTCCAAACGTGATATCTACCCTGATTGTTTTGCTCAGTGATTCAGATTCAGTTACTGTGGCGGTATGTGCTATGAGTATTTCAGCTTCTGTTATCAACTCCAAGTACATAACATTGTATGTTACCTTCTGTTCAACAGGTTTCTTGGGAAGCTTTGTCAAGGGTTGTAAGTTCAGTTCCCAAGGAGGTACTTCCTTCATATATTAAATTAGTACGAGATGCTGTATCTACCTCCAGGGATAAGGAGCGTAGAAAGAAGAAGGTGGGCAATAGTTTAGATTGTTAAGTATTGCAGATGCTTTTGTTCAAAATAAGTTCCATATGTTGTGGTGTATTCTAGATGTTTCCAGTGAATGGCCTATTAACTGGAACATGTTATGTTTCTGACCTTGCAGGGAGGACCAATTCTCATTCCTGGGTTTTGTTTACCAAAAGCACTTCAACCATTGCTTCCAATATTTCTCCAAGTATGCTAGCTATTCTTGTTTCTTGGATGCTCAATTCAAATGAAAGGCAGTAAATTATTGTCTTCTTGTATGTTCATTCTTTTAGTTAACAACCAATAGTACATCATTATAGCAAGTGTGTAGTGGTTTGGAAATGCACTTTATTGCTTTTTGGGCATTAGATTTTAAACTATTACCTGTACTGCCTTTAGGGTTTAACAAGTGGATCTGCTGAACTAAGAGAGCAAGCGGCATTGGGTCTCGGTGAACTGATCGAAGTGACTAGTGAACAGGCACTGAAAGAGTTTGTCATCCCAATTACAGGGTGCGTATGATTAAAGAATAGTAGATGAACTTTGTTCCCTAAATTTGATGTCTCATTTTGACCTCATTGATGTCATTGTATAAAATTATGTCCCTTGTTTTTTACTTAAAATTTTGCATTGGGTTGATGTTTTGATTAATGGAATGATTTTGTTTGCTTATTACTCAAGTTTTGTAGAGGCTGTAGTAATGAAACACCTGCTTATATTTACAATTTATTTTTTCTGTCTCATTGGGCTCAGTAATCAATCACGACGTACTTTTTCTTTGTATGAAAGAACTTGAGTCTTATCTGAGGAAATAGTCTGTGGGAGGCAAACTCTTGAAAATATTCACGGTCTTTATTGTATTACAAGCTTCGTAAATTGTATTCTGTCCAATTAACATTGTTTGGCTTTCATGACCTAGGCCACTATTGTAATGTAACTGAACCTGATATATGCTGGATGCTAACTTTCCATAAGACCCCGGTTCCTCATATTTGTGCGTTTTTTCAAAAATCTGACTGGCTACTATTGGATTGCAACTGCAGGCCTCTTATCCGAATAATAGGTGATCGGTTCCCTTGGCAGGTGAAGAGTGCTATTTTATCTACCTTGACAATCATGATAAGAAAGGGTGGAATGGCGTTGAAACCTTTTCTTCCTCAGCTTCAAACAACATTTGTAAAGTGTCTACAGGATAGCACAAGGTTGGCTTATAGTACAATCATCTTGTAATGTTTTGCTAATGTATGCTTTTTGGTTCACGGGTCCTTGAATTGGAGTTACTTTGTCTTTTAAATGATGCTTGCCTTAGTAGTGATATCTCAGCTAATGTCCCTGATGTGAAAATAACTATAATCATAATGGTTTCAGTGGAACTGCTTGTGTTTTAAATTTTCATATATTTCCACAGTTGGGGCACAAGTAGTTCAGCTTGTTTTCTCCATATATTCTGCTTATTAGATACTTTTCAAGTGCAGAATTGTTCGTTCAAGTGCTGCCCTTGCACTTGGAAAGCTTAGTGCTCTCAGTACCCGGGTTGACCCTTTAGTTGGAGACCTCCTATCCAGTTTGCAGGTAATTGTTAGTTAGGATCTTCTTCATGCTTTAAAATTTAATTGTTAGTTAGGATCTTTCATGCCCTTAAATTTCAAAACTTCATTGAACAATTCTTTCTCATTTCACTGTCAGGCTCCAGATAGTGGGGTTCGGGAGGCAAGTTTGTCTGCTCTTGAAGGTGTCCTAAAGCATGCCGGAAAAAGTGTGAGCAGTGCTGTTAGAACTCGTCTCTACTTGCACCTTAAGGACTTGATTCATCATGATGATGACCAGGTTCGAATATCTGCTGCAAGCATTTTGGGTATCACATCCCAGGTATTTTTCACTTAATCATGAAGTTCAAGATTCTGTATCTTCTCTTTTTTAAAATGGTTTTCTTTATTGTTGACCTAACTTTTCTCTAATAATTTTCAGTACCTAGAAGATGATCAACTGACGGAGTTGCTTCAGGAACTCTCTGATTTGCCATCATCTCTTAGCTTGTCTGCTAGGCATGGCTATGTACTCACAATATCATCCATGCTCAGGCACAACCCTTCCACTATTTGTTTGTCTCCAGAGTTTCCGTCTATCTTGGACCGGCTTAAAGGCGCCTTGATTGATGAGAAGGTATTTAATCTTGATAGTTGCATTTTTAAAAATTTTTTTTATTAATTTATGCTTTACAAAGTAGTGACATTCTTTTCTTCAAACAGTTTCCCCTGCGTGAAACTTCAACCAAGGCATTTGGGAGACTTCTGATTCATAAGCTTCGAAGTGATCCTTCTAATACGTCACTTCATTTGGAAATTATATCGTCCTTAGTGTCAGCTTTGCGCGATGATTCTAGTGAAGTTAGAAGAAAGGCATTATCTGCTATAAAAGGAGGTTCTAAGGTATGTGCTTTGTGCTTTTGGAATTGCATGTTGAAATTATGGAACTGTGCGCATCATAAGGATTTTATGCACGGTAAATTGTATTACAGGAAAATGCTTCTGTTATTTTGGCTCATATCAATATTATTGGACCTGCTCTTGCTGAATGCTTGAAAGATGGAAGTACTCCCGTGAGACTTGCAGCGGAAAGATGTGCTCTGCATGCTTTCCAATTGTCAAAGGGTACTTTTTTCTGCTCAACTTGTACTGTTTTACTGCAATTGTTACAGTGTTAAAAAATATTGCAGCTGTAACAGCGTTTCGGTTTCACATTTTCCAGGTCCTGAATATATTCAAGCTGCACAAAAATTCATCACAGGCTTGGATGCCAGAAGAATATCAAAGCTTCCTGAAAATAGGTATATACTTCAATTTATTATAATATATAGATATAAAAGAAAATAATATACGATGGTTGTTTTTACTAGTGCATGATATATACCAAAAGACATGTTACATCTGGTTTTGGTCTTTGGTTTGAACTGCTTGTTACATCTGGGAATTGCAGCGATGATAGTGAAGACGGTGAGGACACGGCAAGTGGCTGAAAAATTGGTTCTTTTCCGAGCCGATATTTTGTTTTCCTCTACTTGCAAGAGTGGAGAGGTATAGAAAATCCACATGTTTGGGATGCCTACAGAAATTTTCACGGCACCTTTCAATCATCACAGAATTGCGGATACACAAAGATCAAATCATAGAGGCCTCTTTACCCAATTTTTGTAATTTTGGGTATTATTACAAGTTCAACGTAATTGTTAACTGGATACGATCAAGGATCGTGTATAGAACGAGGGCGATGCGATGCTCATCGGCTTGCCCATTTTTGTAAGCTACATTTTGTATCTCATCTCATATATGTGCCGTCTTCCTAAATCACATGGATTAAAGAGCTATTCCCAGTTTAATTGTCTTCTTATTCCTCTATCTTCCACGGGAATCCCAATTGTCCATGCCGAAAACATGGTTAATTAACAAGGATTTGGATTCTCCCCGAACGTTCTATATTTTCGGCCAACAATCGAATGCTCAGAAAATTTCTTTAGTATATGGACCCTCACCCGTGGTTGATATAAATGGTGGAAGATTATTAGATGTGCTTTTAGTGTTTTCTGACTGTTGATGTCAAATTAAATGTTGGGTGACCTGACCATGAATTTTTAATACACAAGGTGACTAAGAGAACGGGACTCATCGAATTTTAGTATTATGATATTTTTTCACCTTCAAGTAAGTAAAACACCTGCCGTTTAGTACTACAGTCTAGTGATATTTATTCTCACATGTAAGTGAGAGGTTTTAGGTTTGATTCTTACCAAAAATGAATTCAAACCAAATTAATATTGCTAATCCATTGTGAGGTTCAGCTCGCTCTCCCACTCTTTAGTGTAGATAATATCGAATGCATTAAAAAACCCTTGAGGAAATGTATAAGTTATGCCGCTCGCTATAGGCCCTTGGCGGAAATCTATGGTGACAGCCTTGTTTTTGTCGCTGTTGATCTTTCTAGTGCCAAATATATCCTCACTTAAAGTTCTTAATTTGTCGCTGAAAGTAGTCCATGCTGTAGGATTTGACGCAAATTGCAAAATCTGAAAATTTTGTGAGAAAATGGTACATGTAAGGTAAAGCTGAATGATTTTTCCATCTTGAATGGATTAGACAAAGGAAACTTGTCCTTCTTAATCCTACTATCGTCTATCTCCAAGTTGAATTTGTTTCTTCCTTCAACATATTTTGAATATAGTAATTATCCATTTCCATCCATTCCTCCAGGCCAAACGAGGCCTCTATCTTCATCAAAATTCTCTGTCGGCTTGCATTCGTTATCTTGCAATTATGACATTTGCTCTCTAACCCAATGACTTGTACTATTAAGTTACATTTTGCTTAAAGGCATAATTTAGTTCAAGCATTCTTTTAGGCTATGTTTGGGTGATGGACATCTAAGTCTCAAGAGATTTAGGCCAAGTGATCCTATCAACACTTTGTGATACATTCTTTATCAACTTGGCCTTAATCCATTGAAATTTGAATGTCCCTCACTCAAATATAACCTTAAAGATTTCTAACTAAAATGGTTAATAAGGAAAAATCTTAAGTGGTACGTACCAGTACGTACTGTTGAATGATTTAAGATTTATTTGGGTGACAAAAATAAGGTCTTTTTCTTCCTTTTCACTTATGGGTTGGTAGATCTTTGGGAAAAAGAAAGTAAAGCAAGTTTTAACTACTTATATCATGGTTGGTATCTCTTCCTTAACCAAAGGGTTTTTCACCTTTTAAGTTTCATGGTTTATATCTTTCCTTAGCCGTTAAAGCTTCCATCCACAACCCCCCCACACCCTATGAGTGATTGCAAAGTTCAGACTGTTCCAACCACAACAGAGAGAGGGTTATCTTGGTAAAATTAACAGACTTGTATTGTTAGGTGACACTGTATTAAATATATTACTGCCAGAGTCTTCCATTCAAGCCTTCTTGGCTTAGAAGCAAGCGTATTGTGCAAAGACTGAAATGCCCTTTGATCAGTGAGCTGCATCTGCATGAATGTTTCATATATCGTATGAGTTCAGAGATGTTTCTGGTAGCGCAGTAGCATTTGTGGACTGACTGTTGAGACATATACCAAGTGCACAGGTTATTTATTAGTGCTTGATCATGCATTAAGGGCAAAGGGACCCTCCCAATTCCGTGCGGTCATTGTCCAATTTACTCACTTGGTATTTTAAAAAAATTTGATAGTATGTAGTATCATTTTAAAATTTAATTACACCTGGGAATTTACCCTTCCTTCCAGTTAATTTATTTGATTTGAATGAATACAATATATTGTTTTTTATTGAAAAAATGGCCTCAAGTTGTAAGTAGGGAATTATAATTCCACGTTTTAAATGTTTATGAAATATTGTAGTGTATTAAATGGAAACTATCTGAATAATCAAAGGAATATGGGATTTGAGTAGTAAATTAATACTCTTGAGTTTGGTAGAAAATTAATTTCTGGAAAAGTTAACATTGGTAAATATGATTTTCTTCCTTTTTATCCTGTATTTCAAATACCAAGCAGCTCCAAATAAGTACCAGTCCTATGTATCCAATTATTTCCTACTTTGTTAAAAAAGAAAAAAACATATTTCTAACTGAAATACGTACGTAAGTATGAGTTTTTGTACACTGTCATCTTATTAGAAGGAATTCAGATCTTATTATATATCAATTTCATTTTTCATGCATGCATGGCTTTAACTTTGTCAGGATATATATATAATTTACAGTGCACACACACACATATATATATATATATATAAGAGTAGCTAGGGCCTACTCTGCATTCTTTTCTGCACTTCCCATGCTCCAAGGTAACTTGATCGATTCAAACTCATTGCAGTTGGACCACTCATCACTTTGATTATCATAAGGAATATATACCATGCTATTGAATTTTGAGAAAACAATCCTATACCACTAAATTATATGAACCCAAAGGGAAATTTTTCGCACGTGCGTTTTTTTCTTTCTACACATTCTGTTTTATTTCTCTAGCTTGATTTTTTCTTTAATCTATTCAACTTAAAAGTTAGAAATAATAGAGGTGTGCATGAAAAATAAAGGGTGAATGAAACTGTTTTAATGAAATTTAATTGTCTTAATTTCTGAGCGGATCTGCTCTTATTTTCAACTCACTAAAACATTTTGTTGCTTATTATGTCCTTCCTCTTCTTTGGGTACCAGGAGAACGACTTCCTTGAAATGAGTTCACCATTACGTGCACTCTAATTCAATAATGCATTGTCATGAGTAAGTTTTTCTCTGCATAATAATACATTATTAGACCGGAATGCTACAATGGCGATGACTCGTTGAATATAAGTTGCTATCAAATGCCAGCAAAAATTGTTTCCCAAGCAGAAAACCCTACGAGATGCTATAGTAAAATATCACGAGATGTTGTGGAGGGAATCTAAGTAAATGAAAATTAAAATTTTGAGTCAAATCCAGACTTGTGGAGTAGAGAAGACTGACAACCAAAATTTTCTCTATTAATGAGGAGCGAAGAAGAAGCATTCGAGATTCAAGAATAGAAGCTTACTCATTTATTATGTTAAACACATTTAATATTTATTATATTATTCAATCCATTATTTTATTTACTAAAATTTTATCATTTATCTGAAATGTATACACTCATGGAGAATGGTGCCGTTTGTAGCACAGATCAAGGGACTGTGTTGCGACCCATTGTCCCAATCGAGTACGTTGAATTTTGAATAGTACACAGCTATTTCCTTTTTCTTGGGTTTCATCACCTCAAAGTCCAAACCCTAGACATATTCATTTATTATTGTAACAACTAATTGGATGCTTGCTGATTGCTACATATAACTTTGAGCGTTTTTATATATGTTGACAAAATGTATAATACGATCCCACGTAAGGTTATCTTCAATGGAAAAATTATATTTGGATTTTTAACATTATTATGTGCATTGGAGGATAATACAATATAGTAAATTGAAATTTGAGTATACGTATTGGAGGAGAATACATTAGAGTAAACTCAAATTTGATTTTTAACCATTTAAGTATGTGCATTGACGATGGTTGGAGTCAAAACTCAAACTCAACTTTAGTTTTTCTTTGTACTAAAAAATAATAATTTTTCTTGTTAAAATAACATATTTCTTTGTTGGCATGTGCTCCGCCTCAGACTCAAATATTACATTGAAACCCCAATATGTACATGTTTCAATTTTACACAAAATTTTATATAAGTTTTACGTTTTTAGTGCATTGTAAAAGGAAAGTTGCTTATATTTGGACTCAAATATAATATTCGAATCTAAACTTAGTGTTGATGTTAGCCTAAGCAGTGAATATCTAGATGGGTCTGATATTAAGTTAGGATTAGGATAGTTCGATTATGGAGTATGTTGTAGATGGTAACATATCATATTCACATTCGGATATACCTACATTTAGGTGATAAAAGGTGATCGGGAAAGCAATGCCATGTGGTAGAAGCAAAGAATACTCCAATTGAGTGTTACTTGGGGGGAAGACTTATATCAGAAGATACATACAGAAACAAATTATAAAAAATATATAAATATTGAAAGATAAAAGAATATATGGAGAGTCTGGGTAGGAAAGAAAGCTAATCAGAAGTTAGAAGAAGGAAGGTTTGCGTTCAAGTAAATATTAATGGCAAAGTGTATTGGGGCAGATACACATTGAAGGAGTGCAATAAAAGGTGGTGGAAGTTTCAGTTGGGGGTATTGGGTAGGTCTCCCTTTTTATGTTCATTTTTAATGCTTTTCTAGCCTGCCCACTGCCCTCCCCTCTCCTTAAATTTCTTTGCCCTCAACTTGTATATATCGTCTCATTTTTGCTACAGTAAAACGAGATCCGGCTAAGAAGCTGTTGATATATATATACATAGAGGTATATAAAACTGAAAAAAAGAAAAAGCAGCAGTGCTTCCAATATATATGAAACCAATGTTGCAGACAATGATGATCTTGATGCTGAAGCTCTAAAGGGCCTCTCTCTCTGCTGTGCTCTGAGCTTAATTATCCTTCACCCACCTCCCCTTCATCTCCATTAATTCTGTAAGTGTAGAGAGAGAGAGAGAGAGAGAAAGAGAGAGAGGACCCTCAAGGTTGCAAATTGCAACAAGTCCTTTTCCTTGTAGTTTTTTGGTTTGTGTGTGTGGGTGTTTGGTGCAAGTAATATCAAGCAAAAAGAGTCAGATTTGGTTGTCTTGTTTGTTTTACCAGTAATGGTTAAGTGCTTCTGCTTCTTCTAGCAGCTGCTTCTAGCTTTTTCTTTCCATTGTCTCTCATCTTTGGCACTGAATGAGATAAAAGCATGGGGACTTCTACTACTGTTGGTGGAAGGAACAAGAGAGAAAAGCACTTGTCACCAGCTCTTCTTCTAAAGCACTTTTTTCTCATCAGCATATTTTTCCAAAGATTTTTACTGTCAGCAGAAGCTGCTTATTCTGGAAAGCTGAAATACACAAGGCATAATAAGCAAGTTAGCAGCTTGAGACTGGAAAGGATTGAGAAGCACTTGAACAAGATCAACAAACCTGCAGTTATGACCATTCAAGTATGTGCATTTTTATGAATTATTTCACAATTTGTAATATCATTAAATTAGATTATTTGCTTATAATTATTTGGTACTTTCATATATGTATATATATGCTGCAAATTATTAATACATTAAATTTCCTTTCAATTTTTGCAGAGTCCAGATGGAGATATCATAGATTGCGTTCATAAAAGAAAACAGCCAGCTTTGGATCACCCTCTTTTAAAGAATCACAAGATCCAGGTACAAAAAAGCTGAAAAAGTTTACCTTTCTCTCTCCCCCAACAATTTATTGAATTTGTTAGCCTTTACATTTAATTTTTGTAACTTTTTTTGGAGATGGGGTTTTGAATATTTACAATATATACGGAAGCAAATTACATTTTCTATACATCTCTCGACCATCTTAAACAATATAATCATATTTTAGAGAAGCCAACATAGCCCTCTGTTAGCTTTGCTAATTTGGCGGATAACTACTGCCAATCTTGTATTTAGTTTGGTACTTTTCCTCCTGTAATAGTTCCTTACTTTTTGACAAGTTTTGAAATATGACCGGTAAGTTATCCTCTTTGTACCATTTTTCACTCTTAAAAAGAATTCTTAAACAATATAATTAGTTATACATATGTGTTTATGTGCTAGGGTTTGACTTTGATACTAATTTGTTGTGTAATCATATTTATGTACGTATAACTGCAGAGGAAGGCACCAGAAAGGCCAAAAGCAGTAGCAATGAAGAAGATGAAGCAAAATAATGATGATGAATTAGATGGGATTAAGGATAATAATAATAATGTGATTAATGGCACGGCTAATCAAGGAGGAGAAGGAGTGATTAAGGGTGCATGGGTACTGCAGCAAATGTGGCATAGAAATGGGACAAGATGTCCGAGAGGAACGGTTCCTATACGGCGAAGCACAGTGGATGATGTGCTGAGGGGCAAGTCGTTGTTTGACTTTGGCAAGAAACAGCAACGCACCAATTTTAATATTCGTAATCAAACTATTAATAATGCGAATATTACTGCTGATCTTGCTTCCAGACGCATCGATGCCCCCGATGGAGTCAGTGGGAATGGCCATGAGGTAAACCCTAATCTTTCCCCCCTCCAAATTAAGCCTCCATTCATTCATCAAATTATGCATGTACATCATCCTGATCATAATTGTATCATCGTAGTCATCATCTTGATATGATTTTCACAAATGTGGTTATATTAATTGACCATATGGCAGTGTGCTCTGGAATATTATTTCATAGAATAGAATAATTTAGAATATCCGTTTTATAAAAAGAAAAACATATTAATTATTTTCCAACTGCATGATGATGATGATCATCATCATCGCATCATCTTCTTGGAAACATGTGTTTCTTTTTTTATTTTTTATTTGCAATTAAGTTGGATTTTAGTTGACAAATTAAGTAATTAGATATGATGCATAGTAATCGAGAACATTAAATGGATGACACAATTTAATTAACTATACATAGATTTTTTTTAATTTTTGGTCATTGTTAGCTATAGATAGATGATTTCTTGTATAAGTTGTTGAAAATCAAATATGTAGCAACCTGAAGTATGATACTTTGACAATATAAATTTAAATTAAGTTCTCTGAAAGCCAATCTATGTAGATATAATAGATTATATGTTACATATTATCTAACAACTATTATATTTTTCATATAATGTAGAGTACATTACTTAATAAACTTATTCAACAATTTCGGCTAGATTATATTTAATTAAATATTTTATATTGTGAGTGTTATTTTCTGTTTTCTGTTGCCTGTTGCCTGTTGGAGATTCAGAAAGAATAGAAATTTCGACAGCGATGACAATTTACAAACAAACAATTCATTGTAAAAATGTCATAGAAAATACAGAATTTCAACTTCCAAGTAAATGGTGATTAATTGATTATTTAACTGAAATTATGTTGTATGATTGCAAATTATGAAGCATGCAATCGCATACACTGGAACATCCCAAGAAGTGTATGGTGCTAGGGCGACAATCAATGTGTGGACCCCTTCGATCGAACAAGTAAACGAGTTCAGTCTCTCACAGATTTGGATTCTTTCCGGATCGTTCGACGGCTCAGATCTCAACAGCATAGAAGCTGGATGGCAGGTACTTACTTCTTCCCTTTTATTTGTTTTATTTGTTATTTATTTGTACACTTAATTAGGTCTAACTAATTCACCTCTAATTTCGAGGATTAATGTTTTGAATAGTATTATTATCTACTTTAAATATGGTATTAGTAGAATTTCCTGAAGCCTTGATTGTTCCACTAGTCAGGTCAGTCCGGAGCTCTATGGTGACAGCAGGCCTAGATTGTTCACTTACTGGACGGTCAGATTCTCTCTCTTGCAAAGTAGCAATTATGCATTTACCAGATTAAGTGCATGTATTTGCCATGATTATTTTTCCAATATATATATATATATATATATATATCCATAATTAGTGATTTTCATATTCAATCTTTGCAGAAATCATAATTTGTCACGCATACAAAATTTTTCCTTTTGTGATTTTAATAAAGTACATTTTACTATATGTCAAACTGGAACTTATAGATTTAGTCTAAAAAATGACTTATTACAGTGGTAAAACAATAATCATATTTATAACCTTAATAACATTGAATAAGTGATAAGCCTTTTATATACATCAAATTAATTTGACTGCCCAAAAACATGGTTGACACAATTACTTATGAACATTTTCGAAGTGATTTTATGAGGGCTGGAATCACTTTTATCACTGTCATGTGTTTCTCCATAACGTAATTTGAAGTGATTTTCCAAGTGATTATGGAAAAGAACATGGAGGTGCTTCTCTATCACAAACGAGCTCTTAATAAAAATGATTGAGCGGCCACATCTCTTCACTACCATATATTGTATTGTAGAGGATCCCACTACATAGAAAACTATGTTGATTAGTAGGTAGTGATGTGAAAGTCAAAAAATTCTACTGTACTCATCTTTATGTCATACTTACACACCATCCAACAGTCAGATGTGAAGACCGTTGGTTGCATGATCACATTTGGCCATTGAATAGTGTAAGTATAGCATAGGAATGAGTACTGTAGTCAATCCCGTAAAAGTCTTCATTTAGGGCATTATTGGGAAATGAAGAAATTGATTCTAACACACATTTTTCCAATTGCATTCAATAACCCCCTACCTAGAGGCTAGCTAGAATATAATTTTATCGTCTAAGTAGTCATAAAGTACTACACATTTTCCCCCAATTCTAGTTCTAGGGCATGGGCTTAGAGATTTGAAAATCTATATGCATGCATGTTAGTCAACAATGAAAGATGTTGGGATATTGCTCTATATATCATTTGGCAGTGTGGGTTCCATTTAATTCTTGAATATTGTTTGAGGCTTCAATGTCAATGAATATTCATCTATGAATTTGTTTATTTGATCACTTTATATACTTGGACTAATATCGCTTAATCTTCTATTTTATTTATAAAAAAAAAATTTACAGACTGATTCATATCAGGCGACTGGGTGCTACAATCTTTTGTGTTCCGGGTTTATCCAAACAAACAGCAGGATAGCCATTGGAGCTTCCATTTCCCCAGCCTCATCCTATGCCAGCAACCAATACGACGTCACCATTCTCATATGGAAGGTAATCTAAATCATCCAATATTAAGATACAAATTAAATAAGATGGAGGAACAATTTTGTTAATGAATGCATGTATTTTTAATTATAGGATCCAAAGCTCGGGAATTGGTGGATGGGATTTGGAGACAATACCCTAGTAGGTTACTGGCCAGCTGAGCTATTCACACACTTGGCGGACAAGGCAACTATGGTGGAATGGGGCGGCGAGGTGGTGAACACGAGGGCCAACGGCGAGCACACCGCCACCCAGATGGGTTCGGGTCATTTCTCTGAAGACGGGTTTGGGAAAGCAAGCTATTTCAGGAACCTAGAGATTGTGGACTCGGACAACAGCCTCAGCTCCGTCCGGGATGTGTCAACTTTGGCTGAAAACACCAATTGTTACAACATCAAGAGCTCCTACAACAATGAATGGGGTACCCACTTCTACTATGGTGGCCCTGGGAGAAATGCACGATGCCCATGATGGTCACATCATCATCATCACAATTGATATATCTGAGTACCATATTATTAATTGAGTACGTAATTAATCCAGTTTAGTCAGTTAATTTCTATATATATATATATATAATACTGTCAAATTCTTTTTAATTATATGCAATTATAGGAATGTGCTATTTCCACTCTTGTTTATGCTATTGCCGGCCACATTTTTTATTTTGCAAGGAAGCTAAAGCTAGCTAGGGTTGTGTATTATTAGTTAAATAAGGCAAACTAAGTATTGCACAAACAAGCATGGAAATAGCAACTTTTATTTAGAATTCTTTTGCTTTTGACTTTTTTCAGTCAACGCGGTTTTTTATGTTTTTTTTTTAAACGATTTGATTTTCCGGTTCAACGGTTTTTATGCCCACCCCTACCCTCTGGTATATCCGTTTTCTTCACACAAAAAAAAAAAAGAGTTGCTTGGTGATTTGAGTTTCTTCTTTCACCATATCACTGCAAGAAAATAGAGCTTATGTGGTGAGTCGTGACAGTTGACCGTCGCATAAGTATCAAAATTCATTCTTAATTTTCCGCCTAACGGCTCGCAATCACAGAATGTTCACGTGACGACTTTTACACTCGCCGCATATTTATCGAATATGTACGCGACCAAGCAACGGCCCATATCGGGCCCACCACCTACATCTACTCCATAGATATTTGAGATGGAAAGTAGCGAAACCCATTCATGACCCAAGATCCTGATGAGGACCATTCATGACCTTAAAAGCCTTTGATCTTGGCCCGCCTAGCTTCGGCCGGAGAACGCCCTGATCATAAGCGTCCAATCCTTTCCTTCTTTGCCGGTGCGGCCCATCGAGACATGAGGAGCATTTTATTTGATCATTGGAAGAAAAAAAGATGACGAAGTTCGAGTTTACAAAAAAAACTCCCCAAGAAGCTGAACTACCACAAACCAATGGGACAAACCAAGTACGTGCTGCTTGTGCCCAAGCGGATCTGCTAATTTCCGACTACTATATATGCAGTACCATTATTTGATGAATGTTCTTGATTGGAGCATGCTTTCCATACGAATTCCACCTAACCAAAGAGACTACCAGAAAGAGTCTTTCTTGCATACTCCGGAGTACGGGGTACTCCGGGTTTTTTAACTGTTAAATTTTTGTTTTAAAATATAAAAATCAAGATCCAACGGTTAAAAAATCCGGAGTACCCCGTACTCCGGAGCACCCAAGATTTTTTGCTACCAGAAATCAAGACAATACTAAAAAAGGTTTTCGATAGAAGGAAAGTGTTGTAATTGAGCATTTGGGATTTGAAATGGTATTGTCGTGTGTGTGCTTACTTGGGTATGACCTTAGTAATACGTAGTACTAGATACTACTGCCATTGGATTGTCGTAGTATCTAAAATTACGTATTATTAAGGTTTTTTCGTGCTTACTTTGCTAGTTTTGGAAGGCAGAGTATTATAACATTGTCAATTCATTATTTATATATGTATAACATTGTTGATTATTTATTCTATATATATTTTTCAAGTTTAGTTTCAATATCCTAGTGGATAGGGTGTTGAGTTTTCACTTATGCGTCTTGGGTTCAAAACTCCATCTCTCCTAAATTATTATAATAGTTTCTAACCTTCTCCCATTCTCTTAATAATAATAATAATAATAAACTTAAAAAAAATAATAATAATAAGCAACTTTATTTTAGTGTCCAAACTAGCTAGTAGAATCTGTCTTCATACTTTTACAAGATCAGTTGGATCTTAGCGTACGTCGACAACTTCTCTAGCAACATGCGAAACCAAAATATCGAACCCCACAAGCTTGGAGAGATTGGACACTAGTTTCGCTATCGAGTCTTTGTTTACTGCTGCATACAATGATCCAGACAGCTGTATGCGGACGTCGGGCTGGATATCAAAGTGCTTCTCAATTTGTAGCACATTCCAACAAGTTGTTGGTTAATAGGATCATCGTCGGAGGGTAACACCAAACGATCAACCACACATGAATTGTGTCTTCTTCCTTAACCCTCCATCCGTTAAGCCGATAATTTTTAATTTTTCATGTTCGATTTCTGAAATTGATTCATGAAACAAAAGTGAAAATCAAATAATACTATCGATCGATCTACTTCAAGTTTTGGGTCATTTGTTTTTCTTGGCCAACAAGTAATAGCGAAACCCTCGTGTTTAATGGAGATTAATAGAGGAGAAAGGGATGTAGAAAAGGTTGGTTAATTGAGTCAGTATACTTATAGTCAAACATGTCACAAATTAATATTACAGTGTCAGTCAAAATTATACCGACTACTCCAAACATACAAAGTCAATCTAGAATTCTAAACCGTACCTGTAAGAATACAACTAGAAAGAGGAATAGACTCCAAAAGAATTTGGCTCTTGGAGATCACAAAAACTTATTTCGAATAGGACCGGTTATTAGCACTATAAAAAAATAATAGTGAAAATTTGGATGGGCTATACATACATATAATAGGCTACAGTAGACATTAATATAGGTTATTGTCATTGAGGCAGCTTATCAGACATTTATATAGGCTACACTACAGCCGTGGTTGTAACTCCGCCAGTGAGTGTGATGTTTTCCAGGCCAGAAAACAAAACAGAAAATGCACATATATATATATATTATATTAATTTGTGCTGTAATTCAATCTTTTGCAGTTTTCTATTATAATCATCATGAAATCATTAATTTTGCGTAATAGTTGTCAGTTTCAGCTACTTTGTTTCCACGTCGATCGGAAAACCTCTTAATCTCTTGTGCTATTTTCGTGGAGTCAATAGAGCTAGGTTGGTTAGGCAAGTTATATTCAATTCATGGAAAGCAAAAACCATGTGAGAAATGAATAGATTACAAATTAAATATAGAGACAAGCAAGCAAGCAGGATCACGAAAAATAACGTCACTTGCTTGGAATTGCAATACAGAGGAAATTAACTAAGCAACCACCGTGAATGACTTGACGCCGACGTCCCCAGACGCTGCATGCAGCAATCGTACTTCCCAATTCTATTCCCTTAATCCTCAGGGCAGTCCCACGACGAGTGTTGACCAAGCTCTCCACAATTAATACAATACAACAAAGTAGAGTTGCATTACCGATGTGCTATTTGGACAAAAAAACAAGTAAGTAATAGTGTATTCATACAAAGGGCAGCATTGATCAAACCTAACAAACAGATGTGCTATTTGTAGCTGCATGGTCTCCATTGCTAAAGGGGGCTGACTTCTGTCTCTATAAACACAATTAGGGGCAGATATAAAACAATAGCTAGTGGGGTTATTTCTTGGAGTGAAAGAAACAAAATTTCCTAAAAACAAAAATATAAGAAACAAAATAAAACAGAAAAGATGCACCTTCGCTCTATAACATACAACGTCAATCCAGAAGCCTTCCATGAATTTTCACAAGTCATTCTAAACCTTACCTGTAAGAACAGTAAGAATAGAACTAGAAAGAGGAATAAACTCCAAAACGAGTCAATCCAGAAGCCTTCCATGGAAGTTCTACAAAGAAAACCAAACCTTGCATAGTGTGGAGAAATTTTTGCAGGCCAAAAAACAAAACAGAAATTGCATATATTAATTTGTGCTGTAATGCAACTCTTACAGTTATATACCCTGTGGTTCTTAGCATTGATCATCATGAAATTTATTAGTTTTGCCTAATAGTTGTCACTTTCTGCTGTGTTTTCTTTACATGTTCATTTCATCAACATGTATATTAATTGCATGAAAAAAACATGTATATTAATTGGATGGATATTTGGAATCTATATGAGTACTATTATTAATTAATTAATTGGTATTTTGGCCCCTATATTTAAAAAATTCTTGGGTACGGCTGCCCAAGTCGTGTCACTCGTCCTCTCAAGACACACCTAAGGGGGACACCCTTCATTCAGGTCCACCAAAATGAGTTTGTATGTGACCTAAATGTCCTTTTTGTGCCCCTCTATAGGCGGACGAATGCCATGACTCAGACAACCTTACCTAAAAGTCTCTCTCCATCTAATGTAAAATAATTGGTATATATGGTGCATTCTCAATCTTTCTCTCAATTACAAAATATGCCGTTTATTATTATGGTCTAGTTGTATTTCTCTTCATTTGTAAATAAGAGGTTTTAGATCAGAACCTCATAAATGAAGAGTTCGTAACCAATTTATTCTCCCACACTCCTTAGTGTATATTTATCGTTGTTTAAAAAAAATTTAAAAACTCAGTTACAAAATCTAAAGATGATCAAGAGCACATTTGTTAATTATTATTATTACTTTTTAGTACAGCAATAATGGGTTAAATAGTTATTTGTTAAGGTGGGGAGGGGAAACTGTGGGAATTGAACCCGCACCATGGTGCATATGCATGATTGTTTTCCGTCACTGTGGTAAGCGCCATTTGCATTTGTTAATTATTACTTGGCAGTCAAGTTAATTACTTGCTTTTTGGCCTTCTCACTTATTTGTTTTTGCTTAGTACTAATTGATACTGCAGAGCCAGTAAAAATTAAATTGACTCCAAAACATTCACTCCTACTTGCAGTACGACAAAAATTCGAGAAATAAGCAAAAGTACTCACTATTTGTCTTCTTAAATAAAAGACATTCACTTTTTAAAAATTTAAGCAAAAATATTCAATATCGACATTATATAGATAGCGTATCAACACTATATTTGTCGATATTGTATTGATATAGTGTCAATATTGAGTACTTTTGATTAATTTTCAAAAAGTGGGTGTTTTTTATTTTAGAAGGTAAATAGTGAGTATTTTTGCTAATTTCTTAAAAAATTCCCACACGTTTTAGGATAACTATCTACCAGTGCCACCCTTTAAATTACTTAATAAACCATCTGCTTCTTTGAATCCGATGAAGATTTTTAGATATTTTTTCGATTCGCTAAGGTAACAAACCAGTACTGGGAAAGCCGAAAGTTTAAAAAAAGAAAAAGAAAAATCCAAGTGAAATAAGGGATTCGAAGCCTTATTTGATTACCCATGTCTAGTAGTAATTCCAATTGTCCTTGTAGGTTTAGGAAATAGTTCGTCCTTCTTTTACTTGATCAATAAGGAAAGTGTTTAATTTTCTTATAAAAACCTACTAGCAGTACAGTCTTGCCCCCCAAAATCGCACGAAACATTCTTCGCTATCTCCATTCCACCTATGTTTCAGAAATTCCCTTGTTTAAGTAGCTAGGTCACGACTCACAGTTCATACACCTAAGAACTAGTGATCTTTGAGTTCCGAGAAATCGAATATGGAGAGGACGATAACATGGGACGATGTGCGAAAGCTTGAAGTTGAGTCTTTCAACAAACTTCTGGCGGAGGTGAAAGCAGTCGCGAGAAACCGAGACGAAGAACTTGACTTGCTCCAAAAGAGAGTTGTGAATGATTTCGTTGAATTTGAAAGAAAAGCCGCCAAGAAAGTCAGAGAAGCTAAGAAGCGGAAAGCTGCTTCTGCTTACTATGAAGAAAAACCTGCTCCTGCTTCTTACCATCAGAAAGACAGGAAGCTTCATTACGGAAGCAGCAGCCGAAGCAGGAAAGATGAATACGAATACTATAAGGATTGTGATGAGGATCTTGAAGAGAAACCGAGCACGTCAATGATGAAGAAGAAGAAGCAGAAGCCGGCCAAGAAAGCGGCAAGCACGAAACCATCCGCTCCGTCAATTCCCTCTCCACCGCCGGAGCTGCCTAAAGAATTCAAGGAAAAGATTGCATCCTTGCATGGTTACCAAGTGCAATTGGTGATCCAGAAGCAACTTTTCAAGACTGATTTGAGCAGTGGACACGATCGTCTCTCGATGCCAGTGAACCAAGTGATTAATAAGAACTTTCTTGGCGAAGACGATGAAAGATTGAATGACAACGGATTGGTATATGTGAAAGTGATAGATCCATGCTTAAAGGTGCATGATGATTTAGGGTTGACCAAGTGGAAAGCTCCTAACAAAAATAATTTTTCCTATTCCTTAAACAGGGGCTGGAAATCAATTTCTATGGATGAGGAGGTTGGGTTTAAGATAGGGGATACGATTCAAGTTTGGTTTTTTCGAGTTAACGATCCCAATCTTGCCAACGAAGAATCTATCCGCTTTGCAGTGGTTAAGCTTAAAAAAGATGTTAATGGTAGTACTAGTACTATTGATAGGCAGGAAGCTGCTGAATCGTCAATGACAAAGAAAGATGAGGAGGGGAAAAAAGATACAAACGGTTGTTGTAGGAGTAGTAGTAGTAGTAGTAGTGTGAGTGCCAGCCAGGAAGTAATCGAATCATCCCAGACCAAGAAGCCGTTGGAGTTTGGAGCCACTAGACAACATGTCAGTATCAAGTTCAGAAACGTAACACTTGCGAAATTTGAGACTGCTGTTTCTGTTTTGTAAATCCTTTAACTTTTAATTAATGAAGGAGTTTTTTGTTCATATATTTACGGAAGATTAAATTGTTATATGTGATTATTCTTATGTATTTTTTCCTTCCGTATGTGACCATTGAAAAATGTTTTTCTGCACGTAATAGTTGGATGTATCACGTATTGAAGATGGACCGATGGAATTCATACTTTTAAGGAATGAAATTTTTCTTGACATTATAAGAAGTTTAATTTTGAGGACAAATAGTCTCTGTCATGTGAGTAGAACTAGGACTAAAAGTGAACCACATTCAACCGTAGATGCTTGAGATCAATGAAATTAGAACCTGGGAAGATGGATAAAGTTAGAATCTTTGTTATCCCTTGCACATTACTGGCTAATTTAATTTAAGGCTATGTTAATTAACAGCAAGTAACCCTTATGCATGTATTAATTAATTTGTGTTGTAATGAAATCTTTTGCAGTTATACGCCCTGTGGTTCTCAGCACCGATCATTTCTCAGATGTTTCAATGGAAGAACAAATATTTTCTGTTCAGCATTTCCTCTGGTAGTGATGTGCTGCAGGCTGCGATCTATGTATCCCGGCCCCCATCTACTCCATCAATGATTCTTGGCTTTGTAGGATCGCAGTGAGGTTCTGTCGCATGCTTCCTATCCTCCTGTCATTGCTACTTAATTTATAATATTAGAGGGAACATTTTAAGAAGGAATGTGGTGTGCTTGCTGCTAGTTGCCAGTTATGGACTTAAGGCAGTAGTGTTATATATAACATTGTTGGTTTATATGTAAGACGTATATAAGTAAAGATTAAATCTTTGATCAACACATATAAGTCGTATTTGTTATTCTCAATAATTTGTTAAAGCATTTGTGCTGCAATTTAATCTTATGCACTTATACACCCTGTGGTTCTTTAGATCATAACATTAATTAATTCTGCCTAATAGTTGAGTTTCTGCTATGTCTCTATTGAAAGATAATAGAACAAAGTTTGTGGGAGTAGGCTACGGTGCTCGCAAGCATTAGATGCTCACACCGATCTCACCGTTAAAAAGAGGGAGGAGGGAGGAGAGAGGGGGGGAAGGAGGGTGAGATCGGTGTAAGCATTCAATACTTGCGAGCACTGTAGCCAGTCCCAAGTTTGTGATCTCAACTCAATAATTGAGCGAGTCTTCAGTTCATTGATATTTATAATAGTGCAAAGCTAATAGTAATCCATGTAGGACAAAACTAATGTACAAGTGATAACATAATAATTACAATGCAAAGCAGATTATGAATTGAACTCCTGATAGGACTATATATTTGCTCAGCAGCCAAAAACATATCCTCATTAGACTTGGATTGATCCCCAGCAACACCAGTTGTGGAAGACAACACAGAAGACAATAGTGGTTTATCATATATATTATACTCCAAAGATTCTTGGCTTCGCCCGGTAACAGTTAGTTTATGTCACTTCCTAGCAATTTGAAAGCGCTTCTTTGCTCCGATTATGATAAGAAGGAATGCGGTGATTGTGTGTTTTCAAATTTTCCTCTGTACTTTTGACAATCAGCAGATCATTCATGTGGTAATATTACATTAGGGATGATTTATCTTTATTTTTTAAAAGCAGTAAAGAAAATTCTTCTGCCTCTGGTAGTCACTGAAGTGGTACTGCTGAAATTAGACTTATATTTGGATGCAACTGAATTCAAACTGTGATTCTATGCCGAAAAGACGACATATATCTATGAAATTAATTCCCTAATTAGTTAACTGCAAAGAGAAATAAATACAAAGGTTTTGGGACCCCTCGGGCCGTGGACCATGATGGTAATGTTTGGCAGCACTGTTCTTCCCAAATATAAGCCTCATCTCGGAATTCAATTGCATCCATGATTTGCTGGTGTTTTACTAAAATTAAATCCTTTGAAAAATCAGATTCTTACATTTGTCTTTAGACTTCGTTTGGATCCGAAAAGTCGTATGAACCCATACTAGATAGGAAAAAGAACAAATTTTGGGGATAAAGTAGGAAATCCCAAATATAATGTTTACCAAAAATCAGTAATTAGCTGTATTAATTTCAATCCAGGTGAAATAAGAATAGAAAGGCTCTCGTGTAGTATATCATAATTCTTGTAGGTTTAGGAATACCTAATTCTTTTGCTTGTTGATCAAGGAAAGGGTTTTGCCTATATCTCCAAGAATCCCTCTCAAATTTTTATCCAAGTAACATTATTCGGTCCTCCTCTCCTTTCTGTTCTTTGTTTCAGAAATTAATCAATTAAGAACTGCTGTTTTCTTGAGTTCCAAGGAACTGAAGAACAAGACGGAGATGGCGATGAGTTGTGAAGATAGGGAAAAGATCCACAAGCGAAGTTTTGAGTCTTTTAACAGAATTTTGGAAGAGATTAAACCAGTGGCAAGAGACCGGAACGAAGAAATTGATTTGCTGACAAAGAGAGTTTTGATGGACTTTATTCAGTTTGAAAGCAAATCAAAGAAAGCAAAATTGACCAATCGTGATGAAGAAAAAGTTACTTCTGCTTCTACTTCTGCTAGGGTTTACGACTGTCGGAAAAGCAGAAATCATGGTTTCGGAGGCAGCAAAGATCAAGATGAATATAGAGAGTATTGCGAAGAGGAAGTAAACGAGTTGATGAAGAAGAGGCAGAGGAAAACGGCAGAGAGAGTGAGCATGCGACCATCTTTATCGATGCCCTCTTCGCCGCTCGACTTGCCTATAGAATTCAAGAACATGATTCACTCTTTGCGTGGTTCTCAGGTGAAGTTGGTAATACAGAAGAAAATTTTCGCTACTGATTTGAACACTCATCACGACCGTCTCTCGATGCCAGAGAATCAAGTGGTTGATAAGAAATTTCTCAGTGAACAACACGACCAAGAATTGAAGCTTTGTAGATCACTGGAAGTGAAAGTAATTGATCATGGTTTGACGGTGCATGATGAATTAGGGTTTACCAAGTGGAAGTCCTCAAGCAGCTTTTCATATGTGTTAAACAGTGGTTGGAAGAAGATTATAGAGAGACAGAATAATAAGCTTTCTGTAAAGGATGAAATTCAGGTGTGGTCGTTTCGAGTTAAGATCGACGAGGAGAATCCTATATATGGCGAACGTCTCTGCTTCGCAATTGTTAAGCTTAAAAGAGAGGGGAAAGAAGAGGGTAATGGTAGTGCTGATAGCCGGGAAGGTATTGAATCGTCGATTACCAATGATGAGGGGGAGAAAGATATTGTTAATGGTAGCACTGATAGCCAGGAAGCTATTGAATCATCAATGTCCAAAAACCAGTCAGAGTTTGGAGCCATGGAACATGTCGGTGAAAGTTAACATCACTCGCAAAGATTAATGAGACTGCTGTTTCTGTATGTATAGATCATCAATTGGATGGAGGGTTTAATCATATTTTGAGGAAAATTGTTGTCTGTAAATCTTAAGAACTATTTTTCTAATTGTTATATATATATTTTGCTTCTCAATCGATGGATGGTTTTCTAGTTAAGATATATATTGATGACGAAACGATGCATTTCATATGTTTAAGGTCATGTTCCATTTCATATGTTTAAGGTCATGTTCCAGCATCAAGTACATCCTGACGAGATTCATTAGTGCCTAATAGGCTTTGTTTTGGTAGATTAAAGCAAGGGTATATGCTCCAAATGGCTACTTCGGTAAATGGCAAAGTGATGATTGGCTCATCTCCTGGATTTCTAAATAAGTACTCACAAACTAGCTCTTCCTCTACCATTGTAATTGAGCATCTAATCATTAAAGATGAAATGCTGTGTAAGAGATTGTTGAAACTTGCATTGAGAATTTGACAGACAAAGTTGCCCAATCGGACTTTTGATTCCATGACAGTCCAGAGAGTTGTGTAGCAGGCACGAATTCGGGAATATCTCGCCTCTTTAAATCCCTATGCACGCGTCATCCGACACGCTGATGTCACGGTTGCAATCGTGCAAAACACCACAGGACATAGCTGAATGCCACCCACCAGGAATTACAGTCACTGTCAACGCCAAATGACTGATCTACCCCAGCTCTAGCTCAGCAATATAATCGAGGATGCTCCTTCCCATTTGCCAAGAAGGAAATCAATTGAAGCAATGCATTGTGCATGATATGCTAAAAGAATCTGTCACCAAAACCAAGTACCTAGGGCAACAGTGGTAAGAGTACGTCGTCCCAGAATCTGATCCCACAAATATAAACATGCCAAGTGCATGCATCCTTGAATTAAAGTTGTTATAATATATAGCATATGGATATCAGATAATCTAGCATGATGATCTATATATCCTATTAATTAGTTCAAATGGAGATAATTTTTAAATACCTTTTTTAACTTCTCATACATTGTGTTCTTTTTTATTTTTGATTATCAAATTGAATAAATCAAATAGATACAACGGTCAAAATTCAAAAGAGGAGTGTGAAAAACTAAAAATAATATATTTAATGATCATTAGTTGGAAATATTTACATACAAAACATCATAATTATTTGATCATAAAAAACATGAATGAAAGAAAATCTGGCTAGTTTAATTAGTTGTACTATGTATTTAAGTCGCATATATAATTAAGGAATCCAAACTACCAAAGAAAAAACAACACATAATTAAGTTGTCACGAAGCAACAAGCAAGTCAAGGTCCAGCTAGAAGCTTATTGTGATCTCGAAGAGCCAAATTCTTATGCCATACAATGCTCACCATGACGTGTTTATCTAGAAAAGACCAATCTATATTTGTGAGACTAAGAAATTCTAAAAATAAAAAAGTCAAATATATTTTTTAACTGATTAGTGCCATCTTTCATGTTAAGTACGTATACTTGGTCAAATAAGTACGCAAAAACAAATATAGTGAAGGGTTATAGTACTTACGGATCTACCAATTACATAACTCTAACAAGTAACATGCGTGCATGACGCATCAACACTTTGATGGTAAACGTTAAATAATTTCCAAAAATGTTTATAAACACTGGATTAGTGACATATTATTAGTATTATTATCTCTTGCTTGGCCAGACAGCAATGGGCAATGAAGTGTATAGAAGTGATTGCTAGCTAGAAACACTTTTTAGATGTCCATGGCCTAGAAACCCCTTTGATTTGCATTTGAAAAGCCAGTGCATATTGATGGGATCCCATACCCTTATCGATTTAGAGATGGTTTAATCATCCATATATATGAATCAAAGAATTGACTATTTATGAGGAATGTTACTTGTTACTGTCGATTCGTTTGACATATATATATATATATATATATATATACATATACATATACATATATATAGGGGTCAAACTTCAATAGTATGTACCATTCAATGATATGTACTGTTAAATGATTTAAGATTCATTTGGGGTCAATCGCAAATTAATCTGGACCATTCAATGACCGTACCATTCAATGATACGTACCACCCAAAATTTTTCCTATATATAGATAACTATTAGTCTTCAATCAAAATAAATTTTTTTAGAGATGATCTGTATAAAGAAAATAAATAGTTCCGACTTATCCTTATTATACGGTGAAATGATGTCACGTCAATAAGGAATGAGAACTTTCCTTCTTGGAAATGAAGGAAGTATTGTCCGTAGATATATATAGCTTCATAAACAAATATCAGAACCTCCCAAGAGCTTGCTAAATCAAAATTTGTCTTCTTAACTTACTAACATATTACATATAGTACTTGGTGTTTACCAATAAAAAAGACATGGAACTTGGCAATGCATAATGCATTATACATGCCTATTGTGCACTAACAGTAATCTGCAGACATAAAATCATCCTACTATATGGGACCATTTATCACAAATCTTAGGGTTGCTAAAGCCATAATCCTTTTCACGCGTGAGCGATTGACTTTAGCACAATCCTGTAGATATATTTATCGTGTAGCTACTGTAGGACTGGCATCATTAGTAGGCTCAACCCTCCTCATCATAAACCCAGGTTTAATGGATAGATCATCTTCATCATGGTAAATATAAGCAAATCCACCATGCCTTGTCAAATCCATTCCTTGAGTCTCATCCTCCCTTGAGATCCTCAACAACTTTAACTTATGGAGCCCATAGAACAGTGGGCCCATGGTAGCACTGACCCACCCCACCACCACCAAAATCTGCACAATTTGCGCCGCCAACAGCCTCCCACCACCACCCATAAACAGCCCATAAGGCCGCCCTGCCCTGCCGGAGTACACCTCATTCACATACTTCTCTGTTGCAAACAACCCTGTGAATATCAGCCCCCAAGCTCCACATCCACCATGCAACTGAGCAGCCTCCAACGGATCATCATATTTTAGCTTCTCCGCTACCTTATTAAATCCTATCAAAACCCACGCCGCCACAAACCCGCACACGATTGCCGCCCACGGTTCCACCACCGAGCACCCGGAGGTGATCGCTGCAAAACCACCCAACAGACCGTTACAAACGTCGAGCACGTTCCAGTGACCCGACAGTAAACGCCTGCTAAACAAGGTAGTGAGAGCGGCTGTGCAGCCAGCCAACGTCGTTGTGACAGCTGTCCTACCAATGGCACTCCATTGACCGTAATAAGTACCACCATCGCTGTAACTCTTCGAGATTGTGAGAAATGAACCGGGGTTGAACCCGTACCACCCGAACCAAAGCAAGAAAGTACCCAGAACCACTAGGGATGCACTGTGACCGCGTAAGGCCACAGATCGACCGGTTCGATCGAACCGGCCAATTCTCGGACCTTCAATCACGGCGCCCCATAAACCGGCTATGCCTCCAACCATGTGGACCACACCCGAACCGGCAAAGTCAATTGATCCGGAGCCAAAGAGTAGGTTATTGGGCCTAGTTGGGCTGGCCCACCCGTCAGCGGACCAAAACCAATGAGACACGACCGGGTAGACAAAAGCCGTTAGGAAAGAAGAGTAAATGAGGTAAGCGACGAATTGGGTTCTCTCAGCGATGGAGCCGCTGGTGATGCCGGCGGCCGCGATGGCAAAAGCCCATTGGTAGAGGAAGAAGCTGTAGTCGCCGCTGGATATAGAGGGGAAGCCTCGGAGGCCGAAGAAGTGGCGACCGATGAAGGCGTTGGAGGGAGCGCCGTAGGCAAAGGCAAAGCCGAAGAGGTAATAGGAGAGGGCACCGGCGGCGGCGTCGAGGACGTTGGTGAGCATGATATTCATGGTGTTCTTGGCACGGACGGAGCCGGCGCATAGCATGGCGAAGCCGAGCTGCATGGCGAAGACGAGGTAGGCGGAGAAGAGGAGGTAAGTGTTGTCGATTGCGTAGGTGGTGTCACTGAATTTGGTGGAGATTGTGTTAAAGCGGCCGCAGAGGAATTCGGAGAGGGCGGTGGCATTGAGGGCGGTGGTGGCGGTGGTGAGAAGTGGGGCTAAGTCGGAGGCTGTGCAGGTCAGAGTGCCCATGATGTGTTTTGTGAGTTTCGTATGTCTCCGAGAGAGAGAGAGAGAGAGAAAGAGTGAAGAAGTGAAGACTTGATTTTGTGCTTTATATAGAGAGAAAATGGACTGTGTGGACATGCACTAATGCAACTGTGATATTATGGTGGGCAAGAATATAAGAAAAAGAAAATCAGTGTGGACCAAAATTGATGAAATAGAAAAACACTGTATTTTTCAATTTTAAATTGAAGAAATTCTAAAATACAACAAAGAAAAAGTAGAGTAAATTGTAGAACCTATGATGTTATATAATGTTACACACAATTGAATCTTGAATTTACAGGTGGAACCAATTTGAGGGGATTTTTGGATACAACTAGGGTATATCTTTTTAGTAATATCTTTATTATCGTAATAAAAATACTAGTAGGTGATATATATGTCCGGTTACACATTAGAATCTCTTTAACCTAAAGCCAAAGGGTCGGGCACCTCACTTTGACCTAATTAAATATATATGGTCTCTAAATCCCCCACCCCAACACACACACATATATAAGGGTTAGGATCCGGGGATCTAGATACATATGGCCTCTAAATGTATATGGGTCAGGATCCGGGGACATGATTTTGACACCCATTTTGTAGGACTCACTTCGTAATATATTTCAACGATCTAAACCGTTTATATTTTAGTACATCATTCATAGATCATCCTTGCAAATAATTAGACAAATTCAAAATAATTAGGCAAATAATTTGTAGAGAAAATGGATTAATACGGTTCTACAAAGAAACACTAAGTTAATCCAACGGTCATATGGTTTCGGATTCGAGTGATTTTTTGTAGACATGATCTTTGAGGTAAGACATAAAAGTTAAATGGTTGAATAATTGAAATACATTACGAAATGAACCCCACAAAGACGTGTGTCAAAAACATGTGTCCGAGATCCTAACCCTATATATCATTCTAAACTGTTTTAATATTTTTTATCACGAAATGAACTCCACAAAAACGTGTGTCAAAAACATGTGTCCGAGATCCTAACCCTATATATCATTCTAAACTGTTTTAATATTTGTTATCTATTGGTGATATAGTCTCGTATGTGATGTGTCCTTTAAAGTCAACGAAGGAGCAATTAAAAAAGTTCGGTTGAATGTAACATGTTAGGGTTTCCCTTTGGAGCTGTGAAGGGCAACGGGTACAGATGAATGAGTTCGCAAGGTATCTGGTACGTAAAGTACTATTTCATTCTTGTTTGGTTCTGTTAGTGGAGAGATTTTTTAATGTATCACGGTCCAATACACTAAGTGTCATAATATAATTACATGGATATTTGAAAAAAAAATATTAAAAAATTTCTCTTCACTTATATTATGACACTTGTTGTACCGAGCCATGTTTTCGGTACAACGAAAATTCTATATCCTGCTAGTGCTAGGTCATTTTTATATAATACATGTTAATCAGTTGATTCACTGGCCAAGTATTCCAACTGCTTACTTTCTTTAGTAGTTAATTGTTTACAAGTTATAATATGCTGATTACAGCAATTACCCACCCACATGCTTGTACACAACATACAGTTTGGAACTTGTTAATTTAATTAAAGTACAGTCGCATTCATGCTGAAACCATCATGATAGAGACAATTATAGTAAATATAATTGCGTGTTGTTAGGTAACACTAAATTTATTAATGTGTTGCAATATTCAATCAATTAGACACAATAATTGGTGAAATAATTGAGTACCTTTTATTAATCAAAAGTTTAAGAAGGTATATAAACTACGATGCGGCGCCTTGGAGATCCAACTATTTTAAATTTAGTAAAATTAGAAAAAAAAACACACAGACAACTACAAGTTTTAGAAAAAAAACAACACTTCAATAGCTGGAGGGAAAAAAAAAACTAACTCTATATACTTGTTATGTTCTAATTGGTTTTTAGTTGTGAATTATTTCTTTAGTGTTGTAAGTTGAATTTGTATCTAAAGTATTGAGTTTGAAGTTTTTTTTTTCTAAATTGTGATGTTATCAAGAGCTTTATATATAACAAGTACTTTCCTTTTATGAAATTACTTGAGTCTTGGGGTAAATATCCATCCGGCCCCTTTTTATCCATCCTCACTCATTTCTCTTTTATTTGTACTCTTGGGGTAAATATAAATAAAAGACAATATACAAGAAGCAATGCGTATGGAGAAAATATGTCTACCAAAATCACTTCTCATCGCAAAAATTACTAAGATATACTAATTGAGTAATTGTGATCCTTTTAAGTTAAGTGCTTTCTTATGGAAAGTAGAGTTTTGAAGTCCTTATTTGTAAAGAACTAAAGTGCAACATGCAAATTACAACAAGGTTCAAGTTTTCAAGATATATATAAAGAATCTTTAGTATGATTTGATGTAGAACCAAGTTGCACTATGTATCATCGTCAGTATTACACCACAATCACACTCGCTGTCACCGGCCAGTTGGCAAATTGGGTTTTATACGTATTTTCTATGCATTACATCGATCAAAGACGTTTTTCTCCGGATGGAGGGATCGATCAAGTGAAGCAACTAGCCAAAAAATATTATTATTATTATTATTATTATTAAAGAAAATAGTAGGATTCGAAACTATTATAATAATTTTTAAAAGAATAGGGAGTTTCCACTCAGGACGTATGTGTGAAAACTCAACATCCTATTCACTAAGATATTAGACCACATGCAGCAACTAGCTACACTTATTTGGTTTGATTATGATACTAAGTGTAAGAGTGGTCCTAAATTTTCTGCATATCTTTTTAGAAATATGAAAAATACAAGAACATAGTGTACCATTTCATGTGTTAAAATTAAAGTAAACAAATATTAAATATGAATAGGGTTGTTATGTTCTACTTTTGATATATTAATACAAAACAAATCCAGATGATATAATTTAATTTAAGTGGAATTAATAATAGCGCATCAAGTAACGGTGTTTTAGATATACTAAAAATTAAAATTACATGGCAAATTGCAACCTTGTGCAAACTGAAGAGAAAAATCATCCAGAGCTTACCTCTCAATCAATAAAGCTGGAGTCATTCAAACCAACAAAGGGATCATCTGGGAATAATTTTAGTTTTATTAGCTCTTATTCAACATATACTACGCGTTAGCAATAATTAGGACGTTGCACTAACCAGAATAACGGACAAGTGTTGCCACATAGAGGGAGAGAGGTTCTCTGCCTCATTACTTTACGACAGCATTAAATATCTCAAGCACGCCTTGACTTTCTTATAAACAAATAAGATTTTACAATTGCTGACAGACACATACATTGTCGGATGGGGAATGCCAACAACTAATCTTGGACTTTTTCGGCTTTCTTTCTTATTTTACAATGTGTAATGATAATTCAAATAGTCTATTACGTATGTCATTCTTTAAAAACTATTTCTGTAAAAAATTAATTAAATTTAAAATTATTTTATTATTTAACAGTTATACAATAAATAGACAAATTATATTTCTCATTTAAACACTAAAATTGTGTCATTGTTAATCGAATTGTTAAACGATTTCTGATTTGAATGATTTTTTGCAAAGTTAATCTTTAAAGGGTGATCTAGAAATTAGACGGTTCCAATCATGAAGCATAATTGTCGAATGATAAAGAAAGCCGAGTAGGTATGAGAATGTTTAAGTGAGAAGGTTGCTAGTATCCCCCTTGTCCGATATTAAAAGAGACGGGCCACTGGCCACTCCTAACCACACCGATACTGCCCCAATTTAACCACCATATTGCTAGGTGTTGAGTTTTATTATAAAATGCCTCGGTGTAATTAAAAGTGGAACCATACACTTATATATTGTATTTTATTGTCTCAATTTTCCAATGTGGGACTTAAATTCAACACGCTCCCTCATGTGAGACCACCACATAGTGGGCCACACACATGCAACCAATCCCACATCAGACATTAAGTGTGGAAACATAGTGTTACATTAAACCAGTAACTCGAACATGGCACAGATTGACAGGTTCCACAATCAAACCCACTCTGATACCATGTCAGATATTCAGAGAGATGGACCACTGACCCACTCCTAACCACATCGATAATGGCTCAACTTAACCACATATTGTTAGGTGTTGGGTTTTATCACAAAAAACTTTGATGTAATCAGAGGTGGAATCATACACTTATATATTGTATTTTATTTTCTCAGTTCTCTGATGTGGGACTTATATTTAACACACATATATGTGTGTATATATAAAGTCTAGTAGAAAATTCATGTACTTACAAGTCGCCACATAAATAGTTTTATTAGTTTATTCATTCACAATAAGAGTGAAAATTCACGACTACTAGAAAATTCACGACTTGTGAAAATTCATAATAATTACTTTCAGTTACTAGAACATTCATGACTTGTGAAAATTCATGGAAGGCTTCTGGATTGACTTTGTATTTTAATAATTAGTTCTCAGTTCTTATATTCAACACATACATATGTATATATATATGTGTGTGTGTGTGTGTATGTTTTCGGTTTATGTATGTAATACTAATACTTGTACGAGTTAGATATTCATTTCACAATCAATTAAGTGTCGTAATTTCGTTTGATTTGAAAACAATGAAGATTGTTTGAGTAGTAATTTAATTTGTCCGTTTGGCCGGTTACCTTACCTTACCTGGGTAGAATTCTCAACAAATTTCAAGTATGGCATGCATATGCAGGGCTTTGTTATCCTCCCTGATAAACTGAAAAATTAATTAACCTAGCTAGAATGAATCGAATGTAATTGAACATGAATATATTCAGCATGCAGTAGTAGTAAGTATTTGATGATTTGGAATGAGATCGATCCATCGAGAATTTAATACAAACTAGTCATTAAGGGCCTTTGGTTAAGTGTACGATCGATCGATCCAGATAGCGTAATTACATATATGTATGTATATATTATTAACTTATCTGTGAATTAATTAATTTCCCCACAAAAACAAATGTGCGTACAGATGAGAAGAAAGTAAAGAAAGAAGAAGAAGAAGAAAAAACAAAGGCTGTTATTCCTTGTGAAGTTTGCTGTGGTGCTGCGGGTTCCCATCATCGTCTATATTTCCCATATAGACACTGTTGGCATCATCGTCCATATTTCCCACGGAATGTAAACACTGTTGGCGAGTGCTATATAATATTGTGTTTGATTTGTGCTTCGACTGGTAAACCCTGCAGGCATGAAGAAAGACGTACTATTCCACTTGAATGTTATAATTGTGGAGTGATAGGTGACCACCTGATTGGTGACTGCCCGGAGAAGTACATCTTTGCCTAGGGACGTCGTCGTCGTCAAGTCATTCACGGTGGTTGCTTAACCTAATTTCCTCTGTATTTTTTTATTTGAGTAGCTTCAGCACTAGCTAGTACTTGTATGTTCATATGTCATGTGAGTCTGTCTTTGAATAAGGATATAGATACTAGTTTTTTGTTGTTTTTTTGGGGGTAGCATTGGCTTAATCTCCATGCTTAAGAAACTTGAATTGATGATAACAATCTTTTGCAAGATGCCTGCTTATGCTCAAAACCGTAAACCGACGTTGACGTTGAGCCTTCTAAGCCAGCCACACTGAGTGATGCACCATGTGAAATATGTTTGTAGGGCTCAAAATGCCTTCTTTTACTATGCAACAACTTTCAGTACCGTCTTTATTTCTGGTATTCTTTTGGGTTGGGTGGAATTTGTATCTAAAACTTGCTCTAATCAAGAATGTTCATCAAATAATGGTATTGCATAGTAGTCGGAAATTAGTAAAGGCTAAACGATCGTGATCTTGGTCCCCGTAGTTTGGCCCAAGTTCAACTTTGGTCCTTATAGTTTCTATCGTCATATTGTAGTTTACTAATTGTTGCAATCTAAGAACAATAGCTTAATTCGGTCAATTTTTTCGACAAACCAGTACATAATTCCCAAAACGATGTAAAGTAAACAACAATCAGCATTAACACAAACGAAGAGGTCTCAACCAGTACATTATTTTGAGTTAATTACATGATACAGTTGTTTTGTTAACAAAATATCTTCTTATGCACTTCTTGAGATTGTTATTGATCAACATTTAATTCCACTTATATCGGACAATTCTATTATAAAATACATTGATCGACTTCTGCATGTACAGAGAGAGGTAAAGGCAAAACCGAGGGAGACAACACGAGGAGGCTCACTTCTCGTTTGGTGACTTTAGTTGTCTTCCGAGTAAGATAAGTCCAACAGTAGTAAAAGCAGACAATAACGCTGATGAATAGCAGACAGTAAGCAGAGCACCCCTCAAAGACTGCATTTAGAGATTTTCCTATGTTAGTATGCAACACTAGGTTTAAACATAAACCAACGGCTATAAGTATAAGCCAGATTATTTTTTAGCACCTTAGCCAGCATCAAAGCATTGTCATTTGCATATTGCAATGAACTCTCTGGGATGTTTTGGATGCCCTGAGCTAGCTCCCATGAAAGAATCCTACATTTGAAATTTCAACGGAAAATTTAGGAAATGTATCATAGTTACAACACAAAATAGGAAAGAGAAGTTTGTTATAGGTAAGTATATTTACCCAAAAGCAAAGCTGATTACGGCCCCTATGGTGGCTTTATCTGATGTTAGTTCGAGCTGAAGATCTCCAAACTGCAGTTGGCAACAACATTAATACACCATTGAATATCGAATAAATGACTCCCTTGTTACTTGCAACAAGTGCAGTGCCATTGTCTACCTTCAGCATCCTGCTTTCCTTCTTTGGTTCATCAGTGGCTGTTGATGTTGAACTTTCAGACAGAAGCTTTCCGGTTGTAATCATTACTTTTGCAATCTATAAGGGTTGAACATAATCCAAAAATACAGCTAGCTAAGAGATGCATGAAACCTAGTTATGCATTATGAAGATAATATAATAGACAATTGCTCCATCAAAATCTTAAGCACTTGGATTTCCATAAAGAAGAAAAAGGAAACTAGTCTTTTCCGGCACAGCTAAATATACTTTTTGAACATCCATATAAATATCTTCTAAAAGCTGGACTAAAAGGAAAGTGGCATGTCGTAATTCTTAGCCCGTAGCTCTTTCCATAAAAATACTCTAAATCAGATAAATAAGTATATCTTATATAATGCCTACTACAACTAAACAGTCATATGCTGGCAGTGGGGTTAAATGCTAAGTGTCATATGTTGTGTGTTGACATATCTCTTCTGATCCAGTAAATACTCATAGGTTCGATTTGAAGCAAATAGTTCCAAACGCTATTAACAATCTTTATGGAACAATTTTGAACTTTGGAGTAAAGAAGCATGAAAAGAATATAGCAATGAAAACTCAACAAAACCAGTCTAAGCAAACAAATAAACACAAACTAGTCGAACTATCTATCTATCTGTCTATCCATCTCTTGTTCTTTTGAAAGATTATTTAGTCCCCACATTATCCATCTCTTGCCCAAGTAATAAAACATACCTTTTGCAGTTCACCTTGACCATACTGTCCCATAGACTGAAACCTTCTTCCGGCGGAAACCAAACGCTTCCCAAATGCTATAATAACAGACATAAGCTCTTGAATCCAACTCCAAAGAAGATATCTAAACATCAGTTGCATATAATTTTGTTCTTGCCTGATTTGGCATTGCCTGTCAAAGAGTACTCCAACCTGGGGAGCTTGCTAGCTAAAGCATGGGAAGTTGGTGTGTCGGCTTGTTCCCATGCGCGAGAGAGATTTAACAATGTCTCTCCTAACTCTTGACCACACTGCAAGAAGAGTAAATTCAAAGACAGTAACTTAATTAGCCAGTAACTTTGACAGCTTACCTAAAGACTTTGAATCATTTGGAGAGGCATGACATGGATAACATGTGATTATTTCACATCCCGTTTCGTTATAATAAATCTTTGAATCATTGATGCATACACCATTCTTACTAAAAAGAATTGAAATTTGGGTGAATTTTCGGAAACGGAACACTTTTGATGTTCATACTACTACTCATCAAACTAGAATGTAATCAAATTTCAATTCAGAATGCAGAGGCAGAGCCTTAAAAATAACCAACCTCGTCGACGATCCTTCCATTTGAAAGATCAAAGGCTGCATCATTCAGCTTCACACAAGCCCAAAACAAAATTTCAAAATCTCTGTGAGCTCAAATTCTAAAGCCACATTCTTTATCAAATTCAACTACTGAGTAATTCACACAGATTGAAAAAACCCACTTACATCGAGCCGAAGATCGTTCGGAAGCTGCGCAAAGAAGTCCTGTGGAAGATCAAAGCTGTCCTGCACAGAAAAAAAAAACAAATTGAAAAAAATTGAACTTTAAATTACTACTAAATTAAGCAATGCCAAGAATTAAAGGTTCAAAATTTGACCTAAAGGATCGAAATTCGAAATGGGAAATGGATGCTTACGGCTAATTCTTGGAGGAAAGATTGAAAATTTGGACCGTTGGGTTGGAAAGATTTGGGGGAGTCTGATTCTGCGAGGGAGAATGAGGCAGTGAGGGATTTGAATGGGAGGGTTTTGGGGAAATTGGAGGGCTTTAGGGAAGAAGAAGAAGAAGAAGGGATATGGTGGGGATTACGGAGAAAGAGGAGGGTGGAAGAGGAAGAGAGATTGGAGAGGGGTTGCAGGAAGGTAAGAGTATAAGCCATTTTAGAGGAAGGGGTGTATCATGTATGCTACTGCAGCTGCGCTCAGTTTTAGCCACTGAAAATTTGGCAGTTATTGGAAGTTGGGTTATTTATTTTTTGGCGGGGACTTAGTCTACCATTAATTATTTTATTTTATTTTTTTTTCTGAAAACTTTTAGCAATGCCCCATGATCTTTGGACGTTTGTTGCACCTTATATTCGAAACTTTCAATTTGGTTTTGAGCTACCTGGTATACTTATATTTCTTGCCAATTTCCTCTTAATTGTAAATTGTATCACAATTTTCATTTAATTTCACTTGTAATGTACACGACTATCTTTTAAGGTCATATATTGTGTAAAATAGACAAAATAACTCTCAGTTTGATGAAATAATTGACAAATTAAATGGTTAACTCGACCAAAATATGACACCAGGGGGAGTGTTATAATCCCCTTGTTACCTCTTGCACTCCCCTCTTAATTTTGTCTTGTACTTTTCTTTTGATTTGTTACATTCAACGGCCATAAAAAATAAAAATAAAAAGTAAAAAAAAAAGTGCAAAAGTCAATCTCCTAAGTCTTGACACAAATGTAGGTCTCACTTGTATTGCATCGACAAACTAAGCAATTTGTTAACGCACCTGACAATGGGGGCAAAAATGAGCCGACAAACATGGGAAATGACTTATGTACACACATCTTGACATCACTATTGTTGAGTCAGTGATTCTCACATTGAGGAATTAAGGAATCTTGCATGTGCTTTCAAAAAGTTTGACTACTCTCCAATTGATTTAGGAGTAGAATTCTACTTTCTTCTTGGTATCAGAGTCTATTAACTCCCGTGTTGAACCTGACGGCCTACATCACCCAAATACGTTGTCCACGTGTTAAGCTTAAATAACGTCACACGCGTAAGGGGGCAACTAGGGTCTGAAGAAAGTAGAAATCTTGGGAGGCAGCCATCCGCGTATCGCAGACCTGAAAGCTGAAGACTTTGGTAACAAGTGTTTCACTTCTTAACTCTGAGTTAATTATTTGATTATCTGTTATAGATTGGTCTAACGCTCCTATCAAGTTTTTTTGAGGAAATTCTATTGCTTCTTGTATGTATTAAGGTGCTTGTGGCAAAAAACATGAAAAGGCTAATAATTTACCAACTGGTAGCTAGTAAGCACTTTCTTGAAAAGCACTTACAGTTACAACACTAATTTTATGTGGATTATATAGATATCAGCATGATAAGTAGAGGATGACATAACTGAAAAGCACTTTTGCAAATATTCAGAATGACATAACTGAAATCAGTTGCTCTGTAGTGTGACTAGTTAACTAGGAAGTGTCTGTTGGTTCTGTCTGAGTACTTGTGGAAGCAAATGGATTTGGTGGCATCATCAAGTTGTCGGAGCCTCCTTCTAGCATTCGAACAACTGCTTTCATGGAAGGGTGATTCACCGGGTACCACTGGATGCACCAAAGTGCCACAACCACTAGTTTCTTAGCAATCTGAACATCTTCACCGGTCTCTAGCTTCAAATCCAATACTTGTCCTTGAACTAGACGATTATAAATCAATTCGGGAAAGTACATGACCTCAGATGTAAGAGCCTGTTCCTCTCTAGCCCCAACAATTTCAAGGACTAGCATCCCATACACATCTGACTTGTGGGACACGCTTCTAGCAGCAATCATAGAGATACTAATGTCTTCCTTCGAACAGAGTTTAGCCAGACCAAAATCCGAGATCTTGGGATTGAAATCATGGTCTAACATAATATGTTATGAGGCTTGACATCAAAGTGGAGGATCATGTGGCCCTCGATACTAGTAAATACTAATGTAGTTTCACAGGTTTTCGTAATTATTGGCAGCGTCGTAGTTTTCTAGCACCATTTTTTCTATCTACAACTATAGGTTTCAGCTTTGAATTTACCCAAATATGATGTTGGGTTTATGCTATAGGCATATGCAACCAAGGTTTTTTGAGTTTCTTTCTTTTCTCGACCTAAGCCTTTTCTTCAGTGTTGGTTTTCATACAGGTTTCGTAAAGCTCACTGG